>ML120353.1:796418-1061116 GCA_003788595.2 Choiromyces venosus 120613-1
AGGACTATTCCTTAATAGGCTAGTGTTCCAAATTTTAAAACGGACCGGAATGTCTCGACAGGTTATGGGATAAGCAGAAAACTCTGCACGCCAAGCTATCTACTAGTGGGCAAGTCACAGTGGGCGAAAATTTTCCACGAGACTGCCCAACTACCCTATGCTATCGCCCTAGTCCACACCGGTACTACCATAGGTGGACTGATACCACATGCCCAGCACTTTCGATGTGCAGCTGCACAGATCGCCGTTAATATTTGCTGTACTAATATTAAAATTGAAATTCATTATTTGATGAGATTCAGCATAATATTCGGGAATAGTAATCCGTGGCAAAATAAACGATACAGTAATAACAACAACATAAGAAAGCATGCCCGAAGCAGCACCGATTGAGCTACTACGATCAGGGAACAACCTCTTTTTCTTTCCCTTTACTCTCAGTTGTCACACCTGTACCGACCTCGGTACCAACAATCCCAGCGGCCGCGGTTCCTAGAACAGCGGTGGTGGGGTGTATGGTGGCCCCGCTCCCACCCCCCGCTTCTCCCCCAACCTTCGTCTCCGCGGCTACATCCAACTCTACTCGTCAGAACTCTCCGCCGGATAAGCCCCAGCAGATAGATACGATATACGTACGGAACTCCCACTGCTCAACCCCATCGACTCCCATGCAATAGGCAAACTTGCCCTCTTTCTCATCGAACCTTGCTGTCCATCCATGGGGCAAGCTCCTCGGTGGAGGCGGAGGGAAGTGTTGCTCGCTATGCATATTACTGGCGGGGGGAGCATGGTGGGATCCTACATTGTGGCTTTGTGCTGCGGCCTTCGCTTCCCGCACATCGGCGACGATGTTGTGAAGTCTATTTCTTATGGAGGACATGATTGATTCGATGTGGGGTAAAAAATTTTTTGTTTGGGGGTGGCTGCGCAAATGGATGGAGGGGAGAGTAGAGATTCAGGTCAAGTTAAATTACAGTGAAAAATAAAAGGAAGATTGATTTAAGGTAAGGTACTGTATTGGATCATCCATTAGAACTGGTTGGTTATCAGGATTGGGTTGTGCAGTGTGCACTATGCAGCACGGTAGGGTACCGTACGAATGGTATTTCTGCTGGATGGGCCGCGGGGGGGGGCTTATTGGTGCTGCAAGTTGATTATTGGCGGCGGCTGCGGAATTTACAAGCCTCGCTAAAGTTAACGTATTTACCCCTGATGTGACACAAGACTGGGATATGACACATGTCTCACCGGGACTTCCGGTTGAAGAGAAAGATTGAAATCATGATAACTAACCCAAAAACCACCCAATTCATGATCTGAAAGAGATGGTGATGCTGGAACAATGAGAAGAACCCCAAAAACAGAAAGAAATAGTTGGGCAGGCATTAAGAAAAACATTAATAAATGATAAAAATTCAATAGGTACATGGGAGACTGAAGACCTTAAAAGAGAAAGAAAGGACATAAAAGAGAGGCTATTGCTGGTGGGAGTGAAGTGACATATGCAAAGGACAATCAGGAAGGAGTTTGGTATTCTTTGCTTACTGTAGGGTTGATTTAGAGTGCTGGGTGGGGGTTGGAGGTGATGAATTCCACTCATTATCACTAAACAGCTCATCCTTACTTTCATTTTAGCTTGGATCAAGAAAAACAACTATTAGAGTATCACAGATCATGACTTCCTGGATCTAGGGTAGGGATTGATGAGCAGAAGGTGTAGGAGGAGGCTTTTTGTGACTTTGAGTAACTTGTTTCTTTGTAAATACATGCTTCAATTTTGTAGCTGATTGGAGTAGTTGTTGGGGTTTTTTTGTATCCTTTGCCAGCTAACCATCTCAGAGTCTAATGAGCTCAGTCCCATTAAGGACTCTGGATATGAAGAGTTGTCTTTTGTCTGTGTTATGGGAAATAGTATTACCATTGATTTAGATATTTTGTTAACTTGGTTATTCACTATAAAGAGGCTAAATAGAGGGTGTTAGGGGAGTGATTGTATTGTGACTATTTTCATGTGTTTCAGTATTTGTGTGGTTATAGATTCCTACTTAAATAAGTTTGAGTATGAAGAGTGGGTTTCTTTTCTCTTCATACAACCTCTTGTATATTTCATCTAATACCAAGTTATTATTTACTACTATTCCTCTTCCCCAGAATTCATCCTGCTACTATTCTTGTTCCCCAGAATCCTTCTTGACCCAGTTCTTGTTTCCCAGAATTCTTTCCCTTGACCTTGTTCTTGTTTTCTGGAATCTTCTCACCTTGTTTGCATATCTTGGACTTCACCCTTATCCTCTCATCTGGTTCATGCCTTTCCGCATCTTACTAGGGTTACTCCATGATACTAGGTTACATTCTACCATCCAACCATCCAACCTACATGAATCTCAAATGATAGATTCTGCCTTGGGACCTTACTGTCTGGAACGAGGGCATCTATTACGATCGGCTATATGATCTCTCCTTTCTTATATCTCGCAACAGGCAATGATCCTATAGTTAGCTTTCTTTCTAGAGATAATACTTACCTATCTCTTGTTGTATTCTCTTTCCTTCGAGAATTCTCAATACTTGTTATCTTACGCTACATCGTAGATATTGACCGTTGCCAATACAATGTCCTTATAGCATTAACTAGTATTTGTTCTGTTTCTTCTTCGTAATTTTGGCCTTTGTTGTAAAGAGCGCAAAGGTGTTTTATTGATAACTTATAAGATAGGAAATAACTTAGGTGGTTGCGTGAAGAACTAACTGTCAGGTCCTATCGACCTCCTTATATAGTTCTTCCAGCAACCTGCTTACAAATCAAATGAGTCACAACTGTGACTCATGCACTCACGTAACATATAACCTCATGACCATACTTGGTCATGCACGAAAGTCCCATGACCTTAAAGGGGTCATGTGCAAAACCTCATGACTCATATAAACGAAGTCATGCCTCTTAATCCTTATGACTCATAGGCGCACTTATGAGTCAACACTCAACATACCAATCAAATTCAAACATAAATAACTATGACTCACAACTGTGAATCATATGAAACCCTATGACTCATATGTGAGTCATAGTGCGAAACATAATATCGTATGACTCAATCAAGTCATGTGCGAAAACCTTTAACAAATAAAACCATTACAAACCATGCCAGGTTTGTAATACTAGCTCCCCTCTCCCTAAATCCTCAGTCCCTTGAGGATTCGTGATGGTATCCTTCATAGTACACATCTTTTCTTATGTTTCTGTGGATGTGTGCCATGTCCCCCGCAATCCTGCTAAACCATTTTTCTTCTTCTTTCCTTGCATAGCATTCTCTTGCTAGCTCTCTTTCTAGGGCTCGGATTCTGATATCCTTGCCTGCTATCTCCCCTTTTGACCATCTCTTATCCGCCTCCAGCTTTGCAATTTGCTCCTCCTTTTCCTTGATCTTTCTTTTCAAGGTTTCCTTCGTCTCGAAGGAATTGGTATGGGTTATCATTGGACGCTTTTCCAACTGTTCTCCACCTTTCTTGACCTTGGGCCAAGATTTTTTGCCCCCCCTTCTCTTCATTTTCATCCCTGAAAACTTCGCTTGTTCTGCCATTAAAAGGATGTTGTTGTTGCATGGCGACTGGGGTGGTGTTCATGGGGATGGTGATGTTTCTTCCCATGTCGTCATGGGTGGTTGGAGTGGTGGTAGGGGGGTTCTGTGCTTCTTCGGCCAGTAATCGGCCCCTTCTTTTTCCATAAAGTGTACTTGGCATCCATCATTGAAGCAACCAGTCCAGATTTTCTGGTTGTGTTTTTCTTGTTCATGTGTAGTTGGCGTGGATGCGGGGAGATCGGCTAGGTTGATCCAGTCCTTGTTGCTCATTTGTTCCTCCTCTTTGACCAGGTTTCCCTGGGTTTTTTCGGTGAAAGTGTTTGATTGCATGTTTGGCATTGTTGAAATTCTCTGTTGGGTACCACTCTTGGTTGTGTTGTGCAGAGTAACCGGTCCACCTGGCTCGGTATTGTAGTTTTCCGTAATGTAGTCTTGAATCAATTATTTGATCAAGTTCGTATTCGTCTTCTCCTTTTATCTCAATAGGAGGAGGGGGAGGTTTCTTTTGTGAGGGTAGGGGATTGTTCGAATAAAGTTCAAGTTTGCTGATGTGGAAGACTGGATGTTTCGTTTTCATTGACGCTGGGAGGTCTAGCTTATAAGCTTTTTCTCCAATTTTTTCAATGATCTTGTACGGTTCAATTTTCTGATAATCTAGTTTCTTTGATGGCCTTGTGGTATGAATGTCCTTTGTAATTAACCAGACTTTATCTCCTGGTTCTAGCCTTGGATCAGGTTTTCTGTGATGATCGTTGTTTTCCTTCATTTTATCTTGTGCCATTCGTATTTCTGTTTTGATGAGTCCGTGTAGTCAGCTGATGTCGTTCTTTCCCAATATTCCTGGTAAGCCTGTGTGTCCCATGGGTTCGTTGATAGGGTGATGTCCATAGTTTGCGTAAAAGGGTGTTGTCTTAATGACGTCTTTTCTTGTGTTGTTGTATGCAAATTCTGCAAATGATAGCCATCCTTCCCAATCTTGTTGAGAGTATTCCACATATGCCCTTAGGAATTGTTCTAGTGAGGCATTTGTTCACTCTGTTTAACCATCTGTTTGGGGGTGGAATGCTGTGCTTATCTTTCTGGTGATGTCCAATCCTTTGGTCATCTCTTTCCATAGGTCCAATGTGAATATTGATCCTCTATCACTGATGATATCTTTGGGTAATCCATGTAGTTTGAAAACATTTTTCGTAAACAGTTTGCTTAAATTGTTTCGTTTTCATATCCTTCCGACA
Organism: Choiromyces venosus 120613-1; assembly: GCA_003788595.2. Lineage (NCBI taxonomy): Eukaryota > Fungi > Ascomycota > Pezizomycetes > Pezizales > Tuberaceae > Choiromyces > Choiromyces venosus. The sequence goes on from ML120353.1 coordinate 801,235, forward strand.
GGGTATGAAGTGAGCCATTTTGGTTAACCGATCCACAATGACCCATATTGCGTCATAGTCGTTAGATAGTGGTAAGTCTGTGATGAAATCCATACTGATGGATTTCCATAGTTTTTCTGGTATTTGTAGTGGTTGCAACAGTCCATAGGGCATGTGATGACTTGATTTTGTCCATTGACACATGTCGCAGTTCTTGACATATCGCTTAATGTCTTGGCGCATGCCTGGCCAATAGTATGTTCGTTGTGTTAATTCAAATGTTTTGGCTGTTCCACCATGTCCGTTTTGTGATGTGTCGTGATTCCTTCTTATCGCTTCTGTCCTTATTGGTTTGTCTTCTGGTAACCAGATTTTTCCTTCGTACCACATGTATCCTTCCTTCCAGTTGCATGATCCTAGTGCCACTTTTGGGTATTCTTTTTCCTTCCTTTCTATGGCTTTTCGAATATCTTAGAGCAATACATCCAGGGATGTTTTTTCTTTGATATTCTTTTCAGTTCCTTGGTCTTCTATCGTCCATAGTTCCATAGTATTGATTTCTTCTGAGCCAGATGCATATCCTTCATCCACAAAGAATTGTTCTTTTGGTAATAGAATCCTTTGTCATTGCATAATGCGATCATCTCCTTCCATTGGTATGTCATTTGTTCTTCTTGTAAGGGCATCCGGTTTTGCTCCTTCTTTGCCTGGTCGATATTCGATTTTGATATTGTATTGACTTAGCTCTTCACTCCATCGTATTTGTCTTCCATTTAGGGCTTTGGTAGTTGTGAATGGGACAAGGTTCTTGTGGTCTGTGAGGATCTTGACCGTATGAGGGCTTCCTTGTGCATATTTCCTCCATTCCTTGAGGGCTTGCATGATTGCAAGGAGTTCTTTGTCGTGTATGTTGTAGTTGCATTCTGCCTTGGTCATTGTTTTTGACCGGTAGGGTATCAGTTTCCACCATCCTTCCTTATCTTGTTTTGATATTATTCTGGAACAGACGTAATTAGATGCGTCAGTTTCAATTATAATAGATGCCTCTGGGTCGAAGTGTCTTAGTATTGGAGTTGTGGTAAGTGTTTCTTTAAGACCCTCGAAGGCTTTTTGCTCTTGCTCTCCCCATTCCCTCTTCTGATTTTTCTTTGTTCTGTTGTATAGCGGTTTTGCTATCTGGCTGAATCCTTCTATGAATCTTCTGTAGAAATTGCAGAATCCTACAAAGCTTTGTATGTCTTTGACTTTTTCTGGCGTTGTCCATACTTTTATGGTGTCTGTTTTGGTAGGGTCCATTTGTACTCCTTCAGAATTGATAATGAATCCCAGATATTCAGTTTCTTCCTTGTGAAACTCACATTTCGTAGGTTTTAGACGAACTACTATTTCTTTGAGTTTTGCTAATATCATGGCCATGTCTTTTTGGTGTTGTTCCATAGTATCCGAATATACTAGAAGGTCATCCAAATAGGCTATGCAGTTGACATCTAGGTATTTGCTGAGTGCGTTGTTGACCCATCGTTGGAAGGTTGCTGGTGCATTGGCTAATCCAAATGGCATGACCATATATTCATATAGTCCATATCGTGTTCTGAATGCTGTTTTCCATTCATCTCCTTTGGCAATCCGTATATGTTGGTATGCATCCTTGATGTCGAGTTTGGTGAAATATTTCACCATTTGCAGTCGATCTAAGGCTTCGCTTATCAATGGTAACAGATATCGGTCCTTTTTTGAAACTGCATTTAGGCCTCTATAGTCCACGCAGAGTCTTAAGCCCCCATCTTTCTTTTTAACAAAGAGTATGGGTGCTCCTGCTGATGAAGATGAAGGTCTTATCCATTGTCTTTCTAGGTTCTTTTCCAAGTATTCTCTTAATTCCTTAAGTTCTTCCTTTCTTAGGGGGTAGAGTTTCATGAATGGCGGTGGTCCTTCAATTTCTATCTTGTGGTCTGCTGCTCAATGTGGTGGTAGTTCCATCCTTTCTTTTTCTTCAAATATGTCTAAGAAGTTGCAATACTCTTTAGGCACTATTTGTCTTAATGTTTCTTTTCCACCCTTTCCTTTCTTTTGCAAGGCTAGCTCTGTACTGATCGTTGTAGCTGCTAGTGTGAGTCTTGCATCGTCCCATTTTAGGATTCCGGTGATTTCTCCTTTTTTGTGCATTCTACCAAATGCTTGTGCTGAGATGAAAGTGATCGATAGTTTTTTCTTGTTCTGAGATGGTTTTTCCTCTTGGTGATCTGTACTGCCAAATCCTTGGTTGCCCCTTTCTGTGGGTTGAAGTTGTTGTACCTCCTTGAATGGTGTTGAAACTATCTTTTCAACAATTATCTGGGCGATCCTATCTCCTTTGTGGACCTCATAATCCACTTCTGACAGGTTTACCAATAGGACCCAGATTTCTCCTGTAGAGTCTGCATCTATGACTCCAGCATTAATGGTAAGGCTGTTTTTACTTGCCAAACTACTTCTGCGTATGATGCAGGCATAAGTGTTCTCCGGAAGTCCCATCGAAATTCCTGTTCCAAGGAGCCTCTGTCCTCTTGCTGGGATTGTTGCTTCTTCTATGCTGAACAGATCACTACCTGTAGCCTTTCGCGAGCCTTTCATAGGTATCTTTGCATCTTCCCTCAGCTTTTTGACCATGACTTCATAGTTTGGTCCCTCCTTAGTGCTGATTCTTAGAATCCGACTCTTCAGATTCTCCTGAATTGCTTCCTTTTCTGGTACTGCATATACCATCGGGGAGGCATCAAGGCATACTGCCTTACACCTGTCACTATCGAAGGTGATCTCTTCATTTCTCCAATCGATCCTTGGGTTGTGGTCCTTTAACCATGTCATGCCAAGGATGACTTCGTGCTTGACAAGGTTAGCCACTAGGAAAGTTGCTTTCTCTCTGTGGCTTCCGATGTCCATAGGGATTTCCGTAACATGGGTGATTGGTCCTGCATCCAATACAGTTCCATCCACCATGTATATATCTCTTGGTTTTTCGATTTTTGTCAAAGGTAACTGATGGTTTATAGCGAAGTTGCGATCTATAAAATCTTCTGTTACCTCTGAGTCAATCATTGCGTTTGTTGATATTTTTTGTTGCTTGCTGTGAAGTTGTACTTTGACCATGATGTGGTCTGATTCGAGGTTTCTTAGTTCTTTGTTGGTTATTGCGGTGTTGAGGTGTGCGATCTTGATGTTTTTCATTTTGTTGTCCCCTAGCACATCCTTTCCTGGGGACATCCTCCCTTTTTTGATGGGTTTCTTTTGGTTGTCCCCATGACCATCTATTCTTGGGGACTTTCTTCATTTAAAGCCTCTTTTTCCTCTTTTTCCACGTCTAGTTCCTGGATCTTTGGTCCTTTACTGCTGGTGTTCTTGACCTGACAGTTCTTTGCTAGATGACCCTTCCTCCTGCACTGGTAGCACAATCCTTCTTTTGTGCGTTTTTTCCATTCGTCCTGGGGCAGCATTTGATACTTCCTCCGGTTTGTGGCGTCCAAATCTATAGGGTCCCCTTGCGGGATTTCCTTTGGTGTCGTCTTAAAAGTGCCATCTTGGTTTCTTAGGGTACCGTATGTCTCTGTCTTAACTTTCTTTGCCTGGCACAGGTGTTTGAGTGTGGCCAGTCGAATTTCTTTATTCATGGCCCATACAGCCAATTGGTCTGCTGCCATGATTATTTGATCATAGTGATCAAATTCTTCTTGCAATTTTGGGTTCATTCCCGCATATAGCCATTCTCCTGCCATCATGTCATCCAATTCTGCTTCTGTTAAGGCTAATTTGAACTTGTTCCAGTATTCCGTCATAGTCTGAGTTCCTTGGACCATATTTTTGAGTTGTATTCTCGCTGTTCCCCTTGGATCAATTTCCCCAAATTGGTTTTTAATCACTTCCTTGAATTCTTCCCAGTTGTTCCAGGGTTTGGTTCTTATTCCTTCCATATAGGGTGTGAGCCATGAGCTTGCCTCTTTTCTTAGTAGACTGGATACATAGGTGATATTTTCTTCATTGTGTTCTTCTGCCCATCCTACTGCTTGAAAGTAGATTTGCAGTTCCGCTAGCCAGTTCCTGAGTTCTTTTCTATCACCTGTGTAGGTGCTCGGTAGTTTGACCTTTGGTTTCGGAACGTTCATGGCTTGTAGTATCTGGGCTAGTTGTCCAAGTGGTTCTTCTTCTGCTGGTGGTGGGTTTGCAGCCTGTCCCGATGCTTGTCCTTGGCCCGACATTCTTTCTGTTCTTTCTTCTTCCTCGCTTGAAGATTCGTTGTATTGTGACCTTTCTTCTGGTGTAACTAGACTTGGTGTTCTCCCTCTCTCCGAGGTTGTTCTTGCAAGTTCGTGTGTAACCTCTGGGAGTTCTAAGGACTGGTCTTCATATTCAAAATCCATGTTGTCGTTGGGTGTTGCTTAGAGACGCAACCAAATGTTACGATCGGCTATATGATCTCTCCTTTCTTATATCTCGCAACAGGCAACGATCCTATAGTTAGCTTTCTTTCTAGAGATAATACTTCCCTATCTCTTGTTGTATTCTCTTTCCTTCCAGAATTCTCAATACTTGTTGTCTTATGCTACGTTGTAGATATTGGCCGTTGACAATACTATGTCCTTATAGCGTTAACTAGTATTCATTCTGTTTCTTCTTCATAATTGTTGGCCTTTGTTGTAAAGAGCGTAAAGGTGTTTTATTGATAACTTATAAGATAGGAAATAACTTAGGTGGTTGCGTGAAGAACTAACTGTCAGGTCCTATCGACCTCCTTATATAGTTCTTCCAGCAACCCGCTTACAAATCAAATGAGTCACAACTGTGACTCATACACTCACATAACATATAACCTCATGACCATACTTGGTCATGCACGAAAGTCCCATGACCTTAAAGGGGTCATGTGCAAAACCTCATGACTCGTATAAATGGAGTCATGCCTCTTAATCCTTATGACTCATAGGCACACTTATGAGTCAATGCTCAACATACCAATCAAATTCAAACATAAATAGCTATGACTCACAACTGTGAATCATGTGAAACCCTATGACTCGTATGTGAGTCATAGTGCGAAACATAATATTGTATGACTCAATTGAGTCATGTGCGAAAACCTTTAACAAATAAAACTATTACAAACCATGCCAGGTTTGTAATAGCATCCTAAGGGAGGATGGATCCCAAGTTCGCAACCGCACTGAAGTGACTCAAAGATCAAAAAGTAAAAATTAACAGTAGAGTAAAGAAGAATCAAAATAATAAAACTTAATATCGTTAAGCTGCAGCTTCACTCAGTAAGTTTCTCAAGAGGTAGTTGATTGCCAGAGTAGAGTGGGACTCGCATATAGTTTAAGTAGAATATCATATACTGCCAGTTCCCACCTATTACTACTCTAACTTAATCATGAGCACACCTGTCTCCTCCGGGCTGACCAACACACACCACTAAGGACCTTGTTCCTTTGCAGATATTGGTCCGCTCTGGCTAAATCTCCTTCTGACATTAAGTGTTTCAAGCATTGCATCTCTAATGCAACCGCAGGAGAAAAACTCTTCATATCATTGACATGCTAGTAGTGAACTATCATGCAACTGAGGAGATATACCATTTACAAACTCTCATACCCATATGTATTTCATCTATGCAAGCCTTTAGTAGACATAGCTCTCACGATCGAGCTGAACATTCTACTCCATCCTAGCCAGGTCTTTGCCTGATAGGAAAGTCTACTCAGCTCCCCCAGTGGGGTACCTTGGTGATTGGCCTGGTAGGCGCTACCCACAGTCAACTCCCCGAAAGTACCCCTACCATGATAAGAAGCATGCTTTTAGAGTTCTCAAACAACCCCAATAGTCTTACAGCAATTGGGCACGAGTTGTGTCTATGTGCGATTCACCTGCCCGGAGATGCTTCAACATCTTCTGGGCCACCCTGGGACTACCTGTGAGGCTCTGGACTACCCTTCTGGTATTACCTAAGTAACTCCTTCAGTTCTTGTCCACTTTACACATATTTAGTACCAGAAGATAGCCCTTCATCCGGAGCACACCCTATGCCCTCTCATATATCCTACGGACAGCATCCAGTAGGACGGACGGTGACAACCTATACAGTATTACAAGAGTGCCTCCACTCAGTTCCTTTTGTAAGGAATAGAGCAACTCATCAACCGTAAGCCCATGATATGCGGTCCTTACACTGGGGCCGCAGGGGGGTGTTAGGAATACCTCTGTAAAATCCTGGGGCATTTGGAGCCCTGTAGCTCCTCCTATAGCTCCCTAAAGGCTACCAGGTTTGTTGCCTTTAGATTCTATTGGAGTGCCTAATCCTTGTAGGATCGCCCCCTGCCCTAAGTAAGTACCTCTATATGCGAGGTAGGGTAACTTAGGTGCCATGTCAGGGTAACTCAGACCTTATGGTAGGGTAACTCAGACCTCATGTCAGGGTAACTCAGGCCTCATGTTAGGGTAACTCAGGCCTCATTACATGAGCCTTTCCCGAGCCTGCCTTTTACACTACAATCTTATAGTATGCATAGTTGTCCACTATAGTGAACCAAACTATCCTTACCCATTGACCTCAAGGTCTCCGGTATGGGTGTAAGAATAGTTTACTGTAAGACACCCTCTGGTGGGTTGTTACACTGTCATGGCTACTTCAATTCTACCAATAATCTATGGTATCACTGATGTGATGATCCATGACCTCAGCATCCTTGCAAACCAAGATCCAAATCAATCAAACATTAATGCAATGCTTCAACTGATCTGGAATTCTCATACTTTGGCCAAAACTATTCTCTCTCTTCCTCAAGTCTCGCTCTCCACTATTAACAAAGAACGTCAAGAGCTCAAGAACTCCTACAATATTCTATTGTGAGAGAGAAATCATTGGAAGACTGAAGCTAAAGCTTATGCATAATATTCTACCACTCTCAAGGCCATCTTATTAAGAGAGAAAGCAAACTCAGATATGTTTCACTCAATGGCCACAAATAGTACTCCTTATCCTTGTATAGAGTCGATTCCTGACCCTGAGAAGTTTGATAGCACCAAAGATAAACTTTGTGTCTTTGTTGCTCATCTCCACCTTAAAATCCAAGGAGATAGTCATAAGTTTCCAGATTCCAAGCACCAACTTTGTTATGCTTCTGGTAGACTTTCTAGTATTACTTTCAACCAAATTCTCCCATTGATCAAGGACTCCAGAATTGACCTTATCAACCTGGAGGCATTTATTACTTTGTTAGAGAATGCCTGTAGTGATCCTGACAAAGTTGCTACCACTGAAAGAAAACTTGATGGCCTCAAGCAAAAGAACTTAGACTTTGCATCCTATTATGCTGAGTTTCAGAAATATATATCTGATGTGGATTGGAAAAATGGAGCCAAATGCAGTCAACTAATAAGAGGTTTGAACAATGAATTGAAGGATCAGCTTGTTACAGTCGATGCTTCAACTTCATTGCATGAATATGTAGCCCTTCTTCAACATCTGGATAATCATATCCAGGCACCCATAGCAGAAAGATCCCATCGACCAACTCAAAATAATCAGAATCTCAACTCATAAAGAAATAATCTTTCCCCCTTCGCTCTAAAAGCTATGCTATCACCCTTTCGGACTTCGACGAACTTTATGCCCCTGGTACTAAATGCTCTTCTTCCATCTACTCAATCTGGAACACATGCTGGCCCCATAGATCTCTCCTCTATACAACATCATCTTACACCTGAGGAGAAAGCACAGACAATATGAGAAGGTGACTGTCTCTACTGTGGAGGCTTCAGTCACATGGCACTTTCCTGTCCTATGAAAGTGCCTGCTCATCTGCTTCAGGTTCAAGAAGCCTGACTTAATTTTAGTCCTCTTTCAGTTGAATCTTCCTTTGCTAACAATAACCTGTTCACCTGTCTTGGTACCTGTAATGGGGGCACCCTAAGGGAAGATTGATCCCAAGTTCGCGACTACACTGAAGTGACTCAAAGATCAAAAGTGATAAACAACAGTAGAGTAAAGAAGAATCAAAACAGTAAAACTTAATATCGTTAAGCTGCAGCTTCACTCAGTAAGTTTCTCGAGAGGTAGTTGATTGCCAGAGTAGAGTGGGACTCGCATATAGTTTAAGTAGAATATCATATACTGGCAGTTCCCACCTATCACTACTCTAACTTAATCATGAGCACACTCATCTCCTGCGGGCTAGCCAACACACACCATTCAGGACATTCTTCCTTTGTGGATGTTGGTCTACTCTGGCTAAATCTCCTTCCGATTTTAAGTGTTTCAGTGCTGCATCTCTAATGCGACCACAGGAGAAAAACTCTTCATATCGTTGACATGCTATTGGTGAACTATCATGCAACTGAGGAGATATACCATTTACAAACTCTCATACCCATATGCATTTCATCTATGCAAGTCTTTAGTAGACATAGCTCTCACAATCGAGCTGAATCTTCTACTTTATTATAGTTAAGTCTTTGCCTGATAGGAAAGTCTACTCAGCTCCCCTGGTGGGGTACCTTGGTGATTGGCCTGGTAGGTGCTACCCACAGTTAACTCCCCGAAAGTACCCCTACTGTGATAAGAATCATGCTTTTAGAGTTCTCAAACAACCCCAATAGTCTTACAGTTATTGGGCACGAGTTGTACCTATGTGTGATTCACCTGCCCGGAGATACTTCAATCTCTTCTGGGCCATCCCAGGACTACCCAGGAGGTTCTGGACTACCCTTCCGGTATTACCTGAGTAACTCCTTCAGTACTTGTCCGTTTTACACATATTTGGTACCAGAAGATAGACCCTCTTCTGGAGCACATCCTATGCCCTCTCATATATCCTATGGATAGCATCCGGTCGGACGGATGGTGACAACCTATACAGTATTACAAGAGTACCTCCGGTCAGTTCCTTTTGTTAGGAAGGGAGCAACTCAATAACCATAAGCCCATGACATGTAGTCCTTACACTAGGGCCGCAGGGGGTGTTAGGAATATCTCTGTAAAATCCTGGAGTATTCGGAGCCCTGTAGCTCCTCCCATAGGCCCCCAAAGGCTACTAGGTTTGTACTCTTTGGATTTTACTGGAGTGCCCAATCCTTATAGAATTGCCCCCTGCCCCAAGTAAGTACCTCTATGTGCTAGGTAGGGTAACTTGAGTGCCATGTCAGGGTAACTTGGACCTTATGGTAGGGTAACCTGGACCTCATGTCAGGGTAACCCAGGCCTCATATCAGGATAACTCAGGCCTCATTACATGAGACTTTCCCAAGCCCTCCTTGTATATTGTATGTTAACAAAAATAACCGTACATCAATGGACGGAAAAACTCGGCCATGGCAACCCCACTACCCCACCAACCCCACCATCATGAAAACCAAAAAAAATTTAAAAAAATGTAAATACATAGTAGAAATTAATATTTAGTATACCATCTATCAGCCTTAATAATTTCTTCCACCCTATCTACCATTGATCCTGCCAAAGTATCAAAAACCTTTGGGTCAAGAAGTTCCCAACAATTAGTAATGGCCTCCTCTATTGCTTTTTTGACCTCATCAACAGGACCCTTCATGAGATAGAGCTCAGGATAGTTCTTGTGAAGCTTATCTTTCACCAGAGACCAAACATTCTCAATAGGATTGAGATCTGGTGAATAGGCAGGAATTTCCAGAAGAGTAATTCCCTGCACTCTGAGCCATCTCCTAAAGGGCAAGTGAGTCTTAGCATTGTCAATGATAAAAAATACCTCTTCATCTCCAACCCTTTCTCTGATATCCTCCCATATCCCTAGAAAGTCATAATGATCATAAACATTAATAATTGACTTTCCAGTCACTCCACCCCTAGCAGAAGTAGGATCAGGAAAAACAGGTAAAAAGAGACCATGAGTTTGACCATAAAAACAACCAGTCATCATTTGGCTAATCTTCCTCTCTCCTCTCCTAGCAGCAGGCTTAATACAATCCTTATTCCACTTCTCTTTTGGATATCTAAATATCCATTTTCTCCTCTTTCCTCCTCCTCTCTCCACAGCTACCTCATCTCCCCACATTGCCTTCCTTCTCCACATCTCTCTTGTCCAATGCCTATGAGCTAATGCCCATTCCAATCTCTCTTGAGCTAGATCCTCATCCAAATGAACCCTTTCTTGTGCCAACCACTTTTTTAGATGCTTTTGTTGAAGTCTTCTCCTCACTGTCATAGAAGAGATATTGGGAGCAACTTTTTTGGCAATCTCAGAATAGCTAGTATTGCGATAGCTGAGAGCTTCCTCCACCATAGCATCATCCTGCAACTTGGTAGTTTTAGGATATCTTCCTCTACCCTTTCTCTCCTGGCCCTCTTGATCTCCTTTTAAGATACTATCTTTAATAGTGTTGAGGGGGATGTCAAGGTAGTGGGAAATTTGGCGATAGCTCATTTGAGGTTCATGTAACCCGAGAATTCTCCCCCTGGTAAACTCTGAGAGGTGCTTGGAGGGAATAGGCTTTTTGGCATGACTGTGAAGAATAGGAGGCATAGTTTCTTAAAACAAAAGAATTAGGAAAATTGGTTGAGTTTTGGTTGATGTAGAGGAATTTCTTTAGGTGGTGTTCAAAGTGAGAGGTGATGAGGAGGGTTGCGTTGCCATGGATCATGGATGTACGGTTAATTTTGTTAACGTACAATACTAAGTCGTGCACTTGGTGCATTCTGACAGTATCTGGACATGGACTCCAATGTGAGGTGCACTCTGACAACATCTGATTCTGCACTCTTGCATCCTAATAACATCTGATCCTCACGTATTGCATCCTAACAATGTCTGATTCTCGAGTGTTGCATCCTAATACCATCTGATCCTAGCCTATTTCGTCTGGATGCTACTTGATCCTCAGCTCTTAAATTGTGGCAACACCTAATTCTGGCATCTTCTGCCCTGACATTGCGTCCTCACCAGTGTGTATCAGGATTCTACAATACTTACAATGTGCATGCTAGCACCTCCTATCATCAGGCTTTTCCATCCAGATCCTTTCTATGTGACACTCCTCTCATCTGGATCCCTGCCTACATACATGATACATCTAGATTTTACCTTGACCATGACGTCTCATCTTGACGCTACTACTTCATGTCTGGACCTCCTCAGAATGCCTTCTGAAGTGTGGTGAATTACTCCTGATGCTGTCTGCACATTGCACACAATATTGTCCAATCTTTCCAACTTCCTCCTGATATCTGATATACTATATTGTGATTGCCCTGACACCCTCCAGATGGCTGCTTTTTATAGATTCTATGGTGAATATCACCCTGATTATTCCTTTGCACTACGTCCTTTGGTTTCTATTGTAGTGTCATCATAGTAAGCTAAATTAAACCTATTACTCATAATCTTTACATGTTCTTAATTCCCCATAATCACTCTTGGTGATGGTCCCACCTCCCTGCTTGTCATTGTATGGCTTATGATGATATCCCTACTGGTACTGCTTGCCCTTCCTGAGAATCCTCAAGGCTCAATGAGACCCCACAATATAGAGAAGGGATCCTCACTAGTGCTGCCTGCACTTCCTGAGAGTTATCTGGACTCAGAGGACCCAAACCTTATAACTGAAGCTTACAGGCTACCAATGTCTGGCTCAAGTCAAACCAGCTGTCAGTTTCGGGTAATGGATTCTGACATTCCTGATGTCCCACTAGGTCCAAGTTCTGGTGATTAGTATATCGCAGTATAGGCTGTGTAGAAGTGTGGTTGGATATCTGACTCTTGAGTTCAGTACTTATGGCTTCCCAATCATTGTCATATCCTTCATGGCAGTTCTGCTGCACCATATGAACTTGCACAACCCTCTTATCACTTGTTTCTTGAATATTTTTGACAATCATATCCTGCATCCTCCATGGGTACTTACCAAAAGTTTCTTTTTGCTGGTCAAAAAGGTCTTATATGTTTGGTAACAGGTTAGCCGCCCCAGTTGTGAATGAACAGTTGGATGATTTGGAGACTCACCCCCTGGTTGCCTCAGGCTTGAAGTCCCTGGGCTCCTGATATATCCTACTTTGCCATGCATGGAGTGTATGGCAGATCATAGTACATGTCAAGCAGATCATAGTGCCATTAATGCATGCTAGAAACCTGGGATCCACAATACCTTGCATCTTCTTCCCTGCAAAGTACTTACAGAAAATTACCTCAGGAATCTGGAGCACAAGGAATTGTAATGTCAGGCCCTCAGTTACATCCAATTACAGTCAGTAGTAGTCACTAGATGGTAGGTGTGTGGTGGAGACAAACATTGTACACTCTCATATCACACATAAACCTATCCCATTCCAGCAGATAATTGACTCTATGTGCAATAGCTGTGAAATCATCTGACAGACTGTATAACTCTACAATCTCTTTCTTCACCTCATGTATAAACTGTGATCGTACCCCAGATTATTTTTAGCATATCTTTCTAGGTTACTATTGCATTATGCATTGCATCATATCTGCCTGAGTCTATTTATCAAACTTATACACTACTCTGAGGGTTGGATGTTTTCGGCATCTGCAGTATTAACAAGTATGGCATCCCAAACTTTGTGGACCTGGGCTGTCAGTACAACAACATTCGGGAGTGACTGCTCAAATAGGGTGTACCATAGAATCAGAGTCTTCACATTATCTAATATAGCCTTTTCTGCACCTATCACTAGATTTCACCAAGAGAGAGGAGCTGGACTAGAGATTAGAGTACCAGATGCAGGACCATGCAAGCTACCCAGTAGGGATGATAACCATTCATCACTCAATGATGGAAACATTAGAGGACTGTAGGGTCTCTGCTGAATTATGTATCCAAGATCAGTAGTCCTATGCTGAGCAGGACCTATCTCCTGAGCCCCTGATGTGGTCAAAATGCATATAGTTCTTGCCTGATTATCTCCCTTTCTGTTAGCTACTTGTGAGCCATGATCATGTCTTGATCCAGGGCTATCTGTAATATTGATACCTTCTCTATCAGGTTCAGTATCTGATTCTGTTTTGTCTGTTTCATGTGAGATTTTATACTCATCACAACTATTGTCTGATAGATGCACTATTTGGGTATTTGGTTGATCATTGGGTTTGGTTTTGGGTTCTGCATGCACCATGGTCAGCATTGTGCTCTTCTGTTAGCGCTTCAGTGCTCTTCCTAGTAGGCTTGCAATCGAGGGTAGAGAAGAATTCCAAGTTGAGGATGCATCTTGAGATTTATTTTGATGTGTTCTGGATCTTCCTTTTCTAGATCCCATGGTACCAGGTTGCAAGTCACGTCTACCTCTGTATTGATTGCTGACTTGGGGTGCTAGCTGACTGCATGTATTGGCCTATTGCTTATTCATAGTGTAATACGGTAGTTAGAGTAAGGTAAGTTAGGATTTAGGCTAGAATAAAATCGTAGGTATCTTAGGCACAGTTTGGTGAAGATGAGAGGTTTGTATAGTTTTCTTGTATTGTATATGATGCGTCATGTCTTATACATGGGCTGCTGAGGGGGGGGAGGGGGCATGTGGGATCACTGACTATTACTTGTAATTGAAGCAAAAGATTTGCCAGCAAAATAGCATTTTCAGAGTATTCAACATTATGTTCGTAATAATCTAAGCATTCTCAACTATGATTGGACACAAGACTCTGGCATGAAAAAATTAGACAAAATGAGGGTATTGTTAGGGTGAGTGGCTTAATAAAATCTAGCCACTAATGGTATTATGTACTGACACTAATGGCACTACAGTATTCTTATATTACCTAACTAGCACTAGAAGCATCTGAAACCATCTCCTGGTATCGAGTCAACACAGCTGAATACCCAAGAGGCTGAATTCAAGAAATTTGGACTACTCAGGCATAGAAGTTAGTGATGAGATGGACAGGAGTTATAGCCTGACTGTTCCAGACCAACTTCAAACCCTGGTCTGTCTCATCACTAATGTCAATACCCTTGTAGATAATCGACACAGATGGTCAGCCAATACTAGGTGACACACCATATGCCAAAGCAAAGAGGCTGAATGCGATTACTATTATCACATACTGTAGTCTACCATACTATACTAGGTACTTAAGATTGAAATGGCAAGCAATGAGAGATGCTAAAGCAAGGGCATTAAATGGTATCATTAGTATCACATACCAGGTACTCAAGATCGAAACATCTAGCAATAGGAGATACTGGGGGTGTCAATTGGTATCATTAGTAGTTAACAAGTACAGGCTAAGCACTACTAGCTAAACCTTGTAAACAAATCCCAAAATGGGAAAAAAAAAAAAAACCAAACTTCTGAAATCAGAAAGCAAAAAAAAAAAAAAGAGACTAAGAAAATTGTAGCTAAGAAAACATAGAATCTACAGTAGGGAAAAATTAGTTTGTGTATATAAAATAGTATTGTGATATGTCGAGATGTTATATGGTGACATATATCTACAGCTATCATGACCCATTGCTGTAGAAATATATGTCACTGTATGACATCAGTACATATCACGACACAATTTTATATACATAAATAAGATAGTATTGTGACAATAGTATGGCAAAAAGTTGATTTTATTTCTATATTCAAAAGATATTTCTGTATCAAGATAGGTATACAAATATCTTTTGAATATACAACAAAAATCGTCTTTTCGCCCTACAGTTATGGTGATGCTGGGGATGTTGTGCAGCTATACTGCCAAGAGGTATTAATAACACAGAAATATATGTTATTGATGTCTCTTGGTATCATGACAACAGTGCAGCCAAAAGCTGACTTTACTTTTTTTATTGAAAAGATATTTGTTGTAACAGGTGGTAACCTGTATGAACTAATACAATAGGGATCAGCAGTAGGTCAGCTAGTGTTCGATTCTTAAGGGAGACTAGAGAGGTAAAGACAAGAAGGTCTTAGAAGAAGTGAAGGGAAAGGGAGTAAGAGAATCACCATTCAATTAAGTATATTTCTTATCTAGGTTCTGTCTGAAGTCTGGTACTTCCTGCTAGTCAGGAAGCCTATCTTAAATACATGATTTCCTCCACCCAAGGTAGAGGTTACTGAAAACCTGCAACTACTGTCATTACCAGTAAGTGCACACTACCGGAATCTTGTGATCCTACTGGAATCCTGAAAGCTCAAGGCAATCCTTCACCCAAGCCTTATCTCTACCGCTGGTATACATGACTATTTCTTCCCTTGGAATCCCTAGGGCAGAACCTTGCCAGTACAAAAGCATAACTAATATAAAACATAACAAGTTACCGGAATCCTAATAATACCGGTAGTGAAACAATCATTCAATCAACATAAGCAAGAATAAACGAAATAACATAACAAAGGAAAACACAAGTGTAACCAGTATACAGTTGTTGCAATATGTACACATGTTACATTCCCTCAATCTAAAACACCACATACTCTAGTCCAAGTCCTCCTGCTCGTTCCTATCTATATGCCATAGGAGGGAGTCATCATCGGTACTGAAGTAGTCAAATTCTGAATAGCTAGAGTCATATTCCTCATCATCATAAGGTTCCCAAAATTCATCAAATAGAGGTCCCACTGCATAGGGAGTCTCTGAAACTTTCATTAGTTCCCAAACCATTCTAACATAGTGTAAATTGATCTTAGGTAGGGGGC
The DNA here is from genome assembly GCA_003788595.2 of Choiromyces venosus 120613-1. Taxonomy (NCBI): domain Eukaryota; kingdom Fungi; phylum Ascomycota; class Pezizomycetes; order Pezizales; family Tuberaceae; genus Choiromyces; species Choiromyces venosus. Next base: position 816,851 of record ML120353.1, read on the forward strand.
CCACTGGGTGGTTTGTAGTCCAGTATTCTTGGATGATTTCCAAGGAGATCTCCAGGTTCTTGATAGGTTCCCAAGAGTCGTCAGTCCTTTCATAACCTTTCCAGTGCACCAGTAATTCGTCCCTGTTGTTCTGGCATCTGTAGTTGAGGATCTATTCTGCTTCCCATTCTTCTGTATTGTCAATGATGATAGGTGCTGGCCTGTCCATCATGTGAGATGCAAATCTATCTGGGTCATTTTCAAGGTATTCCTTGAGGGAAGATACATAGAAGAAGGGTTTCTGCTGCTCCATTCGCTAGGGCAATTCAAGCTTGTAGTTGTCGATATAGACATCAGGTTCCAGTACCTTGTTTCAGTACCTTGAATGGTCTAAACTATCTAGGTTCTAGCTTTCTTGATCATCCAGGTATAGAGTTGTAAGGCTATCCTCCAACCAATACTCTGGTTCTAGTCTTGAAGAGGTGTCTCTGTGGTTTGCACCACTTGTCCACTTGTACTGTTTGCCTGGATGTTGTCATGCTTCCAAGCCATATCCACTTCCATTCTTGTTGCTTCATGGGTATTCAAAATTTCATCAACTGCCGGTACCTTGCTGGCTGATCATTGAACTGGGTTAAATATTCTCCATGGCTGTCCATAGAGAGCCTGATAGGGTGAGATACCCAAGGATTCATGTAATGTGCTATTCATAGCTGCCACTATAGAGGGGAGAACTTGGGACCAGTTGTTCTGCCTTTTGTTAGCAAAGTTCCTCATCATTTGCTTGAGGGTGTGAATCCTGTGCTCCACCTAGCCATTGGTTTGGTGATGGTATTAGGTGACCATCCAGACCTGAATTCCCAATAATTTCATCATTTGAGACCAAAACTTAGAGGTAAACCAGGAGTCCTAGTCAAGTATTATGCTGAGTGGAAGGCCATGAACATCAAAGATGGTGCTCTGAAACTTTTTAAATGTCTCCTCAGAGGTGGCAAGGTCTCCAAGAGGGATAAGGTGTGTGTAAGATGTGAACCGGTCTATGATAACCATGATAGTATTGTATTTGTTTGATTTGGTAAAGGGTCCAGCAAAATTGATAGCTAAGGACTGGTATGCCTTGTCTGGCTCTGGGAGTGTGAGGGATTGTCCTGCTGGGAGGGTTGTCAGTGTATTGTTGATCTGACATTGGTCACAGGAGCGACAATAGGCCATGAAATGCTACCACATCTGTGGCCACCAAAAGAAACAGGCTGCATATTGGTAGCTTCTATGGTCTGAGAAATGCCCAAGGCCTTTGTGAACTGTTTTGAGAATAAAATCCTGAAGGCATACTCCCCTTTCCAAAGGTGCCACAGGGATATAAAGGTTAGAATACCCATTGGTATTCTGTGCAATAAGTAGGCTATCTTGTTGTGTAGATTGTACCTAAGAAGGTGTTCACCTTTACAGTTTCCTGGTTACTCCAGAAGGGCTCGCTATAGAGGGGTGAAGAAGAGGAAACTGGGGAGGCATCCAGTAACTGATCAAGTATCAATTTATCTGCTAACCTTTCCTGGTCTACTATGAATCTGGGAGGGGGATAGGGGAGAGAGGGAGAAGGCCATGTGGTAAGTGGAGTGGTGTCTGCTGGTGAGGAGGAAATGACTGTGCTTGCAGGTTTCTTTCCCTTGTCCTTGTTACTTTGCTTCCGCTTCTAGGGATTCTTAAGAAAGTAACTCACTCCTTCCTTCTTGGATTTGTGTATTTCGCATTCATCTTCATAGCATGCTGTCCAGGAGGTCACCATGTATGCTGCTTTCTTGTTGGATAGCTTGGGAAGTATGACTTCATTACCTCAGGAGTTGCCTTTAGTGATGGAACTATCAGTGCTGGCCTCACTCCTAGGAGAGCTTCAGTTGCTGTCCTTTCATTTCTGGAATTGGGTAACTGCATTGGTTTGAATGGTGTTTGACATATAATCAGGGCTAGGTCTGAGTATTGAATCTCATATGGTGAGGGTTGGAGAGTGTTGGCTTGCTGCTGAGGAGTACATGTCACTATCAGATTCTAAGCTGTAGGATGCTGAGGAGGTGTAGTTAGTTCAGATTTCTGATGCTTTAGTGTCTGGTATGATCTGGGTATCATGGTTTTCAGAGTTGGGATTATAGGGAATTATATCATAAGGTGAAGATCCATCTTCATGAATTCTTGATAGGAGTCTGCTAAGAAATTGTTTGCTCCTGGCATATATTGGATAGAGAAATCAAAGTGGCTAAGGTGCATTAGCCATCTTTGCTGTCAGTCCCTTAGATTCTTTTGGGTCATAAGTTTAGTTAGACTCTCATAATCGGTAACTAAAGTGAATTTGATATGTGACAACAGGTGTGCAAAGGCTTCCACAGCCTCGATGATCACAAGAGCCTCCTGTTGATGTATGGGATAGTCACTTTAGGAGTGTGTCAATTTCCGGCTATGGAAAGCTGCTGGTCTAGCCTCCTCCCTGGTTGCTCCCTGTCCTACCCATGCAACTGTTCTAGTGGGAGATGCATTGGTAAACAGCCATATCATATCTGGTTTGGAATAATTTATTGGTCGCAAGACCTGGTGTTCTTCTGCTACCTTTTTAACAAACTGGAATGCAGCTTCCTGCAGGTCAGTCCAAAGCCATTCTGCATTACTGGTAAGTGCTGTAAGTGGGGCAGTAATGGTAATGATGTGGGGTAGGAACTGTGAGATATAATTAACCATTCCATTAAATCACTGAAGTTCCTTCTTATTCTTTAGTCTGGTCCAGTCCCTAACAGTCCTTATTTTTTCCAGTGCTGGGTATATACCATTGTCATCGATTATATGGCCCATTATATCTGGTTCCTTTGCAAAGAAGACATCTTTTTTTGGGTTTGCAAATAGCTTTGCCTGCTCTAGTCTCCTGCAGACTGTTTTGATATGTTCCACATGGTCCTGGTATGTATCACTAAATATAAGGATATCATCAATGTAAACCCAAATGAAAATGGCTAGTTCATCTGAGAGGTTGTCTTCCATAACCCTCATAAATGTGGCTGGGGCATTTGTATCTCCTTGCAGCATTACTCTGCATACAAATGCTCCAAAGGGCATCTTGATAGTGTTGTATTACTCGTTATCTGAGTGAACTCTGGTCTAAAAATAGGCATTGCTGAGGTCTATTTTGCTAGTATATTTTGCTCTTCCAACCACATTAATTAATACCTACTGGTTGGGTATCAGTGAGTGGTCCTTAATTGTGTTTAGATTCCTTCGCCCCAGATCTGCTAGTGGTCTTATGCCACCATTTGGTTTGCCTTGCACAAATATGCTTGATCCACTGGGTACTTCTGCTCTGTAAATAACTCCTGCTTTTTGTTGCTTCTCAATCTATGCTTTGAATGGTTGTAGGAGCTTTTCTGGTATCTTGTAGTTTGGCATTTTTGGGTAAAGGTTAGGATCCTTTAGGCAGATCCAGTGGTCTATGTTCCTTCTTGGTGGCATAGTGGTAGGTACTTCCTTGATAAATACCTTAGGGAATATCATTTGGAAATTCGGTACCTTTTCTGCTTTTGCCATTACAGATCTGGGCTGAGTAGACTGTCTATTACAGTTTACTCTCACTTTGTAGTCAGGGAAGTATAGGCTGTTTTTCCTGTAGTCTATCATTGCTCTGAGTTTGACAAGGTCATCCATCCTCAGTAGGACATTGTAGTCTGACATTGGGGTGACCATCATCTCGATTCTTGGTATATTCATCTTCCCTATCTGAATATCGATGGTACTGTTGTAATTACTGCTTGATCTCAACTCCTTGACTGCCATTTTTAGAGTAACAGGGCACTTTTGAGGCTGGTAAGGGATGTTGTGTGTGGTGACAAATTGGTTACTTATCAAGCTTCCACCAATAGTTCCTGTATCCACTAGCACTCTTGCTTGTTTGCCATTCACTAGCATGTTAAATTCGAGGGCTTGGAAGGTTGTGCCATGGTCATCAAGTACACTAACAGTAGTCTTGTAGATTCTTATAGTGTCCTGTCCATCCACCTCTTGTATTGAGTCACTCTCTAACTCATATTCCTCATCACTGCTATTGGTATCATCCTCTGTGACACTGATATGGTTGGTTTTAACTTCTTTCTTGGGGCATTCATTTACCATATGTCTGCCTTCTCTACAGTAGAAGCAAGCTCCTTCCTTTTTCCATCAATCTATTTCCTTTTTGCTGGGTTTCTTGTTCTTTGCATAGGTTGTCTTCTTTGCTGGCACCTTGCCTTTTCCTGTCATTTTACTGTTTGAGGCTTGTGTAGTCTGATAGTCATTCTTTAGTTTGTTTGACTTGTTGGTGGAGGGGCCATTGCTGCTGCTATAGCCTCTAGTTTTGAACATAGTTGCTTCATATCTTTTCACAATTTGGACTATCTGAGTTCAAGTATCTGTTTCCCAGATCTGTGGTTCAATATTTCTTCTGAGGTGAGAATCCATTGCATCTAGGAACTGCTGCCTTTGTGTGTAGTCTGAGATAGATTCTCTGGGGAGGGTAGCTCTTAAGTCTTCTAGTTCTCCAGTAATTTTTGATATCCTTGCTGGTTTTCCTCCTGTAGTTTCTGATACCTTCTGCCATTGTTGGTATAGGTCATCTGTATTTGTAGATACTTGGAAGAGTTGCTTGAATTGGTTTCGAAAGGTCTCAAGGTTGGATGTATCATCATGCTCATCAAGTAGTGTCATGTATGCATTGTATACTCGCTTCTAAGTATAGGCTCCATAGTAATCAATCACATCCTCTGTATCATCATTGATGTCATGCTTTAAGAGGTACTTCGTTACTTCTTTGAGCTATTTCTTGAGTCTGTTGGGTTTTAAGTCATTTCCTTCCCTACTGAACTTCAATGGTTAGGGAAATTTGATCTTTGACTTTTGTGCTGCATCATCAGCAGGTCTTTGTACTGCGTTGCCCATTTCTGCTCCTCTTGGTGGTGATGCAGTGTCTTCCAGGGGTCTTGAGTCTTCTGGTTGTTTTGCCCTTGCCTTGGGGTGTTTTGGGTTTGGCTGGTTTTGTTGGGAATTCTGGGAATGCTCTTAGAGGTGGAGTTTGCTCTCTAGATGGTGACTAGCTTACCGCTTAACTTGCTCTCTGGGATTGGACTCTGCTTCTGAAGACTACTCCAAAAAGGCTTCCAGATCTGTGTCTTGTTTCTGGGCTGGGACCTCTTACTGCTCGCTGGAGGATCTGTTCTACAGTTAGGTCCTCCTCTGGGTCAGAGTCAAGGTCTTCTGGTTGTAAGGTACTTCCAGCTTATGCTGAAGCTTCAGTTTCTGAGTCTGAGTTGCTGTCAGTTACTAAGGGGTTCTGGGAGAATCCTAGCCTTTGTAGTGGTCTGCATATCCTTCTGAACCAGGTCCTTCGATGACCACTTTGTTCTGAAATTGTGAATGTAGCACCTGAGCTGGGAGTGTCTTTTCCTGCTGCTCCTGCTTCTAACTAGTTATTAAGATACAGGAAGGGTGTTCAATCCTACCTGGTATTCTTGTCCTGAGAACCTATGAGTACCTGCAGAGGGTTAACTTACATGCTGAGGTGAAAAATGTAATAGATGGTAACCTGTATGAACTAATACAATGGGAATTGGTAGTATGTGTTACGATCGGCTATAGATCTCTCCTTTCTTATATCTCGCAACAGGCAACAGTCTTATCGTTAGCTCTCTTCTAATGATAATGCTTACTTGTCTCTTATTGTATTCTCTGTTCTTCGAGAATTCTTAATACTTGTTATCTTACACTACGTCTTAGATATTGACCATTGTCAATACTAAGTCCTTATAGTACTAACTAGTATTCGTTCTGTCTCTCCTTCATGATTGTTGACTTTTGTGTAAAGAGCGTAAAGGTGTTTTATTGATAACTTATAAGATAGGAAATAACTTAGGTGGTTGCGTGAAGAACTAACTACCAGGTCCTACTGACCTCCTTATATAGTTCTTCCAGCAACCTTCTTACAAATCAAATGAGTCACAACTGTGACTCATGCATTCGCATAACATATAACCTCATGACCATACTTGGTCATGCGCAAAAGTCCCATGACCTTAAAGGGGTCATGTGCGAAACCTCATGACTCGTATAAACGAAGTCATGCCTCTTAATCCTCTTGACTCATAGGTGTACCTATGAGTCAACGCTCAACATACCAATCAAATTCAAACATAAACAACTATGGCTCATAATCGTGAGTCATGTAAAACCTTATGACTCGTACTTGAGTCATAGTGCGAAAACATATCATCGTATGACTCAACTGAGTCATGTGAAAAACCTTTAACAAATGAAACCATTACAAACCCTGCCAGGTTTGTAATAGTATGCCAGCTAGTGTTCGATTCCTAAAGGAGACTAGAGAGGTAAAGACAAGAAGGTCTTAGAAGAAGTAAAGGCAAAGGGAGCAAGAGAATCGCTGTTCAACCAAGTATATTTCTTATCTAGGTTCCATCTAAAGTCTGGCCATTCCTGCTAGTTAGGAAGCCTGTCTTAAATACATGATTTCCTCCACCTAAGGTAGAGGTTGCTGAAAACCTGCAACCACTGTCATTACCAGTAAGTGCACACTACCGGAATCTTGTGATCCTACTGGAATCCTGAAAGCCTAAGGTAATCCTTCACCCAAGCCTTATCTCTACCATCGGTATACATAACCATTCCTTCCCTTGGAATCCCTAGGGCAAACCCTTGCCAGTACAAAAGTATAACTAATACAAAACATAACAAGTCATCGGAATCCTAATGATACTAGTAGTGAAATAATTATTCAATCAACATAAGCAAGAACAAACAAAATAACAGAACAAAGGAAAATACAAGTGTAACGAGTATACAGTTGCCAGAATATGTACACATATTACATTTGTATACCTATCATGGTATATAAATATCCTTTCAATATAAAAAGAAAATTGGCTTTTCACCATACTGTTGTGGTGACACTGGGAATCTCATGCAGCTGTACTGCCAAGAGGTGTTGATAACAGACAAATATATATTATCAATACCTCTTGGTATCATGACAATAGTATAGCTAAAAGCAGATTTTATTTCTATATTCAAAAGATATTTCTATACTATGATAGGTATACAAACATGTTTTGAATAGACAACTAAAATTAGCTTTCTGCTATACTGTTGTGGTGATGCCGGAGACTCATGTGGCTGTACTGCCGAGAGGTATTGATAATACTGAAATATATATTATCAAGGCCTCTTGGTATCATAACAACAGTATGGCCAAAAGCCGATTTTCTTTTTATATTTAAAGGATATTTGTATACCATGATAGGTATACAAATATCTTTTCAATAAAAAAAGTAAAGTCAACTTTTTGCCATATTGTTGTCATCATGCTGGGGATGTCATACTGCTCAGCTGCCAACAGGTGTCAATAATACAGAAATATCTGTTATCAATACCTCTTGGTATCACAACAACAGTATGGCCAAAAGCTGATTTTCTTTTTATATTCAAAAAATATTTCTACACAATAATAGGTATAGAAATATCTTTTCAATAAAAAAATAAAGTCAGCTTTTCATCATACTGTTATTGTGATGCTGGGGATGTCATACTGCTCGGCTGCCAAGAGGTGTTGATAGCACAAAAATATATGTTATCAATGCCTCTTGTCATCGCAACAACAGTATGGCTAAAAGCTGATTTTTTTTTTATATTTACAGAATATTTGTATACCATGATAGGTATACAAATATCTTTTCAATATAAAAAGAAAATGAGCTTTTCTCTATACTATTGTCGCAACACTGGAAACATTGTACTACCTATATAGTTTCATGAAATAAACCTTTAAGCTGCACTAGTGACCACTTGGTTTCATATCACTAGTGCAGCTTAAAAGCTTATTTAACAAAGTTAGTAACAAGTTAGACTTCATAGATATTACAATTGATTTTTAAATATATTATATATACAGAAGAATAAATACTTATCCTGCATCCATGTATTTCCTGGTTTGTTAGTATACCCCATTGTATACCGAAACAATGCTCAGACATTATCAGATATGTGAGCATTGTTTGCAGGTACAATGGGGTGTACAAACAAACCAGGAAATCCATATGCATCATTTCTTATATACCCTGTACACATGAGGTGTACACATGAGGTACATACCTTATGTGTGTAGGGTATATAAACCTAGTCCTTCTTCCCTTCTTTTCTCCTTCCCTTCTCTTCTCTCCACAACAGGGGAAGATAAGAAGAAGACCCTTTCCCTGCTTCTCTCCTTCTCTCCTTTTCAACTTCCCTTCTTATTTCCATCTCTTAACTGGAGGCTCTTCCCCCCCTCTGACTGCAATTGACTTTTTCTTTCTTTTTCTTTTATTTTTTATTTTTCCCCTCCCTCCAACTCCGATGGTGCCTTGGATGGATGTTGATTGGATGATGGGTGAAAAAGTAAAAGTAAGTACACTCCACCACACTATTGACTGTCTAGAGTGAGCAATATTAATGTTTCTTTTCCTCTTTGATGTCCTACTATCTCTGTTGTTCCTGCTGCCCTCTTCTATCTTGTGGTTTGACCTGGGGGAAGTGAAGTATGGATAGGGAAGTAAGTACAGTCCATCTAAGTTTTATCATGTGATAATTACTAACTTTTTCTTTTTTTTCTTAGGCATCCCACTACCGAGCCTGTCAAACTGCATGGGCCGAGTAGGAAATGGAGAGTACTGATATGCACTGTTATAAGCAGCCTGAGCCAGTCAACTTTGTTGGAGAGTCTATCTTTCAAGCTGGTAGTAGAGGATTGCTTGTAAGTAAAACCCAACCTGCACTCATGTATCAGAAAGATTTAAACTAATACTCCTAGAGGATGCTATGATGATTTAGCAAATGTCAAATGCTGGTGTGGGTTCATGTACCCATGCCAGTTCACTATTGCATACAATGCTTGGTATGACCATGTCAAGGCACACTTGAGTGGGTGCTCCCTGGACCTCCACAACCTGACCAAATCTGAATTGGATTCAGTCATTGGGTATGCTCAAACTCTTCCCCCAGCCACAGTCTGGCTTGTACTTGTTAAAGACAAGGACTGGGCTGATAACATCTGAGAAGTGTAGCACCACCCCAGGCTCTTGGTCGGTGACATGGCTAAGAACCTGAGATCATTGAACAGGCATCATCTGGTGGAGGGGAAGAAGGTTGGTAGTGAGGTTGAGGGACCTTAGAGTAAGTGTCACACCCCCCCATCTATTCCATGCTATCCTCATGCTGATACATATTGTCAGTGGCTCAATCGGATTGGGTTTCTGCTTGTTGTCCATAGGCAATAAGGATCTATATTGTTCATCAGTGGGGTGCCCAAGAAACTGGGCACCCATTCCTTGGCTACCCCTGGTGTACTGAGGACTCCAATCAGGGAATCACCTGAGGAGTCATGGTATCACTAAGTATCAAAAGTGTGCTCGAGGTAGTCCAGCGGCAGCATGTGGAGGGGGCAATCTGATGCCCTTGATATTTCCTTAGGGCGACTGATGAGGGTACTTGGTTACTTAGTCAAATGCCCTCTGATCCTCTCCCACTCCCGGAACTCATCTTTCTTTGTGAAGATGAGGACATCCTGGCATGACGTCTTGCCAACGATGGCAAACACCACTTGGACCTGATAGTCCTGGAGCCACACCTCAATGAGGGAGAGGATTGTGACCAGATTGCCATGCCTACCCCTGATAGATGTCCCTTTTTTGACTGTAAGGTCTAGGATCACTGTGAGTGTGCCGGAGATATTGGGGAGGCCATGCAAGAGGAGGAGGTGGAAGTAGAGGAGGAGGAGGAGGAGGAGCAAGATCCAGATGAACACGCTATTATGATTGAAGATGTAAGTTTCTAACCCAAACCATATTTTAGTTACTATGTTAGCTAATCACAAACACATAGGAAGAGGATGAAGAAATAGATGAGAAATTGGGTCCCTCAAGCCCTCCTCCCACCACAAGCCTAGACTCCCTCCCATTACTGCCAGCAAGCCTGAGCCTCCTAGCCTGTCAGAGTAAGACAAGTACAGAAGGTTACTTGATCTTGTCTGGCAGAAGCCTTGGATGGCTGCATTCCTTATGACTCCCAGCACTGTGGGTAGCTCTCCCCCTGCCATGTCTGGACATGGCGACAATGATCCTGCTGCCTCCTCCCCAGCTCCACCTGTTGTCAGGACTCCAATACACCCCTATTTGCATCAAGCCCCCTCTTTACGCTGAGCTCCCCGATGGCGCTGGGCCCTCCCATAGGCTGCCTCTCGCCCCCGTACACCTGACCCAATTCCTCCAACCCTGGAGACCCCTCCTGCACCATGGTGAGGAACTAGATACTGGGGTCCCTGGAAATAATCCCTTTGTAGCTTTTTTTGTAGCTTTTTCCTTTTTTTTTGCTAAGTTGCTTTTTGTTAGGTAGTTTTTAGATAGGGAGCTTTATCTCTTAGTCTAAAAAAAAAAAATTTGCTAACTAATAGAGGATCTTTTATGATGTTGAGTACCTCTACATGATAGTAAAGATACCATGGGATGCCCCTTGCTTTGGCATCTCATATTGCTAGCCATTTTGATCTCGAGTGCCTGGTATGTGATAATAGTGATAGCACTATGCCCATTTACTTTGGTATCTGGTCTTTTCTGGATTTGGCACGTCTCATATTGTCTATTATTAACTGGCCTAGAGTCAGCTCATAGTATGTCAATTATCTACTAGGGTATTGAGGTTAGTGATGAGATGGACTAGAGTTTGAAGTTGGTCAGAAACGGCTAGGCTACAACCCCTATCCATCTGATCACTAACATCCATGTGTGAGTAGGTTAAATTGCTTGAATTCAGTCTCTTGGGTATTCAAGCTGTGTTGACTCAATACCAGAAAACAATTTCAGACACTTCTAGTGCTAGTTAAGCAATGTGAGAATACGGTAGCACTAATAGTATCAGTAAACAATACCATTTGTGGCTAGATTTTATCAAGCCACCCACCCTAGCAACACCCTCATTTCATCTAACTTTTTCTTGCCTCGGTCTTGAGTCCAATCATAGTTGAGAGTGCTTAGATTATTATGAATATAATGTTGAACACTCTGGAAATGCCATTTTGTAGGAAAACCTTTTGCTTCAATAACGAGTGATAGTCAGTGATCCTGCATGCTACCTCCCCCATCTAGAGAACCCTGTGTATAAGACCTGATGCATCGTAGACAATACAAGAAAACTATACAAACTTCTCATCTTCACTGAACTGTTGATGCGATACCAAAAGGCATCAGTAACATATCTACATTACCGACACCTCATGGTGTTACAACTGCACAGTGTTCCATAGCATCACAGTTGTGACAACACAACAACCCATCACGTCATGGCCATGACAGCATGATATCCCATGATATCATGTTCACGACACTGGTACTTGTACCCCAATCCTCACATCTCCTCCTGTGTACCTCCATATTCTCTTCTATGGGTCTCCCCACTCCAGCTACATCCTCCCACTGCCACACTATTCCATCAAATCATTCTAATTTCTACATGCACCAGCCTCTTGGGATAACCTCTGTAAACCTTATTTCTGACCAACCACTCAAGGGTGGTAGAGGGAGAAAGTTATAAATCAGTGTATATCTCTCTATATAGGACTTCATAGCTGGTATACCTTTGAGACCATGTTGTGAGATTTCTCAGGTTGTGAGAATTGGCATTCCAATTGGTTTATATCTGTTTGTGGAGGCTCTCCTCTATGCATATACTCATGATACTAGAACTGACCATATTCTCAACAGACTACCTTGTGCTCCACAATTCTAAATGCCCCATATCATACTACATCTTTCTTAACTCCCCTAGTATTGTACCAATAATGTCATACTGGGAAACCTTATACGTCTCCCGTACCACCAAACACCCACCGGTATAAGACAAAAGCCTAGGAGCAAAAAGCCAGTAACAATTGATACTATGCTTTGTCCTACAGTGAAGTCCCATGTTGGTGTGGGGTCTACCTTGATGAAGCTCTCTCAGCCCAAAGACAAGCAACCAAGGCTTAGACCAAGAACTGATAGTGAAATAGAAGGCTGGTTTGATAAGGGAATATTCCTAACCTAGGAGGACCAGGCAGCCTATGAGGTGGCAAAGGAGAGGGGTGAGAAGGTATTCCATGTTATTCAATGCAAGCAAGGTATACAATAGCAGTCATGTAGTACATGTTGTGGAACACTCAAATAACACATTCTTAGGAAACATTATTGAAGTCTTCCTCAATATAGATATTGAGACACACAATTCCTCTCCACACCTGGCTGGCCTGTAAGCACTATCCCTAGACCAATGCAATACACTTGATGCCTCATATCAGCAAGTCAACATTGGTACAGACGAGCTGTATATCCTCCTTGATCACAACTATCATGGCATTCTTGTTGTATTTGGCAATCCAGTCTCCACTATCTATGGTGAGGAGGTTGGGGCAAGGATCATGAAGTAGGCTATAGATAATATCACTAAGTACTGTGAGATTCAGCCTCTAAGGCTTCTCTGCAGCATAAGATACAATTATACTGAGGATTGACTGCTGCAAAATCCACAACACTATGCCTATCTGAACTCACACTGTAGGATGTTCCATTGGGGCATTTGGGCACAACAGGGACATGAGGACCTAGGACCCTTTTTGACTAAGGATACAAACAATGTTGGTTCAAATACACATGGAGACCTACAAGCACTCCTTGCCTCATTCTAGAATATCACACAGCTTAAGCAGTTGCTTGGGGCTATTGACAGGCCACAATGTGATATAATACAGTCCACTATTGAGCTATTACCCTATCACTTCTGGAATCTGTGGACTAATTATGACAACTAGTGCTTTTCCCTACATGTGTGTCTCATCAATGTCATAACAGAGCCGTACCTAGACTAGGGTAACCTTGACTGGACAATGAGTGTGCTATTAGGACAGTTTAAAGGGGCCAGGTTTTGCATATTCAATTTGGAATTGTGCTTTCACTTTCCTGTGGGTTTGATCTCAGGCATCTGTGGTCACAAACCAATCCACTTTATAAGGCTCTGGACTGGTTCCTAACTCTGCTTGGTTTCGACTATGCATGGGTCCCTGCTACTACATGTTTTCAGGAGTCAGATAGAGGCAGGTACTGGTAGGGGGCAGATGCACAAGCAGAGGCATAATTGCATGAATGGCACTGCTCTCCCTGATCTCTAGAACAAGGGTTCTGATTCTGAATCCTTTCTGAGAAATTAACTTAGCTTATTTGTATGATAGGATGTATCTGCCCTCTGTTGTATTGGATTATCCCAGAGGGCTTGTGGCTGTATGGATATGTGGATATGTGGATTTGTGGTAGACCAGAATAAAAAAGATAATATGAGAATAATTGATAATGTAGCCAGGAACAATGTTCTTAAACCTACAGTGATGTGTAACTAATATTTGTGAAATAAGCTTCTAATTTGCATAAGTGTCGTGATATGAGGTGATGTTGGATGATGGCCTATGAAGGGGAAGTAGCTTGTATTACAACAGAGAGGATGAGGTGATCTGATAAGATGGGGTGATACAAGGCATCAAGCTACAAGTGCTAAGCCTGTTTAGATACTAGTTATAGTTCACCCTGTGCAAACTCCCTTGACCCAGTGTTCCACTGACACATGTCAAGATTAATACCATACAGTACTTCTGCAACTCATAATATATAGCGGACCCCCATGATTGACTAGGTAGACTTTGACCATGGCTGTCAAATGTCTCTTTTGTCGCTGAGGATACATGTGGGCAGGTGCATACAAGAAACACCTACAAACTGCGTATGCAAATCTGGGCATCATACTTGCCTCTACTATATGACATGCACCTTCTGTGAGTCCTATCAATGATAAGGCAATAGACCTATTCCTTGGCGAAGAGGTAAATTATAAGAATGAATGGGCTGATTCAGACTATGAATCTAATCCAGACCCCACTGGATGGGACACTGATGCATTGAATGATGACATCTCACACGAGTCTGATGCTGAAGTACTCAACCATAATACCTCAGCAATGGCTGGTAGACAAGCACATTACCTAGGTACCAGGGAAGCAATTAGAGACATGAGTGGGTTTGAGGATGAATACTGTACTCTGTGCCAGGATCTATGGGCCTCATTTGCCAATGCTTATGCAAACTTGTATCTCAGATCATTCAGAGCAAGGTCACAAAGTCTCGAATCAATGAATTCTTTTCCAGCAGTCTGGGTAGTTCTGCTTCAGTCAGCTATAGTGCAATGTATATGTTGGAGAATCATCTCCAATCATTGGACCCCTACAGTACTTATCTGCAATGGTTCAAAGGTGAAGTTGACAATGATAAGAGAATACAGTATTTCTTCTATCGGAATGTCCTTGACTGTGTCAGACACCTTCTTTGGCAGATAGCATACAGGGATGACTTGTTCTATGCACTGCAGTATGAATATAACCAGAATGGACATAGGATATATACCGAAATGCATATAGTGGACTGGTGGTGGGATGTCCAAGTACTGTACACCCTGCTTTGCAACCTCCTTCATAAGGGCACAGGCTAACCATTTATAGGATACACTTTGACATGGTGCAACTCTGGTTCCAGTAATTGGAATGCCCAATCAGACACATCTTACCAACTTCTCATGTGACAAGAGAGTGTGGCTTGTCTATATTATGACCAGAAATCTCCTATCGATTAGGCATAATAGACCTAGATCAATGGTGGTTCTCCTTCTTGCACTATTGCCTGTCCTGTCCAAGTTCCCACAGTCCTCTTCAGCAGACAACCTGCAGAGACAAATTAGTGCAGACATACTATAAGCTGTATTTGAACTCATACTGTCACCCTTGCAAGATGTGGTGCTTGACAGTGTCTCAATTCACTGTGCGAACAGGAAGGTCTGGCAGTGTTTCCCTATCTTGTCCACATGGGTTGTAGACCATATGAAAAACATTGCACTACACAGAGTAAAATCTAATGCTCGTCTAAAATGTGAGGTGCCTCTTGATGCATTAGGAACTGATGCACAGGAGACATATCGGACGTGAGATTATACCACATATGAACATCTTGAACAGGAAAATGAGCATTAGTCAACAGACTCTTGGTCAGGAGACATGAATGCTATGTTTGATGCACTTGGTATCAAGATGGGACAGAATGTTTTTCATGAGCTTCAATGAGTTTCAGCACCCAATCTGCACAAGCCAGATTTGCTCCATAGAGTTTATTTGGCACTATTCAAGCATATGATGGACTGGGTTTAGGGATTCCTCAAGAAACATACATGACTATAGTCTTTTGATAATACCTGGAAGGCTTTACCACCATACTCAGGGTTCTTTGTGCCCAAAAAAGTATACTACAAGGTTATGAAGTGGCAAGAAAAGAAGATGAGGAATCTGTGGTGTTGTCTTTTAGGAGTTCTCACTATAGCATTGAGGCAGCCTGAGAGTATGCAAGTATTACCATTCACACATGCACTCACCTGCATCAGGTTATTACTCAATTTCACTTTCATGGCCCAATATCAAAGCCATATACCTGAGATCTTAGATTATATGGAATAATATCTGAATCAGCTTCATGACACAAAAGATATCTTCTTGGAGTTCCAAATATTGAAGAGGACATGGGCAAAGGTTGACGAGCAGTGAAGGGAGCAACCACATCCGAGAACATGGGTAAACCAATGTGTTGCAAAATCTAATCAGCATCAGGTACAGGAGCAGGATAGTGAAGAAGATATCGACCAATGTATGGAACTAATCCATACAGAATCTCATTTCAACTTCATTAAGATGCATCTACTAAGTCATTTTCATGGTCACATATAACAGTTTGGTAACATTTAGATGTATTCTATGGAGTTTGGCAAGCTTGTACATAAGGAACAAATCAAGGAGGGGTGGTGCTTTTCAAATAAAAATGATGCTGTAAGACAGATCCTGCATAGTTATGGTCACCAGCAGGTGATCCAAATAAGACTTTTGAACCTAGATTCCCTTCAATATCAGAGGCCTGATCTCCCTACTGATGTCATGGAACATTTGAGTAAAATGAATTCTGTATCTGCACCAGTCACCAATAGTAGAATCCTGAAGGGGTATTCTGATTATGTTTCTGATATGATAGATTTTTGCAAGGTCTTGGGTATCTCACTGGAGAGCATCTATTGGGAATTGATTCAATATAGTTTGAATAGCCTGCCCACCAAATGCTGCCTTCCTGAAGATCATGCCATACTTTGATTCCTTCTGGTTGAACTACTAACGTAACTTGAAATCTCCATTCTAGCATTCCAGGAAACCAACATTTATGACATCCACAGGGTTTGCTCCACTGGTACCTGACTCTTCAGGAACTAGAGAAGTCACAATGATTGAGTTTGGGTACAGATAGGTTGCGAGCATATGTATGGTGTGCTCTGGGGCCGTCTCCCCAGAAAGCTCCTGGCACTCTTCAAAATTAGAGACTACACACATGAGGACATGGTTTGTAGGCATACATGTATCCAAATATTGAACATGGTTAACTCGGAATGCCTATCCAACATCCACAGTCTTGTCATGGTACAGCCAAGGGAAAATGCATGAGAGTTTACTATAGTAGATATAGGGACAATTCTAGGCCTGACATACCTCATCCTGGAGACAGACCAGTGATGGCTTGTTAACAGCCATATTGATTTAAGGACATTTAATGAGATTTTTTGAGGGGTCATGAGATCAGACAGTCAGGCGACAACAGTTGGCTTAGGCAAGTATTCTGCATTGAGGATAGTTGAATAGCATAGAGAATATTATAGCATCTTTCATTGCAACCTGTATATAGAAACCTCTATGTACAAACTAATTAATAGAAACGAAATAAAAGATACAACTAAAAGTACATGATGTAGAAAATTATGGTGGGGGATTTGTCAGTCCTTGAGATTAGGACCATGTTGACACCATGCAGTGAAACATCATGGGTCCCAATGTTGCAATGGTGCCATGGGACATTGTGGGTCCCAATGTCACTAGGATGCAGTGAAGAAACAAGACAGATTGCGGAAGATCGTCACAATGCTGTGTGGCCTCACAGTGACGAACCAACATCAGTAATGCATCAGGATGCTGGAAAGGTTCAGGGCAGGGATGGGGACATTAGGGGATGGAAGGCAACTGTAGTAGATGTTAGGATAGAGTTATGGTGTTGCAATGAGAGACAGAAGGAATGTGATGAAGGTGGTCCCTGTGTGGCTATACCCAGTAGTACTCCTGTGAGGCAGTGGCCATCACCAGACATCAGGATATGGGGAAGAAGCTGCAATGGAGATACATATGTCCAGGGGTCATGAGGATGTTGACCCAATCTCAGGTAGTGTCCTGACACTGCAAAGCATTACTATGCAATATAGGATGCACCAGGTACAATATTGTGTTACAACACACATCATGATGCATAGGGCACAACAGGGGGTTGCAATAGAACTCAGGAAGCACCAGGTATACTGGGCACAAGAGAAATGCAGCATGCATCAGGATGCCATGTACATATATCAGACATGGGTTTTTCTTTTGCTGATGTATGACCTTATAGTATTCTTAGATACTTACTATAGTGAACCCAACTATCCTTACCCATCAAACTCAGGGTCTCTAGTATGGGTACAAGAATAGTCTACTATAAAACACTCTCTAGTGGGTTGTTACATGACTCCTCTCTTCTCTAAGGTCTATCCTGGACTGCTAGTGATGTCTTTTGTTCCTAGGTTTTGGTATACCCACTACATAGTGATTCTTTGACTTAGATGGATACCTTCTGTCGAAATCATTTAGGGACTCTGTAGCCATTCCTTTTAGCATCTTGAAAGGTTCCTATGAGTTTTCCTCTAGACTATAACATTCTCATGCCACCAAGTATTGGGCAAACTAGTTGCAATTGCTCATCTTGATCCCACTGTACTGGCAACTATCGTGCATAGCCTCAACAATATAACTTGGCTTATTGTCAACTATCTTTAATACCAGAACCTCCTTCTAGGACCTTTCTACTGGGTTATCTCAATATGGTTCCAGTAGACTAACATTGAATATGGGTGGATTGACCAATGAGCTGGGAGTTCAAGCTTATACACTTGGGACCCTACCTTTTGCTGCACCACAAAATAGCCAAATATTTCGTAGTCTAACTTCTCTATTGACCTTTTAGTCTAGATGTTTTTTCTATTTAACATTACCCAGTCAGCCTTTTTTGCTACTCCATTAGTCATATCTTTTATTGTCACATATTCTAGACATGACAACTGCTTGTGGTCATACTATTTCCATTCCCTTTCTTGTACTTCTTGTAAGGTTTCTCTGACTTCTTGTCAGGACACTTCCCAGTTCCATACCAATAGTTCACTGCTTGGATGAATCCCTTAGCTATCTGGAACTATGCCCAACCAGTTCATACAAGGGTTGAATCCATAGCAAATCTTGAGTGCAGATGCACCAATCTATTCTAAAGTAGAAGTATTATATGTATACTCTGCTAACAGTAACAGTGATACCCAATCATCTTGCTGATATGAGCAGTAACTCCTCAAATATCAATCCAAAGTCTGGTTCACCCTTTCAGTCTGCGTATTAGTCTCTGGATGGAAAGCCATTAATATATTGAGCTTGATTTACAGTAACTTCATCAAGTTTGCCCAAAACTTGGAGGTGAATTAACTGTCTTAGTCTAGGATAATTGATTCTGGAAGCCCATGTAGGCACCACTGTTATATCTTCTTCAGGAATATTAGTGCTAACTTTTCTATAGATACATCCATTGTCAATAGTATGGAGTAGGCTATTTTTGTGAACCAATCAACAATAACCCAAATCTTCATATACCCTTTAGACTTTCGTAATACTACAATAAAATTTATAGACATTGCATTCTATGGTCTTATTGGTACCTTATTTAGTCCAAGTAATCCAAACTTGTTATGTTGAACAGTCTTGCTCCTTTGACATGTATTACAGGCGTGCACATACTCTGTAATATGCTTATCTATCTTTAGCCAGTAGAAGTGTAACTTGATTTATCTAACTGTCTTGTATGTCCTAAAGTATCCTGCAATACAGGAATTATGTTCAACCTTTATAATCCTTTGTTTTAACCCTTCATTCTTTAGTATATACCAACTATTTTGGTAGAGCAGGAAGTCCTTCTCAGTGTAGAAGTTAGGGTCTATATCCTTTTGCTCATTAATGACTGATGTAAAAGTGCTCATGTACCTATAATATATGGTAGCCACCTTCCTAAGTACTTCTAAAAAGAAAGATTACAACCGGGAACCTTGGTAAGATTGCAACACCTATGGTCATATGATGTCCTGTTCTACATTAACTATCTATTGACCTGGTCAGAAAAAGGTTGTTTCAGGGTTTGGTTGAGAATTACTCCCCCCTTCAAGGTAGTAGTCTGTATACCTCAACAGTGTATCTACCTTTTTGTTCAATCTACCCTTACAGTAAATAACCTTAAAATTGAATGGTTGTAAGAACTCTGCCCAGTAGTATTACTAACTGTTCAGTATCTTAGTACTATTAAAGTATTCAAGATTCTTGTAATCAGTATATATAGCAATCTGATTGGCAATAGACCTCAGCAAATAATCTCATTCCTTGAATGCCACCAGAATTGCAGTCATTTCCTTAATAGGGAAATTATAATTCACTTCTGCTAGTATAACCTTCCTACAATGATAGGTCACTTGGTACTATTTCTCATCTTCACAGAGCTAAAACAAAATGGCACCTAATACAAAGTCACTTACATCAGTCACTAACTTAGTTAGCCAATTTGGGTCAAAATGTGCGAGAATAGAGCTAGATGTGAATAATTACTTTAATTATATAAAAGTCTCCATACAGATAGTAGTCCAGTCCTATTTAATATCCTTCTTTGTCAGGTCTGTCAAGGGTCTTGCTATCTTGCTAAATCCTTTAATAAACCTTTAGTAAAAGTTAGCAAAACCCATGAAGCTTTGCACTTTAATGATGCTTTTTGGACTCTACTAGTTCTTGATCGATTCTACATTTTCCATTGTCATTGATATGCTATGATCAGACATCTCATACCCAAGAAATTCAACTTCCCTTGAATGGAAGGTTGATTTCTTAATGCTAATGCATGAGCCTGCTTCATGCAGCTTTTCCATTATTCTTCTCACTAGAACAATAGTTTCTTCTATAGTCTCAGAATAGATCAGGATATTGTCCATATAAGTAATAAATCTCTCATCTAATAGACCTCTAAACACATCATTTATTATACTTTAGAAAGTCGATGGTGCATTACATAACCTGAAAAGTATCACAGTATATTCATACAAGCTATACTGATAATAAAAAGCAGTCTTCTACTCTTCATCTTTTATCATCTGCAGAAGGTAGTAACCATTTTTCAGATCTAACTTAGTAAATACCATAGCTTTTACAAGTCTCTCCCTCAACTCATTCATTAATAGGAGGGGATAATAGTTCTTCACAGTTATCTTATTCAATCCTCTAGAATCGATACATAAGTATAGTATACCATCTAGCATAGGTACGAATAGAATAGGATTAGTGGCCAGTGAACTAGACCTTCTGATCTTTCTAGTTGCCAGTATCTCATTAAGGTACTCATAGAGTGCCTTTAGCTCTTTTTTAGAGAGGGGATAGTTTAGACTAAAAGGAGGAGTCATATCTACTTGCAATTCGATCTTGTGATGATACTTAGAATGTTGCAGCAATGACTCTATTCTCTCTTGACTAAAGATATCATTAATGTCCTTGTATTCTAGAAGGAGCTTTATCACAATATTATTCCTATCTTTATCTGAGAACTTAGCCATTTTAAGTAGATGGACAGATCCTTAATCCTCAGCTATCATTTCCTCCTCAGTAATGAACTCCAATCACCTGTACCAACACCCATCTAGGTAGTTTACCTTACAGTATACTGGCTACCAGGTGAGTATAACCTTTTCCCAATCAATATCTGAGTTATACTCATATAACTATGACATCTGAAGATACCCATCAATTTGCCATCTGGCATAGTCACAATTTCAAAACTCATTCTATTTGAGTGATCACTGATCTTCATTTTTACTGACTTAGTGTAATGGAGACCAGAGCCAGGAATGTTATCCCCACTTACATCTAATATGTGGAAAAGAGACTTCCTTCAGACACAAGGCATTTGAGTGACCTTTACTCATTTGTTAGTGAGTATTACTCCCATAATGTCAATATCTAGTTGTAGTAATACTTCAGCACCACTTCTCCTTATATTCAGTTACCACTGAAGTCTAACCTTCACTTAGATCAACTTTGTATATTGCAGTGGACCTGAGAGTCTATGCCACTTTCCAGGTTTTCCTTCACTTGCTATTCCTAAAATGAAATAAAGTAAGTGAGTAAGAGTATGGGATCTCTTGCCTTTCAACATAAGGGTGGGCACAATAGGTCAGTAAGTAGTTAAGTTATAAATGTTTCTTGTAAATAGTTAGGTTATAAGTATTTCAAAATCACAAGTTAAAGTAGGTAGAGCTCTTTACTATCATGGCAGTATAATTTCAGATACTAAACTCTCCTCAGGAAAACTTGGAAATAACTTTCAATTATATATAATCAAGTCCTACCTGATGTGAACATGACTAAATCAAATCTAAACAAATCAAGGAAAGCCAGACAGAACATAATAAAGGAAACTAAATAGATGCAAAACAGAAAGAAACCTAATTCTGAAACCCATAAGAAAACCCTTTCACTCCTTGACTATCCTGCTCTGATGAGCCTAGTCAATATTAACTTTCTATGTATGGTCTTTGGAGGGTAGACCTACCTTGTCCATTTCCTGTCCATCAAGTTTCATCACCCTACTATGCCTTCATCAGCCTGGGGAATTATTAGTTGCTAACTATTTTCTCTTCAAAGTGTTACTTACCTAGTCTGAAACATCTCTATCAACCTTCATTATCTGAGGAGATGACTGGTTGACTTTGAGAATTTTCTGAGTAATAGGAGGAGGGGCTTCAATATGCTTAACTTGAATTTTATTAGAGAGATCAGAAGTATGGCCCACCTCTTCTGCTGATTACTTACAAGCTTTGGCTGGTTTGGAAAAGCTAACAACAGGAGTAACTAAACTTGAAGTATACTTCTGCCAGAAGTTACCTATCTGTCCATATTTGATGCATTGGCCTAACTGTTAGTACTTGTCAAAGAGCATGCTAGGACTATTTTTGTGAGCAATTGAGTACTATGAATTTTCCAGCTTTGACTCACAGCTGCCAGAAGAGTTAGCAGGTTGAGAATTCTGCTTATCCAAGCTTTTTCCCTTCTTCTGTTATTTCTTTGAGGAATTTTTATCCTCAATCTTATCATGATGGGATCCTTTATCCTTAACTACTGTCCAACTAAAGTATGTATTGTCTTTCAAGTTATGGTCAGTTTTCTTTAGGAGATTGAAGTACTCATTTATATCCTTGGGATAGGGGTTCTTCTGAGCCTACTAGACTGTCCATAGTTCTGAAGTGATGCAGATACGTACTTTGTCTTTCACTGTTATTCTATTTGTATATCCTAGCTTAATCATTAGATCAATGACCTTATCCAAGTACTTATCCACTTAGTTAAGCTTTATCTCCAATGAGGTCCACTCAGCTAAAGAGTAGTCCCAATTAGCATGGCCTCCAAAGCTGGTTTCTAAATGATGACAGAATCCTTCTCAGGTACAAAGTTCATTGTCTGAGTTAGAGGGTATTCTGCTTCACTGAGCAGCCTCCTCATTTATATAGTGGTGGAGACCCATATACCAGCTTTTGGTAGATTCTTCTAGGCAAGAGATAACCAAGCTAATCTTATCTATGTCTTCAGTAATAGATTTATGGAAATAATTAAACTTGATTTCTACATCATGAAGAAACCTTAGAGTATTGGTAACATCTCTGGTAAAAATCTTAGCATCATCTTATTTCTCAGATTTGTTTGGCTTAACCTTGAAAGCTGTCTTATTTTTCTTCTTACATGACTGTAAGAATTTGGCCAGCTTCCAAGTTCAACAGTTATATCATCTCTTCTTTAAGTCATTGCAGTTTGACTTGCATTGTCGAAGGCACTACTCAAGATTAGGGAGAGAGTTGGCATCATTGTCTGAGCTGCTCAAGAAATTAGAACTACCTAGATCTCCTTCAGTCCTAGCATTTCCACTTGTAGGAAGTCTATTACCTTCACTTCCCCTAGGAGCATCATATCCATCAAAGGTTTCCTCTGAACTACCTAGTCCACTAAAGTGAGAACTACCCTTGGATGGTAGGATTAGGTGTAGTATTGAAGGGAGTAAATGAGTACTATCCAGTTGGACTAAACTTTCCATTACTTGCCAAAGTTTATATTGGGACTGTTGGTATTCCAAACAGGTTTCTCTTATAAGTGGGCGTCCTTAGTAGCAAAGTGAGTCACAGAAATCACAAGAGGTTTTTTCAACTTTAACTCTTTTTTCCTTGGATATGCATTATTCCAGTGGGTGCTTAATAGTAGGTGAAGTCAGTTTAATGTACCCATTGATATAGTGATAATATCTATTAAAAATTGAGTCTCACTTGACCCAACAGGCAGGGAAACAATCACTTTCAAGTGAATGCACCCAAGTCATCAGGACTCTTCCGAAACCAGAACTGCTATCCAAAGGTTTAGATCCTGAAGCTTGTAGAATAACTATAGGAGTATTTCATATCAGCATCTGTAGTGCCTACCCTCTAGGGATCAGGATTGCACTACCAAAAGGTCTTTCTCCTGTAGGAGGTCAAATAGTAACTACAGCAGTATTTTGGGCTCCTGAAAGAGTTGTTGATATCTTCCTAGCCAGTGATGTCCACCTTATCTTTCTTTCTACTCTCTGCCTGGATTCTACTATACACGTCAGTACCTTAGAGTGACTATTGTCTCTACTTCTTTGTGTTCTAGGAGTAGAATGGGCCAAAGCCTGAGAGGCTTCCCAAGAGAACTGCTCTGCTCAATTGTTACTGATTTCTCATATCTATAAGGGGGTAAGAAATTGCCTTTCCTCTACTTTCTGCAATATATTATAGAGCTTCTGAGCAAGGTTAGCGGCATACCTTTCAGTAAGCACTAATGAAAGGGAAGGGGCATCTCTCATAATTGCATCATTGTCAGAGTCTATAGTATATCTACCTGGGATTTCTTTCTCTAGAGCCTTGATCCTGCTAGTTAGTACATTAGTAGTTTGAACATGCTCACAAAATGGAGCCTGTTGATCTAATATCTAACTCTATGCTATCCTCACCATGTCCTGATGAAAGTTAGTTTGTCTTTACTTATTTCTGAAGTATAACTGTTCCTGAGTTGGGTGAAATTAATGACTGATTTCCTAAAGGATCTACATTCAATGTACTTACATGCAAAGTCTATAAAGCTAATACCCTCTTCATTGACATTCACCATCTCAGCAAACTTAGCATCATAGGAAAAGGATTATAAGAGGTCCCTTGGGTCTGTAATAATCATTTGTTGATATGCCTGAGAAACTTTGATGGGAGCGACTTCAAGTAAGAGCAGTATAGGTTCCTACTCTAAACCTTATAGATGTATGATAAGGTTTACATGTAGGGTTTGGGTACTATATTCCTGTGTTATAGGGTCAGTAAAACTAACTTTAGAAGACATAATCTTTACTACCTGATACTTGTATGAGACAAGTGACTTGTACTTGAATTTGTCAATGTAGGGAGGTTTTGTGGTAACAAGTTCAAGAGAGTTGTGAGAAAGTTACTTAATGATATACTGTAATGAGGGTACCATAAGGAAGATAGATCCTTGGTTCATGACTGCACTGAAGTGACTCAAAGATCAAAAGTAATAATCAACAGTTGAGTAAGAAGAATCAAAATAGTCAAACTTAATATCATTAAGCTGCAGCTTTACTGAGTAAGTTTCTTAAGAGGAAGTTGATTGCCAGAGTAGTGTGGGACTTGCATATAGTTTAAGTAGAATATCATATACTGCCAGTTCCCACCCATCACTACTCTAACTAATCTTGAGTACACCTGTCTCCCATGAGCTGACTAGCTATAACAACCCACCAGAAGGTATATTACAGTAGACTATTCTTATAGCCATACTGGAAACCATGAGGTTAACAAGTAAGACTAGTTGAGTTCATTACAGGGGACTAATAAGGATACTAAAAGGTCATAGTATTAAAGGTAAGGCTGTTAGGGCAAGCTCAGAAAATGCTCATATAATGAGGCCTGAATTACCCTGACATGAGACCTGAGTTACCCTAATATGAGGTCTGAGTTACCCTAATATAAGGTCTGAGTTAACCTGACATAGGGCCCAAGTTACACTACCTAGTATACAAAGGTATTCCACTAAGGTAGGTAATGTTAGAGGGGTTGGGCACTTTGGTAAAATCTAAAAGGCTTTAAACCTGGTATTTTTAGGAGGTCAATGGAGGAACTACAGCATTCTAAATGCTTTAAGATTTTACAGAAGTATTCCTAACACCCTCCTACAACCTCAGCATAAGGACTACATATCATAGGCTTACAGTTGTTGAGTTGCTCCCTTCCTAACAAAAGGAATCAAGTGGAGGCACTCTTATAACACTGTATAAGTTGTCATTGTCCATCTGACTGGATGCTATCCATAGGATATATCAGACAGTATAGGGTGTGCTCCAGAGGAAGGGCTATCTTCTCATATCAAATATGTGTAAAATAGACAAGAACTGAAGGGGTTACCAAGGTAATACTCGAGGGGTAGTCCAGAGCCTCCCAGGTAGTCCCAGGGTGGTCCAGAAGATGTTGAAGTATCTCTGAGCAGTGAATCACATAGAGACATAACTCATGCCCAATCACTGTAAGACTATTGGGGTTGTTAGAGAACTGTAAAAGTATGATTCTTATCATGGTAGTGGTACTTTTGGGGAGTGGACTATGGGTAGCGCCCACCAAGCCAATCATCAAGGTACCCTACTGGAGGAACTTTGTAGACTTTCTTATTAGGTGAAAGCCTGACAAGAATGAAGTAGAATGTTCAGCTCAATCATGAGAGCTATGTCTACTAAAGGCTTCCATAGATGAAATGAATAGGGGTAGAAGAGTTCATTAATGGTATGTCTCCTCAGTTGCATGATAGTTTGTCACTTACATGTCAATGATATGAAGAGTTTTTCTCCCACAGTCGCATTAGAGATTTAGTACTTGAAACACTTTATGGCAGAAGGAGATTGAGCCAAAGCAGTCCAACATCTACAAAGAAATAATGTCCTTGGTGGTGTATATTGTTCAGCCCAGAGGAGATGCATGTGCTCATGATTAAGTTAAAGTCATGATGGATGGAAACTGGCAGTATATGATGTTCTACTTAAACTATATGCAAGTCCCACTCTACTCTGGCAATCAACTACCTCTTGAGAAACTTACTGAGGGAAGCTGTAGCTTAATGATATTAAGTTTTACTGTTTTGATTCTTCTTTACTCTATTGTTGATTATTATTTTTGATCTTGGAGTTACTTCAGTGCAGTTGCAAACTTAGGATCTATCTTCCCTTAGAATGCCTCTGTTACACCTAGAACAAAAAATATAATACCACCTATGGGTGGTGCTATGGTGTATCTAT
Source organism: Choiromyces venosus 120613-1 (assembly GCA_003788595.2). Lineage (NCBI taxonomy): Eukaryota > Fungi > Ascomycota > Pezizomycetes > Pezizales > Tuberaceae > Choiromyces > Choiromyces venosus. Next base: position 843,535 of record ML120353.1, read on the forward strand.
TTTTTTTAAGTTGCTGGAATATCAGTTCCATATTCTTAAGGCTGGGTTATACCAATCTCCCTCAATATTTGGTGTTACAGTATTCTATAGCAAAGCAAGCCTACTCTTTTCTCACCTCCTGGTGGGTCAGGGTTGGTAGACTCTCCAGTAGGGTTTACCCAATCAATGCTCTTTGAACAATTTTCATGATAGTTTTAAAGTCTTTATTCTTACCCTTAGGTTTTTACCTTTAGGCCTACTCTCCTTTATCTACCTATTGATACAGCACCCATAGGTCTATTTTAGGCTACATATACTCAGTTCCCTTAGTTTACCCTTTTGCTCTTCACTTTTTTGGCTTTAGCCTCAGTCTTTGGGCTGAGATATAGTTGGTCATATATGGAGTATCTCTCCCCCTCTCCTGAGAGTGACTATTTAGTTATGCATATAATTTTGAACCCATACCAGTGACTACATTTGCCTCAAACCTGTCTGATTGAATTGTTCACCTTGAGGCACATATACTACCATAGTCTTCATTGTTTTTCCTTTGTACTTTTTCTTATCTGACTATAATACCCTGATTTTCCCACATTGTTTGATCCTCAGAGCCTTCCTAGACATAGGCACCACTGAAGTCCTAGCCTCTCAAGCACCAATGGTAAGGGGTATTCTCCTGTCCCTATGGGTGATGGCTTAGACCTGCAAAAATTTCACCCACATCTTAGGTTTTCTCAATATGGTTACACTAGTTTTACCTCTTCCTTCTCAAAGAGTATGACTGCTCATGAGGTAGCACCTCCAAGTTAGTATAGGCTAATGATCTGATCCCTTTCCTGCTTTGTTCAGTGGACTATTGTTTTGGGGAAAGTTCACCTGACCCACTGCCTAGGGGGTTGAGTGATTATACTCCTTCCACATCTCTGGAGTTGATTAGAGTTTTGATATTCTTATGCCATAGTATGTTTGGTTCTTTCATACCTTTATTATGTAGATATTCATGGGGACCTTTGGTACTCATGATAGAAAACTATTATTTCAGGCGGTTTCAAAAGGACTTTTCAGTTACTTTTAATTTTCTCTTATATTATAGGGTTGAGAGAGGTGTGCAGGCCTTAATGTTTGTTTTTGTGGCAAGTAGTCTGTGAGGTAGATTTCTTTAATGGGGCCTTGGCTGAGGGATGTATCTCATACTGGTTTAGTTAAATTATGATTTGGTTCATAGAAACAGGACTTACCCTTGATCTAGGTAGTTGAAAATACAAATAAGGTTTAAGCAAGCCTATAGTATAGCAAGAATGTCTATACAAATAATCTCTATCCTAATAAATTGTGATAGGCATTCCCATATTACTGTGTTCTTACTTGTCATGAGTTACTGTAGTGAGGCTTTCAATGATACCGTCACTAAATCACCTCTGTTTTTCCCATTCTGGAGACTGAAAAAAAATAGCTAGGGTAGTACGTACTCTCAATCTGACTTCCTATTGTAAGAACTCAAATAGTTGTCACTTGTACTAAGATGTCTCAAGTTCCCTCTCCTGGATAGGGGGTCAAAAATACTATGAAAACTGACCTGCTCAGCTGTAACAGGTGCACCCTAAGGGAAGATGGATCCCAAGTTTGCAACTGCACTGAAGTGACTCAAAGATCAAAAGCAATAATCAACAGTAGAGTAAAGTAGAATCAAACCAGTAAAACTTAATATTGTTAAGCCACAGCTTCACTCAGTAAGTTTCTCGAGAGGTAGTTGATTGCCAGAGTAGAGTGGGACTCACATATAGTTTAAGTAGACTATCATATACTGCCAGTTCCCACCCATCACTACTCTAACTTAATCATGAGCACACCCATCTCCTCCAGGCTGACCAACACACACCACTAAGGACCTTATTCCTTTGTAGATGTTGGACCGCTCTGGCTAAATCTCCTTCTGACATTAAGTGTTTCAAGCACTGCATCTCTAATGCGACTGCAGGAGAAAAACTCTTCATATCATTGACATGCTAGTGGTGAACTATCATGCAACTGAGGAGATATACCACTTACAAACTCTCATACCTATATGCATTTCATCTATGCAAGCCTTGAGTAGATATAGCTCTCATGATTGAGCTGAACCTTTTATGTCATTCTAATCAGGTCTTTGCCTGATAGGAAAGTCTACTCAGCTCCCCTGATGGGGTACCTTAGTGATTGGCCTAGTGGGTGCTACCCACAGTCAACTCCTCGAAAGTACCACTACCATGATAAGAATCATGCTTTTAGAGTTCTCAAAGAACCCCAATAGTCTTAAAGTGATTGGGCATGAGCTGTGTCTATGTGTGATTCACCTGCCCGGAGATGCTTCAACATCTTCTGGGCCACCCTGGGACTACCCTGGAGGCTCTGGACTACCCTTCTGGTATTACCTGAGTAACTCCTTCAGTTCTTGTCCGTTTTACACATATTTGGTACTAGAAGATAGCCCTTCTTCTGGAGCACATCCTATGACCTCTCATATATCCTACGGACAGCATCCGGTTGGACGGACGACAATAACCAATACGGTGTTACAAGAGTGCCTCCACTCAATTCCTTCTGTAAGGAAGGGAGCAACTCAACAACCATAAGCCCATGACATGCAGTCCTTAGACTAGGGCCGCAAGGGGGTGTTAGGAATACCTCTGTAAAATCCTGGGGCATTCGGAGCCCTGTAGCTCCTCCTATAGTCCCCCAAAGGCTACCAGGTTTGTAATCTTTGGATTTTACTGGAGTGCCCAATCCTCATAGGATCGCCCCCTACCCCCAGTAAGTACCTCTATGTGCTCAGTAGGGTAACTTGGGTACCATATCAGCGTAACTCAGACCTTATGGCAGGGTAACCCAGGCCTCATGTCAGGGTAACTCAGGCCTTATTCCACGAGCCTTTCCTATGACTGCCTTTAATACTACAATCTAATAGCATGTATAGTTGTCCACTATGGTGAACCTAACTACCCTTACCTGTTGACCTCAGGGTCTCCAGTATAGGTGTAAGAATCGTTTACAGTAAGACACCCTCTGGTGAGTTGTTGTATCAGCTCTCCAAAAAAATCAAAAATCTATTAGACCTTACCAGTAAAGGCAACTCTAATGTCACAGTTCTAGGACAAGTAACAATTATTTGAGTTCTTATAGTATTGTCTACCCAGACATCATTTTTTCAACTTGGCAATATGTCTCCCAACTTCCTTGCTTGACTTTACTGATCTTTTTTTTTTTCTTTCCCTTATGACCATGCCTGAGTAGACTACATAATGAATGCTGCTAACTCCATAATTATAGTGAGGGAAATGGTAAAACTTGAACATTTAGTTTTTACTACAGTCATACCTGGCTATAATAAATGACAAAAACAAGTCCCTCACTATTCATTCTAGTCAGGGATTCATTATAGTACAGCTAACTAAGAGGTCTTAACTTAAGGAGGTAAAAAGCATAAACACAATAGGTAAAAAGGTGTTTTGTTTTTTTTGTCCTCCTACATCAGTATTGGTATATGAGAAAAGCATATCAAGTTTCATCAATGATTTGTGGTAATCCTAAAAACAAAGTGACTGGCTTCAGTAGCAGCACAATGGGCCAAAATAAGTGGAGAAGAGGTTTGACCATACTTGAAAAGTATGAAATCTGTAAAAAGAGAACTGAGTTAAAGCATGAGAGTATAAAATTGGAAGACTTTGCAAAGCAGTTTCCAGGTATGTAAACAATTTAATCAAAAAACTTATATGTAGTAAACAAAATACTTACTTGAATAGTAATAATGACAGATCCAGTAATCAGTGCCTCACTATCAAAGTCAATACTCTTGCTGATATTAAAAAATAGTCAACAACATCTTAATATCAATATCAATGACAAAGATAATTGGAAAAAGAAAACATGAAGGTAACAATTTCCAATTTTAGAGTCACACATCAGTGAATGGGTTTACTCAACCCAGTTTGTAAGAATGATTACAATGGATGATATTTTACTTATGGTGGCAAGGAAATTTGTTAATGAGATGATGGCACAATAAGGAGATGAGGTAGATCAAGGAGAATATTATACTTGATTTGAGTTTTCATCTGGTTGGCTAGCTGGTCTGAAAAATTGATGTGTATTGAGAAGGGTAAAAACTCATGGAGAAAGAGAGGTAGATAATTTAGAGGCATATAGTATACCTGCAATGAAGGCTGAATTAAGGGAAAGATTGAAGGATTTTGCTCCTTGTGATATTTATAATTGTGATGAACTTGCATTACAGTAAGTACTATAATCTAATAAAAATAATACTACTATTTAATAGCTTAATACTCTGAAACTGATGTATAAATAAGATATAATATGCATTCAGACTCTACTATTGCATGTAAAAATGAGATAATCCATGGTTCCAAAAAGATTAAAACTTGAGTTACAGGATTTGTAACAACAAATTCAGATAGATCTGATAAAAGGCAAGCATGTTTAATCAACAAATCACAAATTCCCATTGCCTTTTGAAAGGCAAAGGTTAATTCCAACAATTTACCAGTAGTATATAAATACAATAAGAAGGTATTGATGCTTTCTGGTCTTTGGTATGAGTTTTTAGGAAAATTGAATGAGGATATGAAAGCACAAGGTTGACATATTGCATTAATAATGGATAATGAACCAACTCACTCACCACTTCAAAAGCTATCTATTGATTATACTGGTCCAATACTACCTGCATTGGATCATATTACCTTAATATACCTACCTCTCAATATAACAGTATAATTACAACTACTCAATGCAGCAATTATCCAATCTTTAAAGGCAGGCAACTATTGGAGATATGTTACATATATTGTTGACAACTTTGAAAAAACTAGAAAAGCAGTACTGAAGCTGAATGTACTCCAAGATATTTACATAGTAGCAGCAGCTTAGGAGGAATTACCTGCTAGTATTATATTTCATTGTTGGCAAAAGTTGTAATGGTAGAGGAAATTGATTGCAGTTTATATAGTTCTTATACTGAGTATATGGATAAGATCTACCAAGCTACTCAGATATCTATCACCTTACTTCTCAATATTAGCTGCAATAATGAATAGATTGAGTAGCTTGCAAACTCATTTTTAGATTATGACAAAGATACACCAGATATCAATGCCTGTCCTGATAATATATCTATGTCTGATATAATTAATCAACTGTGAAATCATAATCAGGAAAATAATAGCAATACAGACTCATCTACAGATCATATTGATGGAAGTAAAACCAAGAACCTGAAGTGATTTCAATTTTACTTTCAAAGTCACATATTAAAAGTCTTGTCATCCTTCTTGAACAGCTCCCTATAGATGTACTTCCTATATCTGACTTGTTATTACCAATATCAACTGTCATTCAACAACTTCAAAAAATACAGTCCGGTCTTTAGCAGTATGAAGTTGAGAATTCCAAACAGGTTAGCCTTGACAGTTGGCTTGAACTTAGTTCTTTAAAGACTGACAGTAGGATCACAGCTATACCTGAATTATTTCAATCTATTGAATGTCCTCTGTTGTCAATACCAGAACCTCCTTCTCAGATACTTTGATTTTCTCCTATTGCCTCTGATCTTGATCCAGATATACTGACAGCAGCTGCACAGAATCTGACTGATAGTCCCCCAGAGACTCTGATACATATGATTGGAAATCTAGGAGCTCATTTTTAACTATAATTGGAGATAGGCCACATTCTTAGCTGGAAGCCTAATAAGAAGTCAGAATGTGAGAGGGTTTACACTCAATTTTATAATACTCTCCTGCTAGTCTAGAAATAGAATAGTATATACTTGTCACTCCTTTGCTTCATTATAGCCAATTGGATTTATATGTGTTTTGATTTTTTATACCCCTACATATTCACAATTCCCTGTTCACTATACTCTAGGTGTCTTTTCCACTATAGCCAACAGAATATATGTGGGAACCAGATTTTCTTGTATGTCTGGTTCACTATAGCCAGGGATTCACTACGGTGAGGTTTACTATAGCCAGGTGTGACTGTATTATGGTGTGGATGAAAGCATTGGTGGTTACCCTGTGGCTTGTCGATTTCAATTGTGGCTTGTGGATTTTCTGATCGATTTTTATCCACCTCACAGCAAACTAGATGTTTTTTCTGAACCCTAACTTGAACCTAATACGAGTTCAGTGATGCAAACTGGTTTATTAGGGCGAAGCCCTAATAATACATCCGGGGGGGGAAGTGCTCTATTAAGTTGAAACCCTCCAGAAAAAGGCTGCATCTAAAAGTAGCACAGGAGTGAAGAAAATACTCGCGCGGCCGAGTTGCTGTTTGACACCCATATAGAGCAGTGATCGGTGAACCAATAAATGGACAATCCGATGATGCCAAGCTGAGTAATGTAATTTGATATACCGTAGAAAACAAGCGATCGCACTCATGGTTCTTCACAAATTGTCCATATCTCTACCTACCTGTATATCAAGCGACTACCCATATCTTTACATATCTTTAAATAAATAAAAAGTCAGCATCTCAGATAGAATATGGAGCAACTTCCCGCGTTCATTTGCCCAAGAGAGCGGCTATTTTGACCCTAAATTGGCATACAGATATCTTAAACTACTCAAGTATACGTATGTGGGTGTCCAACAGCAACTCGGCCGCGCGAGTCGTGGGACAACGCCATTCCCCACCAAAAAAAAAAAACAGGTGATTGGGAAAAACTATCAACCCCAAAAAAATTTAAAATTCAAAACATTGCGTAGATAGCCTCAATTGTCTGTGGAGATCATCTGTATAACCTCTAGAAATTTCTTGTCAAATGAGCCACTTTCTATAACTGTCGGAATCAAAATTTCCTTCCAACATGTCAACAGCCGCCTAACTGGCATTTCTTGTATGGCAACCAGAGGGTTTTTCCGGTTCCGAGTCTATTTAAAATAACTGGTCAAGCAGAAATGATATTTATATTCCCAAAAAGCTGAGAGATGAAGCGGAGAAACACAAGGGCCAGTCTATGAAATTATTTTCATCCCAATGCCAAATTTGCGGTTGCTATCAGTGTGTGAAATTCGCTATTTTGGTCAGTAATTGGTCATGTCCCACCATTTTCTTCGCTAGTGTGGTATCTGTTTCTATTTCTTTTTTATGTGGTGTGACGGAGGAGACTGGTTCGGCGAGGCAGAAGGGGTATTCAAAGTTAAAAATGTGGGAAAAACTTAGCGTACATTATTGTTTCATGTAAGCTTGGTGCACGCGAAAACGGTTAATTTACCGTCACTTTACCAAACCATACGATACTTTTTTTTTGAGTATCATACTCGCGCGGCCGAGTTGCTGTTGGACACCCACATAGAGTAGTGATCGGCCGGGATCAGGGGACTGAGGGGAAAAATACCGCCGTACTTGTAGTACCGTATGCATGACGGCCTTGGCTGCCTAGCGAGTTTGGCGAGTTTATGGTACCTTAATTCATTCAAATATGCAACCAAAAACGTGAGGATACTATTGGCTAACACCATAAAGTAACCTAATGCAACTTCCCGTGTTTACTCGTTACTGAAAAATCCTTTTTTTAAACTTTGAATACCCCTTCTAGAGTGTGGTACGGGGCGTACTCGCGCATGGGTCTAAAGGGCGGAAAACTTTGGGTGGCAAAACGAGGATCAGGAGTGTCGATCAAGGTGTGTAGGTGGAAAAGGGGCCGTGTTGCAGGACATCTAAAACCCGAGCTGTTGCACAAACTCACTATCCATAATGAAGTGCAAAGAAAATTATGCGCCTGATAACACTACATATACATGCTAGTAAGAATAAGCAAATAGTAACAAAGTAGAATGCTAGTAAGTAAGGAAAGGGGATAATGATACTACAAAAGTAAAGAACAAAAAGCTAACTGAGAGGAAGAGGAGATGCTGTGTATTATTAAAATACTCGAGCACTGTACATACTCTCAATCCGGTTTCCTGATGTCTGCTAAGACAGCATTTTTTCCACATTGCAACTTGTCTCAACTTCACCGCCTGACTTTGCTGATCTTTTTTTTCCGCCCTTAAGACCCATGTCCGAGTACAGTCGTCCCCCTGTGCGACTTTCTCTGCAAGATCGCAAGAGGAATCCCCGTCGGGATTTGCGACTGCCAAGGCTTACTCTTGGGATGAACTTCTTGGTTCCGTTTGCTTCTTTTTCCCCACTACCATACGATAATTAGCCAGCTTATGCCTGGGGATTTCTTGGTTTACTGGATTGAAAAAGTGCGTTATCTGCCCATGACCTGGAACTAGGCAGCCATTGTGTTATTTGGGGTTCCATTAGGGCTTCAAAGGTACCTTGAAGAGGGCAAATAACTTTATCATACGGCAGCTAGGGATAGACTAGCGCACGAGCAACTCTATGATAGAATCCCAATTATTATTTTTTGGTGAAGGTCTCCAATACCATAGGTTTTGATGTTTTATCCCTCCCATACTGCACCATCCCTTGTATACCACAAGATTGTCAGACAATCTTAAGAGCATCAGATAATAACTAAATAAAAAATGTCTTTTCTGCAAAAAAAAAAAAAATTCTTCTACCTCTCTGGTCACATCTTTGTCCCCAGTTGGGCTTTGTTTTGGAGGCCCAATTTCTCAGGAATAGGTAGAAATTAATAGTAGTTAATTCTGTTAACTGAGAAAATAAATTGTCCAAATCAGACCAAAATGGAAGGAGCTAGAGTAATTTGAAATTAGCTAACTTTAAAGGCCCCTAACTTGCACAAAAATAGTCTACTTTGCATGATTTTCTTTTAACTTTTAGTTAATAAACTGCAATTAGTCTGAGTGCCCCATTTGTTAAAAACAGGGCTCCATAATAAACACAATCTCTAGTTTCTCTGCTTCTCTTTTCTCTACCTTAACTCTACTCTTTACCTCATCTCCAGTCTCTATATCATCTTTAGTCTTTGCTTTATCTCCAGTTTCTACATCAAAGAATTCAGGCACTTTCAGTATATCCTCTTTCTCTAATTTATATCCTTCTTTATAATAATGCTGAATACTTTCTGACACTTATATCTACACTCTCATAGTTATAACTACCCAATTTTAGGTGTTCTTTTGACCTATACTATAAGAATATCTTGAACAATTAAATTACTTATTAAATTAAGCTTAAAAGTCTAAATAATCCTATATCGATAGAGTGTAGTAATAATATCACACATGTAATTAATTAACAATATTTTTCTATGTCTTGCATTTTAAAATTAAAATTACTATATCTGATTATCTTAAGATAGTCTGATAATCTTGTAGTATAGAAGAGATAATATAGTATGGGAGGGATAAAAGATGAAAACCTGTAGTATTGGAGACCTTTACTGTATTTTTTTTTTTTTTAATAGGAGACCCTGGTTAGTATGGTATAGTTCCAAACAGTAAAAATCAATCCTCTTTTTTCACAAAGATAACCATAAAATACCTTTCATAAAAAAATATTGTCAGCAAACCCAACTATGGTAGAATGATTTATTAAGTTGGAGATTCATAGATTTAGTGAATCTAAAGACATTTGCAACCTAATAAAAGAAACATAATACATTTAAGCCTTATAGGTCACTTTGAAACTTGGAATATTTTACCTAGTTCTGGATCTAATACACATCAACAATTCAGGTAAAATATAAATGTGAGTGATATTTGACAGTCAAGAAGGGTATAGTAGAGCTATTTTCTAATAGGGTATCAGAGACCTTGTAGCTGCCTCCCCTCCTCTCCACCTAATGTAAAGTTTTCTTTCAAATATTAACAAATTTATTAAAATGTATCACTATCACAAAAAAGAGATTCTCAAAATAACTGCATCTCAAAAATGAAAAACATAACTTCTTATTCAAAGAAAAGATGGTATGATATCTGTAAAGAGAGAAGTCAGTCCAAAGATGGCACTAAAAAACAATACTATATTCAATACAAGAACTCAACCTCCAAAAAGTATATGAAGTATAAGCTTATTGTTACAGACAATAGCATTAACATTAGTTTAGATATTTATTGACATTGTTATTTACTATAAAGGGCTAAATAGAAGTATTAGGGTAAAGTAGTTAGATTATTGTTACTTTGTGTTGTTTGGTGTTTTGTGTGGATTCTTTTGTACTTAAATAAGTTTGAGCATAAAAAGTGGTTTTCTTTTCTCTTCATATAACCTCTTGTATATTATCTCAAATACTAAGTTATTAATCTCTACTGTTCTTGTCTCCTGGAATCTTCCTCTTGGCTTTTTTCTCATTTCCCAGAATCTTTCCCTTGACCTTACTCCTATTTTCCAGAATCTTGTTATCTTGTTCACATACCTTGAACTTCCCTCTTGTCCTCCTGTCTAGTCTTTACCTTTTCTCATCTTACCAAGGTTACTCTATAATACTTATATCTAATAAATGTTTAACAAGTAGTAAGAATTATATTTTTATCTTTTCTCTATCTTCAAGTTTAATTGATCTTATCATACTAATAAGATAAAATTCTTGTTTAGATTGCTGTACTAGGAGATTGATGTGTCTTCAGGATGACTTTAAAGAATACTTATAAATTGGGATGCTGGCTGAAGAAATCACAAGGTAGAGTCATTTAGTTGAGTTCTTGCCTAAATTTTACAGTGAGTTTGTTAGACACATGAACTAACTTGGACCCCTCACTCACCATCCAACTATTCCATCATAACCCTGCAGCTCTCTTGTAGAGAATTCACATCATCACCTTACTGCAGCCATATTGCACTCTAACACTTTAGGATCAAATATTGATAGCCTCAACATAATACTATATACATCGTTGTCATCTATCTGACTGGATGCTGTCTATAGGTTATATGAGGGGTCATCTTAGGTAACAAGTAAGAAGTAGAATGTAGTTATTCAGTTAAGATACTGGTGAGTTATTATCCTGTATCTTAGTAGTTAAATATTGTGGCATTAAGTAATGTGAAATTTTGATGAAACTATTAGTGACTTGGATATAACAAGTCTATAGTACTATAGAGTTTGATTATATGACTGAGCCTACTGCTTTGGATGAAGTAGAGTCTAATAGTCCTACTTGAGACATAGCGAGTAAGGGATTTCTGATCACTGAACTATTGATTCGATGCTGGGCAAGAGTCTTATTATTTCCTGACAAACTTTGTTGTGTATATTATATATGGTAATAGTTTTGCTTGAGTATTAAGACTGATCACCTCATGTTTCAGGGATGAACAATTGATACAGCTACACCTTATAGTAGCATGTTAAAATTGAGTTCATATGGCTAATAAGATTGGAAACTACCTACTGGAGGAGTACTTGACACCCCCAAAGTGATTAGGAGTTTGAAGATATTAAAAGCTGAGCAGGGCAAGATATTCTCAGGGTCAATGAACATCTGTACTTCATCAGGATAAGAGATTTTCACTGGAGATACTTAATTAGTATGGTTATTAGATGTAGCCCACGATCACCCAGACATGGAATATAAATATTAAGGTACTCCCAAGCTATCAGAATCATCAAGTGACAGAGAAGAAATCTTATCAATATATTAAGTTATTACCTTAAAAAATATTTTGTGCATACAATTTCTTGAGACTTGTTTCTTACCAATCCTACATGACAATCTTTGTTACATTTATTATTATTTATGAATAGCTAAGTTTCAACTACCTATTTCTTTGGTTGAGCTTTTCTATAATAGAGTTAAACTGGATTGAGCTTTATTGGGAAAAGGCAAAAAGATATACTTATGATAACTATGAATACACAGTGGAGAGCCTGTACTGTGCTATTCTAGAAGTATTAGAATCTATATTAGGATTGATAATCTATACCTGTTATAACTGATACATGTACCAAGTGAAAATATACCATAAGGGTATTATATATAGAAGTCTAGAGCTTTCTGCTTATATTAAGCAGTACAAATTACTTAGGAGGGTTTATTTCACTGACAATACAGACTAAATCTATATCTTCAGAATTTCATATGTTTATCTTTTAACATATCACTGAATCAAATAAAAGTTTATTTACAATTAGATTTTAAAACTAATAATTTTAATAAATTTTGTAGGAAGGAAAAAAATAAAAGGAAAAAGAAATTGTAATTTTGATGATTTATCAGCAAGCTTCAATATATAAGGAGTTGATTTTTACTGTCTAGAACTATACTGTATACTACTGTCGTGGAAGTTCTTGGCCTCACCTAGGTATTGTCATATTTTCTTAGCAATAGCAAATGTACTATAATGTACTAGTACTGTTGTGATCAGCTAAATAATAAGATCAACTATCTTCCCTCCATCTTTTCCATATCTACTAGATTTTACTACTACCTTAACCTCTCTATATTAACTGAATATTTCCTCTACACCTTTTTCATATCTATTGAATTTTACTGCCTTAACCTCTCCATATCACCTGAATAATAGCTCCTTGACATACTATGAACTTCAAGTATGAATATAACTATGATACAAGTGGGACGCAAAAAGTGAGTGGGCACAAGCGATTTTACACCAAAAATGGGCAATTTCGCACACTTATTCCAGCACCAATACTTGAATTAAAAATAGGATAACTTCATAGAATATTGAGAAAAGATGTAGACTACTTAACTTCTACTGTAACCTCAAATGAATTTAAATTCTCTGAAGAGTAGTATCAAGAGGGAACAAAACTTTCCTCAAAATTGCACCAAGACTGTTGTTTTTGCTGGGAAAACTGTATCTTGGTGGAATTTGAGAGTTCAACTGCATACCACTCTTGAGGAGTTGGGAATTGAGTGGACATTTGTACATAGAAGATGATGTCCTTACTGCTTTCAGTGGCTCTATGGATAGTTTGGATTTTTGTGAATTTTCTCCAGCATAATATCGTGGTGTAAAATCTGCTATTTTTGCAGTAAAATCACTTGTGCCCACTCACTTTTTGCATCCCACGTGTATTATCTTTTTATCTAATTTTGGTAGAGGTTCCAAATGCCAGTGGATAGTGAAGCAGAAAGGTCTTCTGAGAATAATAGTACAAGATATTATTCACTGCCAACATATCTATCATAGTATGGATAACGTACTTTGTTCTGGAAAGTCTACTAATGTCAATTCTGAGGTCCTTTGTATGATCAAATCAGTAGTTGAGAGTAATCTATAGGTATCATTAAGAGAACTTACTGAAACATTTGATGATCTACACCTTAAATGTACAATAGTTGATCAAGCAGTTAAGTAGCTTGATTTCAAGTTATGAACTGCTTGAAAAAAATCATTTTAAGATTGTATTCAGAAGGCTCAAAGGAAGTCTTGATGCTCTCATAAACTGAAATCAGCAATAGCATAATGGTAACAAGTTATGTAGTTAGATGAATGTAAGGTTGAATACACCACATATTAACCTAGAAGAAAAATATAAGTCAGGCCTAGGGAGGAGCTACTGGAATGAAACTTAGTTTTACAGTTTTAATCAGGAAGGATAAGAGTTGGTTACTAGGCAGTATTTATATATAGTAGTCATTCTTCCATGATTTGAATCTAAAAAAGTACACCAGAGGAGAGAACTAGAGCTTGATATCACCTTGGACTTAATAGCATCCAATATGCTACCGAAACCTACGACCCATACGTTAGCTCTTGACTATCTATATTGTGCAACAAGTAATGATATAGCTTCAGTCCTATTGATTCTTATACTCTGTATGAGTATATATTATATTACTTGCCTACTGTTTAATAGTTCAAGTATATAATACTCAATAGTGCCTACTTGTTTGTGATCTCTTAAGTCTTTAAAGGTACTTAAGTATTAGAAGAGTATAAAGAGTGTTTTATTGTAAAGTTTTATAGATAGGATATAACTTAGATAGTTGTATGAAGAGCTATCTCTCTTGAGGGAAATCACTTCCTTATATAGTGTTCTTCTCACAACTCTTACTCCTAAGACTCACAACTATGAGTCATGTAAAACCCCTATGACTCTAAATGAGTCAGAGTATGAAATCCTATATGACTCATAACTATGAGTTATATCATAACTAACTAATCAAATAACTCATATAACTTACTATCATGAGTCATTGCACAAATAATATCATATAACTTACAAATATGAGTTATTCAAACAATAAATATCCTAATAATAACTATAACTTATACCTGTATGGTTATGTAAAACTCTATGACTCCTAACTCTGAGTTATGATAGTGCAAAATCCTAATATGATTTATAACTATAAGTCATGTTTGACTTGCCTTTCACCTTACATAACTCATACTCTTATAAGTAATGTCTATCTAACATATACCTTATAACTCATATAACTATGAGTCATGTGAAACCTTATCCTCACTTAATCTTTCTCTAAGTAGTACTCCAACTAGTTAGTTTGTGATACTATACCTCTTACTTTATCTTTTCTCATTACCATATCCAGTTAAAATACTTTCTATTATCGGAGATAATGCACTTTACTATAATGGTAATCTAAACTATACAATTATTTCTATCTTTAATATTCAGGAACTATGACAACCATACAATTCTCTAGATCTCCATCAAATTGAAAATACTTCAAATTTATTCTAAATTCAATTATGAAAGTATTTTTCAATTGTGGAGAAGTGACCTTGCAGTGAACTTGAAGATGAATTATGGGAGGTAGAATAAGAGGCAATCAATCAGGCAATATTGGATAGACTGATTGATAGCATACTAGATTAACTACATGTAGTACTATCTATACAAGGTGGATATATTAAATGGCAATCTTGCTTGTAAATATTAAATATACTAGTACAAAACTATACTTCTATCATAATTGAAAACTTGCTATAGTACTTAGAAGGAGCTGAGAACTTTCTAGATAGCAGTATATACCCCTATCCAAAAAGTTCTCAAATACTTCAAGTTACTATAGTAGTACATTGGTAATACAGAAAGTGCTAGAATGGTTGCAATACTGAATATAGTTGCTAGGATTTAAGCAGTCCAGTTATACTTCTTGTATATATTATACAGTTGTAGTAAAGAGAAATTATTTAATATATAATTAATACTACTTGATCTCTATCACCTAGAATGACATCCACTTGCCCTTACCATTTCTTCTATCCTTTGAGGCATGCTCCCAATAAAACAACCTAAGACTACCTAGTCAATTGACTTCCATTCTTCCTATAAAGTATGCTATAGTTTCTCCTTACTATACAGTCTTTGCTTGCCTTTTAAAACCTTTTTTTATAGTTTTGACTTAAGAATACACTAGGTATTCTCAATAGGATTAAACTCTAGAGAATTCAGTAGAAGAGTTACTAACTTTTTAATATCTAATATAGATACTATAACCTTATTGAGACTACTAGTATAGTACTTGGCATTATCTTCAATTATTTGAAACTTTTTTTAGTAGATAATTGAGTAAGAAAATGAATGGTATAAGATATGGATTATAGATCTCTGTAGTATACTTGAAGGCAGTAAGCCCAAAATGATCTCTAGAAGAGGTTCAAGTTCATTCACTAGGTATTCAATATAGAATTCATATAAGTGTAGTTTGTTCACTATATATAGTTACTACCTAAAAACTAACACTTGTCCTTCCAAACTTGAATGATGTTACAAGATTCTAATCTAGTAACTCTTCTCTCTTATATACTTATACCTTTCTTCTTAGCTGGAAGGCAATAAACACTATTTTAGCCTTATTAAGCTAAACTATTTATTTTCAATGTTTATATCGCACTTGACTCACAATGGCTCCAATATTTACATTATATTTTAGTCAAGCTATCAAGATATGGTTTCTGTCTTAGTACTTGTAGCTTAAAACTAAGTGATTTGATGATATTATTAATTATGCCTTGGTTGATATATAACTCCTGTAAAAGTTCAGTGAGCTCCCTTAATGATGCTTGTAGATTCACTTGTATAGTACTCTCAATTCATTCTTAAATATCTAAGGTCACTTTTTTCAGTCAGCTGAAATGAAGTGTATTATTTATATAGCCTCAAAGCTGATATCACTTAATGATACTATGGACTGTTCTAACTATTATATTTTTCTTCCATGCAATCTGTTAAATACCCATTCTATAATCTATTATCATAATAACTTCTTAGTTTCTCTTATATCTTATACTGGAAGATTTTATTTGATGCAGAGCTGCCATAATATTTTATTATACAGTAGAATTTCTGAATTCTGGATATATATGAATTAGTTTGAAAGTCATAATTGAGTGCAGCCTGTTGAGTATATCTAACTTGATCAGATTACCTAAATCCAGACTATTATATTTAGTAAGACAACTATTCTAGTAGCTTCTATATTGCCACTATGCCTCCATAATACCTTAGAGTATTTGAGAACTTTTTGGATGACAGAGGTATACTCTGATGCATTGGTACTGTTGCAGGTTAATAAACCTACCAGAATAAGTTTAAGAAGTATTTGCCCTAATATACTTTTGTCAGAAATTGTACTTTAAGATTAGCTGATATTTTGTTTGGTGCACATATTTTGTATACTGATTTCAGATCAGGCTATTATTTTGATTAAAATAACAAAGTTAGGGTTTAAGAAATTAAGAGGGTGTTTGGTAGGCCACTTTTTCTGATTTGAGATTAGGTCTTAGTGATTTCAAATCAGTGATTAAAGTCGAGCTAATAGCTTTATAGTACAACTATTGATAATTAGTAATAGGACATATGTGAAAAATTCTTCACTTGCCAACCACTATTTCTATCTATATCTATATTGTACTGGAGTTGCTTTCTTGGCGTGTACGACTAAAACATCCAAGCCACAATACAATAAAATACCACAACAAACTAAGATAGAATGAGCCACACTCCAATTCAAAAAAGAATGCATATAATGGAAAAAATAAATAATATACAGTAAAAACATGAATGTATAATAAAAATAAAGAAAATGTTAAAAAGAAACTAGAAAAATATACATAAATTAAAAGATCTAGATTTTGAGGTAATAATTCATAACCAACTCCTATACTTATGTAAGCAATACCAAAGTTGCAAGAACCATTGCACACATTCTGCCAGTAAAAACAAGTAAAAGAGATGATACAGCATACACCTTTACAACTACACAATATAAAGTATTATTATAATATTATTATTCCTTACATTATATTCAGACAAAATATACAGTATTTCATACTATATTACATTATATTTATCACATTTGGTAAGAGCTTATATTTCCATTTAGTATAAGTAGTGAGCATATAGTTGTGTAACTAATAAGGGCATATAGTACAATGTCAAACCAATAATGCAGTAGGTGTAAACAGCATAAGAGCCCATCAGAATTTAATAGAAATAGCCATGGATAAATTTATAAAATATACAGAGACTGTTTAGTAAGTTTTAATATCCTTTTACATAATATAACAAATATTATGATGTGTATAAAGTTACTAATAGGGCAAAGACCAAGCATCTGATACCCTGGAGAAGGAGACCAATACAGAGACTACAGAAGATTGATATTAAGGGAGAGAATGAATCAGTTATAGAGGTATGCCAAGTAAAGTAATACTTAAAATTAAATGAGCTAATATGAAATAGAATGCAAATATAGAAACTTACATACTATTATTACCAATATGGAAATACATATTTGAACCAACAATACTACTTACATTTATCATGAAGTGAGCAAGGTAGAAAGCATTGAATTTAGGACAAATGAACATGCTTTGTGATTTTTGTAATGTAAAACATCGGTTCAATAAGCACACATCAAGAAGTACAATAATATAGTCAGTTTTCAAACAATGTTATAAGAAAGGTACAGTTCAGTTGCCACTCCTATTGCCTCCACCAGAGCTACTCCAATCATTGATGAAAATCTAAGACTGTATAAGTCGAGTATTTTGCAATAAAATTCAAGGATATAACTCTGCACTTTCTTTTACTTTGAGTAAATATCAAGCAGATATATGTATAGTAAACTGGGAACCAAGAGTTCAATGCTTTCAGATTCATAGTGAGCTATATTATTTACAGAGTTCACTAGAACCTGTACTACATGGTATATCTCAATTTGCATAACTATTCCTGTATAATCCACAATATGCTATTATTATATGGTTTATATCTTTTTTAGATTTAGATTTACACCTTCTTGAACAACTTACACTCATATTGGATGAGTGCAATCTATTTATTTGCATATATCAAACAGCAAAGGAAAGATTAGATACTGCAAATATTAATGCTGCTAATAGGATAACATGAATAGTATTAAACTCACAACTACAACTAATTGTTGAATCAGGAGCAGATAAGTGAAGATACAACTTGCCAACTGGTAATGAGGTGGCTATAATTATTAGAAATGAATATACAGAGAGTGGATTTTGTGACATTATTTTAGCATCAAGAAGTAATGATAATAGACTACATTTTTCTATAATAAATGGGAATCATACTTCATATATGCCTTTGCACTATATGTTATTCTTTTCAAGAGGTGAATCTGGTTATCATTGGGTACTACAATTGCAGGATAATTCTACAGTCAAAGAGGATCCTTTTTATTTTCTTACCAGTCTATATTGATTTCTTAGCTTTATTAAGGGTTAGGTTTTATTTTATTTTTACACTCTACAGCTACTTGCATGGCGAGTACACAGCTGAGGGCAGGGTGAGTGCACAGCTAAGGGTACAGCAAGTGCAGTATGAGTGCACAGCTACGCACACTGTGGGGTGCACAGTTAATCACACAACAAACCAAGCTCAACACATGACCAGCCACCCTTGAGTTCTCGTGGGCCTTTTGCTAGTATTGTGAACTTGCACAATGTACCTATTGATGAGAACACTGGAAAATGATGGCAAGCTACTCAGACCAAGTATATTATGGTAATAGAAAAGCATACTGAAGGAAAAAGTTACTATCAAATTGAGAGTGAAACTCTAGTTTCAGAATCTGAAGCTTAGTAAATCATCAAGTAGTAAAAGGCATACAAAATAATGAACTCTATACTATACCCTCATTTTAAGCATAAATTGAACAAGAGAACAAAGTGACCATTACATCATATCAATGAGCAAAATCTTCTTGCTCTACTATATAATATTACTACTGATCTCAACCTGGATATGTCTGAATGAACTGTAGGAGAAACCCTACATCACATGAACCTCTATGTTTATATTGCACTCAAAAAACTATTTTTAAACTATAAATCTAAGTGGAGTCAATTATAGTGAGCTCAAGAAAGATGAAACTGAAACAAGTTTGTTTGGCAGAAAAAAATCTACACAGATGAGATAAAACTCACAATTAGGCAAGGAGGAAGCCATTCTCTTATTCATCATCTACCTAGTACTGCTCTCAAAGATTGTTATATTGAATTTTTGTTTTTCCCAATGAAAAGACTACAGTTATGTTTTCTGCTAGTTTTACTTATAGTTTTTATATCTACTTATATCTGGCTACCAATGAACTGAAAAAGAGTAGGAAGGTATTAAGGATCAACTTAGCATGAATTCTGTATAATATTATTGGGAAATTTATAGTCCTTACTTTCTCCCTTTATATGAACTTTTAGGTGGAGTGAATAATGGTATTGAAATAATTGAAGATAATTTATGTATACATAATTCTCACTATTCTTCAAGATATAAGATTCTGTTGCAAGTTACTAGTATACTTTGGGCTTCTTAGTTTCCAGATATGAATCCTATAGAGAATGTTTGGTTTTTCTTTCAATAAAGATTTTGTCACTGGTAAGCTTGTAGAGAAGCAAAGCAGTATCTCTACAATAGAGAAGATATTATTAAGCTAGCTCAAGAGGTTTGGGAAGCAATACTGGGGAGAAAAGTATATTATTTTATTGATAGTATGCTAAGAAGAACTACAACTCTTATTAGGAGGCATGAAGGTCATACTACATAGTAAATAAGACTTGAGAAGAATGAGTTTTCTGCTATAATTTTTTTTTACACTTATATAATTAATTGAGTATTTAATTTTCTTTTCTAAGTTTACAATATCCCCAGTATATACTAAGCCTTATATTTTATTACCAATTGCTAACAGTTATATATACAGCTTCAGATTAGGTATTACCAATTTCCTAAAAGTATTATTTAACTAACTACATTTCAAACTTTTCTTTAAAATTTTTATAGAGATAGAAGTAATAGTATGTACAAAATATACTTGGTTTTAAGATTATTTCTCCATTTATTAATCCCTTATTAAGATCACTCATTTTAGTTAGTATTATAATTTGTAGTATAGTATATTTAAGATGATACATAAACCAGTTTCAAGATTTTCTATTTTCTCCTTTAACAACTCCCCATGCAAGTAAGACAGTATTACTATATGTATTAATACTAACTACAAGTAGAAGAGTTTGAATATAACAAGTTTTGTAAAAGGTTCTCTCAATAGCAGCAATGTGAGAATATTATTGAAAGCATAGTTGAACTTGAGCAGGATATATAAAAATATAGTAGAGTTAAGAAAGTTATTGTTTACTAATAAGATCAATATCAATTATAGGCAGTGTATCTAATTGAAAATATACTTAGGAGTTAACTACCTGTATACAGGCTAAATAGTCTGATAAATGGCAGGAACTTTTGTATTCATCTTGATTATATTATTACTGGGTTTTATATAGGCTTCATATACTATTTAATAGCTAGTCTTCTTATTATAATGAAGTTGAATGGTATAAATAAGTCCTTAAAGTGTAGTCTTAATGTACTAACTCAGCTATTTCTGATTATATCACGTAAGGTGAGACTAATTATTATACATCGAATATATTGGAATAGCTGTACCAATAGAATGATACTTAGAGATCAGTTGGCTAATCTTAATATTCTTATTTTTTGTTTAACTAGCAAAACCCCTCTTGGTACACTTAATACTATTCTATTATGAACCAACTAGTTGAGGTACTACTTGGAGAAATATTAACCAAGGATAAAGGTTTCACATGACTCATAGGTATATGAGTCATACATTATAGGTTAGGCTGATTCATAAGGCAGATTAGGATTTCCCACTATGATTCATGGTTATAAGTCATAGGATTTTACATTACTGCACATTTGCAAGTCATAACTATAATTATTATATTTATTGTTGGAATAACTTATATTTATGAGGTATGTGATGTATTTGTGAAATGACTCATGATTGTGAGTTATGTGAATTATTTAATTGGTTAGTTTTGATATAACTTATAGTTATAAGTCATATAGGATTTTGCACCTATGACTCAATTAGAGTTATAAGGGTTTTACCTGACTCATGATTATGAGTCATAGGAGTTAGAGTGTGCAGGAAGAGGTCTTTATAAGGAGAGGGTTTATCCTGAGGAAGATAACTCTTCACATAACCACCTTAATTATTTCCTATCTATATACTTTACAATAAAATACTCTTTATGCTCCTCCAATACCTAAGTATCTTTAAAGATTTGAGACTACAAATAAGTAAGTACTATTGAATGTTATGTAATAGGACTATAAGTATAGTCTAGTATGTTGTAATATATACTTATATAGAGTATAAGAATCAATAGGACTGAAGTTATATTGTTACTTGTTACATGATATGGATAGTTGAGAGTTAACAGATTCTCCTTTTAGCAAGCTTGATATATTGAGAATTTACAATAGTAATTAACTATGTCTTTATCCTTTAAATGAATTTGAAATACAATTTTATCAATAACTTACTAGTCTTCTAAAGTATACTTTAGATTATCAAAGTTAAGAAATAGTTGACCAAATAGGAGAGAGGTTAGAGGTATTATAAGGAGTAAGATAAAAGTATTATAAGTAGGCTTTATTTTGGGAAATTAATAGTAGTTAATTCTATTAATTGGGAAAAAAATAATCTAACCTAGACTAAAACTGAAGCAAGAGTGATTTGAAGTTAGACAACTTTAAAGGCTTATAACTTGTCTAGAAATAGTTTATTTTGGATGATTTTTCTTAACTTACAATTAATAGCCTATTCTTTATGCCCTGCTTCTTAGAAATAGGGCCTTGTAATGAATACTAATAATAAAGAGTAGAAATAAAAGAAGAAACTTGAAGAAAATTATAGAGACTATAAGAGCTTAGGTTAATAAAATAGAAGATAGATAAGGGTAAAAGGGTATAAACATAAGCTTACATCAGTAAAAATATCCAGTTGTGTCCAGTATGCCTATTACTTCAGATGTACAAAATGCTCAATATAATAAATGTGAACCAGGATATAATAGGACATTGTAGTTGTATCTGGATGCAACTAGGAACCCTCAGGATGCATTGGATATAACAGGATGCATTCTCAAAATCAGGATAAGCTAGCAATTCTACAGAATACTTAAGACATATCTACTATACCATAAGATGTTCAAGACTTGTTCACTATACTACAAGACATTCAGGATATTCAGGATATGGATATACCAGTAGTATAATCTATACATAAAACTTAGGTCACAAGCAGTAATTTATAATAGTTATTTTTTTATTTTAACAAGTTTAATCTCATACATTGTATTTAAGTTTACAGCTAATATACAAGGTAGAAGGTAGCTTGAAGGTAGATACTCTTCTGATCAATAAATACTATTTTTATAATATATAGTAATATCATGAATAATAACTATAAAAAGATGTAGTTAGACATGTTAGAAATATGATATTGAGTCAGGATAGAATCTGGTCTCAAATCCAGGATATATTGACAGATGCAGAAGGAATCTACCTTCAAAGTTAGCATACCTTTGATTTATAAACACTATTTATATAACTCCTCATAACTTTATCAATAATTAGTACAGAAGGAGATAGCTAGGTGTATTGAAAAGATGATATCAAGCTGAATGAGAACTTGAATCACGTCTTGAATCTATGATGCATTTGTAGACAGAGAAATCTGCCTTCAAAGCCATTATACCTTTGAGCTGTAAACATTATTTCTATGACTGCTACTAGTAACCTCATGAATAATAATGATAAAAGAATGTAGGTATATTGGAAAACAAATATCAAGCTGAGTTGGATTCTGGTTTTGAATCTAGGATATGATAGTGGATGCAGGAGGAATCTGTCTTTAAACCTAGTACCCTTTTGACTAGTAAATACTATTTACATAACTCCTACTAACCTTATCAATAATTATTATAGAAGGATGTAGATAGGTACATTGGAAAGCTGGAGTCATGTAGATTCAGAATCGAGTTACAGGTCTAGGATCTGACTTTGGATGATGCAGGGATCTGTCTTTAAAGTTAGTATCTTTTCACCAGTAAACATTATTTTCATAGTTGGCTGTGATGTCATGGAAAATAATGTCTAGTAGATATAGAATACTGTGCTGGAAAGTTGATATTATATAGATTCCAAATCTAGTCATAGATCTAGGATCTGATGACAGACTGTATAGAAATCTGTCTTCAAATTAGTACAATTTTTACCAGTAAATACTATTTCTATAACTACCTATAACTTTATGGAGAATAACATCCAGTAAATATAGAATAGTGTGTTGGAAAGCTAATATCAAATAAATTCAAGATCTGATACTGAATAGTACAGAAATGTGTTGTCAAAGTTAGAAGATTTTTATTGATAAATACTATTTGCATGACTTCCTATAATCTCAAATAGGATAATCACAGATGAATATCGCTAGATATATTGTAATACTGATATTGTGTAGAGTGATCCAGGATTAGACAATAAATGATGTAGGAACCCATATTCAAACCTTGTAGTGAAATATTACAAGAAGATATAACTTGAAAAAATGATGAAAGAAAATGTTGGAAAAAATAACAATATCTTAAGCTAGCCTATTTGTCACAACTATTACTTATTTTTACACTGAATACAATTGTCCTTTTTGTTAATTTTATAGTTTGAAGACCAAAATAGAAAGCTTAGTAATTTGTCTATTCTATTTTTTTGCTTTTAGTTTAGTTTAGCTTTATAGAAGAATAGCTAATATGTAGCTAGTATCTGGCTAGCCTTATATCATGTAGGGTACATTTGGATAAAATTTATAAGAGATTATTGTCATCTTCCATCTCTGCTACACCTCCAGTCATTGAAATTTATTACCTATTTGGGAATGACTCAACACCACAGCTGCAAGGAAAATCATCACCACTTTTTCTCTCCCCCCCTCCACCTAGAGGGGGTCAGGAAGAATACTTTCCATCACTTGTTTCCATTCAGGCATCCCCTCCTTGCTTCCCTCTTGAGGTCTACCCTCTTGAGGTTGTTCTTTCCTTCCTCCCAGCATCTCACGATGTTGGTTACCTCCCTTACCCCACTTTTGCTTCACCTTGCTTAGCAATTGCTATGGTCAGGTTTTTTCATTCAGTCTTTCTACAGATGGCTAGGAATACAGTTAGCAGTAGGAGGAAACATTTCAAGAGGCCACAGTCGATTTCTCCACTCCCTTCTCTCTTAAGGGGCTGCCTTGTCAGACATGAACGTGATAACTGATAGTACATCCCACCAAGTGAACACTCCCCTCCAATCCTTCCCATCTCCAGATGATCAGCTAGCACCCTACTGCCCCGCTATCCACTCCTCCTATACCTTCCTCCCTCTGGGATCCTCTCCAAAAGTGACACCATCTCTCCTATCACAAGGGACCACATGAGAGATGCAGTAATACAACTGGTTGACTTTGATTCTATACCAGCTGGTACCTCACTACCATTCCATCCTCTCCTTAGCTGGCACCCTACTGCTACCACCACCCCCTCTATTCAGGTGGGTGCTGGGGTTCCTCACTTCTGCCACACCCCTATTATGAGGCCTGATCTCTTTTTGACCACCCGGCTCTGACCTTTTTGTCTATGGATACTATTATCTAACTTTTGCTAGGGCTGGCTGCAACATTGCTGGTTTGGTTTACCTTAGGTTTGGGTTTTGGGTTTTCTCTATTAAGTGCTCTGTCGGGGGTTTGGTTTTCTTAGTTACTGCATGATGTTGGTGGGATTTTATATTTTTTGTAGTTTACGGGAGGGTTGCTTGTTAGGATAGTTTTTTCGACCAGGCCTTCAGGCCATGGTTTTTCTATAGCTTTCTAGGGCCCAGTCTAGAGTGGAGGTTTTTTGACGTGATAACCCTGCAGACTTCATGTGGATTTTGTACCTTTAAACAAAATAAAATAATCAGGAAAAATAAAAAAATAAAAAAATATATAAGAGATTATTGTAATAGAATATACCAGATATGGTAATCTGAGTTATAGCAGTCTCAGGATATAACTTGATACTAGGTCTAAATCAGGATAAACTAACTTTGATGGAGGTAAGTGCCTAAATCTTAGGATACAATAGATGCAACTAAGTATTAGACTTAGTCACTAAATGTAGATAGGTGTTACAAACCTAGCAAAGAAAAAAAGTTTTTACATGACTCATAACTATGATATCATAAGTTTGTAAGGCTTTCACATATATGACCTATTCAGAGATCATATGAGTTTCATGCATGATTCACAATTATGAGTCATAGGTGTTATATTGATTGATTGTACAATAACTTATTTGAGTCATAGGATATTTTGCACATGTGACCTATTTAGAGGTCATATAAGTTTTGAACATGATCTATTTTAGGTCATGTGATTGTTATATTATGCAAGTATATGAGTCACAGCTGTAACTCATGATAGTTATTGATTTCTAAGCAAGTGGTAGGAAGGACAATATAAGGAGGAGGATATAATATTGTAGTTAGTTCTTCAGATAACTATCTAAGTTATATCTTACTACTTATAACTTTATAAATTATGAATATATTCTTTACTACCACCTACATATTGATAAGTTTTGGACATACCTTTCAAGAGACTCTTTCTTAGCAGTAAGATAGGGAATAAATGATAGTACTCTACATAGTTAACATTCAAGATACTTAAGATTATAAAAGTATAATCTTAAGGTGAATGTAGTGCAACTAAGAGGAAGATAAACAATGAGAACTGAAAATATATTATTAGGTATAATAGTATCAGGTAAGAAACTCTTATAGGAATAAGTTAATACAAGACAAATAGTTATTGCCTATTGCAAGTTATAAATGGAGAGATCTATCGATGATCCTAATAGTAGGCATCATGTGAAAACTATGGATGTGTAGGATATAACCTAGCATTGTGTCCAAACTCAAGACATACAGGATGCACAAGATAAAGTATATAATAGGGCACTATTAGGATGTAGCCTGAGTACCTTTACATCAGATGCAGGTTTTTTATTTGTTAATGTATATACTGAAATACTATAAACTATTGGTAGTATTAAGAGATATTAATAACTCAGTCCAAGGTAGCAGACAAGATATTTCTACAATTATAGTTTGTTTTAAAATTTCTATCTTTTTGTAATGGGTACAGATACTGTATTTTTTTTTTCTTTTTTTATCTCATATATTCATTGTTAAGGTACAAGGATGTACATGCAGTGCTAACTATGGCAAAAACAAAACCTTAATCTCGAACAAATAAAGAAAAGAAACTCTCAGCCCTGATCTCCCAATCATGAAAATAATAACACTGTACCCCAAATGGTGACTAATCAAGCTAGTAATAAAACTTATAACATCTATAAGTAAACCAATGAAAATCACAAAACAAGGAAAGATAAGTAACAGTATGAAAGAAAAGGCAGGGCAGTCAAAAGTATGATCCTATAGAGGGTCAGAGGTTGGAGCTAGCTCTTTAAAGGCTGGCATGGAGGAAGGAAAACCTATTCCCACAGTATAGATGTAAGCAGCAAGTCCAAGGATGAGTTCTTGGGAGGCTCAGTGGGTGGAGTCAGGGCCAATATCATCAACTCTAGGGAGATGGAGGGGATGGCAATTGGTCTTGGGAGCGCAGTGTAGGCATGTATAGCTGAAGGTTTCATCATCTTCCTTGTAGAACAGGCAGATCATAAGAGTGTCTGGATCATTCCAAGAGGTGTGAGCAGCCAGGTAACTCTTCCCAATCTGCATCTGATGGATCTGGCCTGTCACAAACCTGTTGAGTCCCATAAAGCTGTGGTGGACAAGAGTGGACTTCTACTGGTAGTAGGTGGGAGGTGATGACTGCAGTCTCCAGTCCTGGAGCAGCTGGGCTCTGAGTTCATACAGATACTCTATATACTATCTTTATTTTATATTTATTATTTGATGTGGTGTTGGTTTCATGTTTTGTTTCAAGATGTATCATTTAATACTATCTTTATTTTATTCTTATCATCTAATATGATATTAGTTTTAAGTTTAGTTTTAAGATTTATTATTTGATATTATCTTTGTTTAATATTTATTATTTAATACAATATTAGTTTTATGTTTGGTTTCAAAATGTATTTTTTGATACTATCTTTGTTTGATATTTATCATTTGATATAATATTGATTTCATGCTTGTTTTCAAGATATATCTGTTAGGCATACAGAAAAAAGGGCCAAAGTTACCTGGCCTTTACTCAGGATTATTTCTACCATACCCTTGCAGCCCCCATGTAGGGACCAGGCGTCATCACGGTATTACGGCCGAGTTGCATCCTGACATTTTAGCAACAATAAATGACACCTTCAGCATAACACCATATACGTCGTCGCTGTCTGTCCGACCGGATCCTGTCCATAGGATATATGAGAGAGCACCATTGGCGGCTCATGGGAAGTAACTCAGAGGAATTTGGTTAGGTTTTGAGCAAGCTATTATTTTGTACATTAGCAGTTAAATATTATGGCTGATAGGTGATGGGACAATTTGGGAAGAAACCTTAGTGACCGAATATCACGAGCCTATGGCACCGATGGGTAGCCATAAAGCCAAGCCTCCTGCTTTGAAAGAAGTAGTGCCCCAAGAGGGCTTACTTGAGAATCGGTATGAGAGTTTTTCGCTGGATAAGCTATTGGCTCGATCCAGAGCAAAAAACCCTATATATCTGATAGGCTTTGTGATGCATCAATATGCAACACAATGGCTGTACTCATTCATTAAAGCTGATCACTTTATGTTTTGAGGCAGAATAATTGGTATAGTCACCATTGGGGTGGCATACTGAAATTAAGTTCATATAGTGGAGAGATCGAAGACTACCTACTGGAGGAATGTTCACACCCCCTAGAGATAATAGGAGTTTGAAGAGATCAAAGCTAAGCAGGGCAAATATTCTCAGGGTCAGGAGTGTTCGCACTTAGGGAAAATGAGAGGTTTTCAACGGAGGTACTTAGATAGGGGAGTTGATTGTAGCCCGTGATAACCCAGACACGGAATATAAATATCGAGGTACTCCCAGCTATTAGAAACATCAAGCAATGGAGAAGAGATTTTATTAATATATTTATTATTTTACTCTTGAAAAACCTTATTACATTTACCCTTTCCAAACCTTTGGAAACCCAAGCCTACCTTAATGATCTTTGTTTTATTTTATCTTATCCTATTTCAAGAAACTTACAGCTTAGACCTACCAGCCCTATCTATGGTTGGACTACCCCATAACAATATCATTTGATATTATTTTTGTTTGATATTTATTGTTTGATGTAATATTTATTTCAAAGACATATTACTTGATATGATCTTTATATTTTTATTATATTGCATAGAGTAGACAATCTAGTTATTTAAACAACTTACTGAGTCCAGTATTAGGAACAGCAAACTTCAGCAGACAGTTTATTCTTAAATATACTTGGTTGAATAGTTACTCCTTTGATTCATGACTTTATATCTTAACCAAATAATTACCTTAGAAACTTAGAGTCTGGAATAAGAATCTGAGCTATCTTACCCTCTGAATACTCCCTTAAATATTACTGCATTCAGTGTTACCAGTTAATATTTACCAGTTCATTAATTGTACTTATCACTACTATGATTACAGTACTTAGCCAAGTACAGATTACATTCAACTTTTATTTAATTAAGTTTATAGATTTGTATCCATACTTATCGACTAGATAATAATTGATCTACTCAGGCAAAATTGAAGAAATTGAATATAATATCTTCAAGCTACTCTGAATAGTCTAACGTATACTATCTGAGTTTGAAATAGCTTTAATTTACTAGTAGTATATGGTTTCTTAAATGTCTACTATGTAGTATCCTTGTCTTTACTTAAAAAATCTAAATCTAGACTATGAGTAATAGTATATGATTTTAAAATTTAATAAATTTGTTTTTTTAACTTGTAATAATTTTATCTTAATAGCTTTGTAAATAGTAACTAAATAATACTGATATTTAGACTATCTGAAAGTAAAATATTCCAATTACTCATTTACCAGGAAGCTAATAGAGACTACCTTGTATACAAATCTGTGCTCTAACTTAGTAATATAAAAACTATCATCTTTGTACTCCTCCAATAGGTATATTGATACCCAACTATTTTTTACATTACTATTATTGATATGAGGTTCAGTGAGGGTATTTACTAAATAGGCATGAAGTGTAAACCATTTTCTCTTATCTATTTCAAATAATCCCCTTATTACTATTGTAGAGTTTGGAATATCTTTTCATACTCTCTCATACACCCAATATTAACTATTGTTAAAAAAATTCTTTAAGTTCTTGTCAAAGTTCTTGTAGCCTTAAACAAGGGCTATATGACTTGCTCCATCAAAGCCTTCACATTTGTATCTTTAGTAATAATACTTTCATGATAAAGATAGCTTCTTGCTCTCTAGATACCTCAATCATAAACTATTATTTATACTCAAGATACTTAAGAGAGGTGAGAGTTTAAAAGAAGCTTCTTATTTTTTTTTATGGTCATATCTTTAGGAATTTATGGTAGATTAATCAATGCATACTCTTCAATATTCTAATATATTACTTTCTCAATGTAGTCTGTAATTTAATCTTGATAAATAAGCTTTAGACATATAACAGAAACTACAAAATTGTTGTTTCAGTACTTATCTAAGGCTACTTAGAATCTTTTCTCTTAGATATCAATATACTTGAAATTGGGACCTAATACTTTGGTATCTTCTGGAGCATCTTGTGGAGAGGATATGAACACTCACTTTCTAAGTCCATGACTGTCAATTTCAAAAAAAAAAGACTTCAATCATGTTGACTACTAATAGATATAGATATCATATAATTAGTATACATCATAGTAAGTATCAGAAAAACAGAACATAATAATAAGAGATTCAAACTTACAATTGCTTCCAAACATATATTTAAACATACTCTCTCCTCAATTATATGTCTTTTCAGCTTCTTGCTTTACCTTTCCAGAAAGCTTCAATTGAGAGGCCAATTGTTTTTGTAAATTCCAGTCAGATAATATACAGGACTATTGTTCATTTAGGTGGTAATTAGTAGACAAAAAATTAAAAGGGAGGATTTTGGTCTTAGAGGGGTCAGTTACCTCCTTTTCTCTCCTTTTTCAATATATGGGGCTTTTAGAATTCTGACAGGTATTTGCATTGAGGCCTTTGGGTAATCCATTGATAATTAATAGGTAAGATTGAAAAGAAGAGGTATAACTCTGTCCTTTACAATCTAAGGTAAGAACTACAGTCCAGTATCTTCTGAAATACCTTTTGAAGTACCTATTATTGTAGGAATAAGGTAGTAGCTAGATGGTAGTGAAGGAGAGATGAATGGATAGTGGGAACCATTATCATGATAGAGTTTATGAATGGAGAGGACTAAGTTGGCTGAGTTCTGTAGCCAAGACAAAAAAAAAAATAGTTAGTCTACAGGTTAAAAAGGTAAAGATATAGGTAATAAGACCGTGCACATTTAGATCATGGTATAATGGAAGGTTTCAACCATTTTCATGGTATAGTGAACGTTTACCCTTATTTTTTACAGACCTCGAGGGCTATACCTTAGATACAGTATGATAACTTAAAGAGAGCTGTGGGATTGTACGAGTATTGTCAAAATTGTGCTTCGAGGAAAGCAAGCAGTTATAATAAGTAAGGTTGAGCTCAACAATACTCGAGTAGCGTTCCTAACACTTATCCAATCTGTGTGACCTGTTTGTTGGTCTTACTCGCTGCGATAACAGCGTTTGTGTTAGTGTACCGTCCGGAAGCGGACTATTTCCCCTAGCATAACCGCCTCGAGCTTGTCTTGATAACACTCCGACAAGGCTGTCAATCTTGGCCCACACAACCCTCGATTGGATGATAGAGCGAGTGGTGTCGGGTGATTTTTTATCTATTTGAGGTTTCAGTTAGCGATCACTGGGAGGAGGCATCACTAAGGGTCACTCGAGTTCAATTCTCTACAAAAACGATTTGGCTCGTTTGAAAGTAATTCTTATATGGAAAGGAATAAATAACTAAAAATAAATAGGTGCAAGCAAGCGCTCTCCTTTTTGAAAAGAGCCAATAACAGTGAAACATCCGGGAAACTTTTGAAGTGGGGTGTGGAGGGGGATGGGATGGGGGATTCACCAAGAAAAGTGGAACGAATCTTCAGTACCGAGCACAGCAAAGAGCCGATGATTTTCTAGAAATTTGCATCTTGGTATCCTCCTTGGAGCTCTCCTCGGGCCACTGCCTTACCCAGCAAATAATTGTGGAGGCAATGAACCACGTTAGTTCTCCAAACCAATGTTACGATTCTCTTTCAAAGCAGACTACAGTCCCTCACCAATGGATGGTGACCGCCGGTCGTGTCACAAAAAGCGTCACAGGGAGCGTTGACTGGCCAGCCAAAGGCGAGGGTACCGTATGTCTCAGCCGGTCAACTCTTGCAATTGATCCCACTAATTGCTCTCTTGTGCGCACAAACCATGGCGAATCCTAAGCTTTTGGTAACTGAGTCACTAGCCACAGGGCCATAGCCTCATCGGAAACGGCGCGTCCAGAAATATCCTGAGCCCCCCCTCACTGGCCAACCCGTGATTCCAATATAGCACATTCCCCATGTACGGGTCCTGAGCGACGATGTAGCGTGCTCTGGTATAAATAAGAGTGGGCTCTATCGCCTCTTGGACAATCTTTCCTTCCTTTGGAGACTTTCAAGACCTGAAGCAATTAAAATTTTGGAAAATTTCTGACAATCCTCACACATTCCAGACGTTCGAGAGAGGAGGGAAAAAAAACGGAATAAAAACAAACAAAACAAGGACGCTGGTCCTTGACGAGATACTAACCATGATCTTTTCACTCCCTCTCTTCAGCCTATCGGTAGTGCTCCAATCTCCCCTGGCCGACGCTCATGGGATGAACGGCTCAAGTGGACGAACTTCAATCCTTCCAGTCGCAACCACTGTCATTGGAGGCTTCACCACGACAACATTGTTCCGGCCAAAGCCCACGACTAGCAAAGTATCGGGAATTCCTCTACCGGCAGGGGTTGGCTGTTTGGATTCATCGTGGATACCAACTGTGGATGCATGGGTGAAGGAGAAGGTTGACCAGAACCTTAAGGAGTGGTGGGGGACGATTAAGAACAGAAACACCACGAACTTTGTCACGGAGTTTGGAAAGGCTTTTGGAGACTCTGCGCATAATCTTGCCTGCGGAGTGGATACCGAGGATCAGTGCATCAACCCGAGCTGCACAGGTTTGATTTCTTTTTTCCATCTCATTTCCTCTCATCTTGTCTTTTTGTCTTTTTGTCCTTTTATTCTAATTGTTTTTCTTCTTGTAGTATTCCGAGATGCAAAGGCTCCAAAATGGACATACTTTGTCCGTGTTGCAATTTCGAACCTAAATCGTTTCATGCGGCTTCTTCATGTAAGTTCACCCATTTTCCAACCCCCAACTTGTTAAAAACTTTAACGATTGGTAAACTAAACGCCAATAAAGGCTGGCATAGGAGAAGGTCAGCTAGGCTTTGAAGCCTTACGCGAAGACGTGGCACAAACCTTCTTCCCCTGGAAGGATACTCGAACGGATCTCGAAAAAGAAGCACCCTGGCTCTCTGCTATGGTCTCCGCCGCCGCCGGATTCGTTCCTTTTGGATTTGCTTTGAAAGGGGTCATAGGTCCTGTCATTCAACCGGCCGTCAGTGCAGTCTCCGAGACCGCCGCTGCGTTTGCTGGGGCTGCGTTCGCCCAGGTTGGCCTTGACCCGGCGATCAAGCCAATGTTGGTTGCATTTTCTCTTTCTCCTATTTAGCTTCACTTCGGGGTAACAGGGGACTGATGAGTGATTAGTATCGAACGTGTGAGACTATTGAGCGAGATGGGAAAGTTTGTGGCAGATTATTGCTTCACTGCCAGAGATATCTTGGGAAAGTGGTCTGCGGCAATCTTCAAAGGGGATAAGGACAGATCCGGGAACGATATTCTGTATGTTCTTCAAGTTCTTGCTGGAATCAAGTTCTGATTCTAACCTGGAACAGTGTATACCTCCGCGGTGGACGTTTTGTCCTTCAGGATAACTGGACCAAGTCGGACTTGGAAACGTTCTTCAAGAAGCGACTTGTGGCTTGGTTCGTCAATAATGAAATCAGGTATGACTTCACCTCCGATGCAAATATCACGATGGACGCTAACCACTATGACAGAGAGCACACCAAAACATTTGTCCTATGTGCAAACAGCACAGACATAGAGAGCATAATACTGCCCTTGGAACCACGATACATCACCAACAATGGAACTCGTGTGTGCAGTCTCTACCGGTACTATCTGCCCTTAACTTTCCCTTTTCTCTCCTTTCTCCACGGACTAACCTAAGACCACCTTAACGCAGTCTCGACGACGACGGCCACCTCAAAGAACTCATCGCAGTAGAAAAACTCAAGCAGCCCCAATACAACATCACGTCACGAGACATGGTCCAGTCCAGCGTAGAAGCATATCAAGCAAACGGTTTGAACTACACCGCCGAATTCATGATCTCGAGGCTACAGATCTCCGCATCACTCCCAGAAAGCCAGCAATGGTTTGAAAAGGGTGCAGCAGGAGAGGGTGCTTTCACGATCCCGGTTTGTGACGTTGGGAATAATACTGATTGGATGAGTATGGGAATGCCCTGCTGTTGTGGTAAATACTCCTCCTTCCTTTCCCCTTCCTTCCTTCTAAATCCAAGTACTAATGGAGTTTGTACAGGTGTCGGATGCAGGGAAACAAGCTCCTTCATGGAAAAATCCAATATGGGAAGCTTTGATCCTGTCGAAAATGAGTGCAAGAAGATCTGTCCTCTGTGCGGAACGGTGGGCTATGGCAATGATGCTTCTTCTCCCTCGAAGCCTTCCTCTGGAGTGTTCGTTGGGGTGTTTTTCGCTATTGGGGTTGCTAATTTCTTACTTGGTTGATGATTTCCTTTCCCTTCCTTCGTTCCTTCCCCCCTTCCTCACTTCCCTTCCCCTCTTCCCCTCTTCCCCTCTTTCTTCCCTTTCACTACTTCGTTGCTTTCGGAATAAAAACACAAGATAAGAACAAAAAAAAGATTTTCTTTGTTACTGTGGCCGGGACATTTGTTTTTATCTTATTTTTCTTTTCTTTTCTTCTTGCCCTACGGGTATTTTGCAGTACTTTTCAACACA
The DNA here is from genome assembly GCA_003788595.2 of Choiromyces venosus 120613-1. NCBI lineage: Eukaryota > Fungi > Ascomycota > Pezizomycetes > Pezizales > Tuberaceae > Choiromyces > Choiromyces venosus. The sequence goes on from ML120353.1 coordinate 878,015, forward strand.
ACAGGAGGAATTTTTCATCATTTTTTTTCCCATCTTTCCCACCCCCTTCTACGATTCTTGATTTTTCCCTTTACAGAATGGATTTGCCATATCCCCATATTTCCTACTCCGTATTTAAATTTCCTATTCCTTTTTGGTTTTTTATTTTATTTTATATTTGTCTATCACTTCACTTCAGCCGGTTATCACCGAGCAAGGCCGTCATAAATTTCCCTGTCTTAGATAGATAGACATGTACCTGAAATAAAATAAAAACAAAGACACCGCGGGTCATGGACGCTCACTCGGTGTCGTTTCTTAACGGAAAAATTATGAAACTTTGACTTTTGTCTATGGATAGACTGGTAGACTATATAGATTGATTGACTCACATGTATGCAATAATGCCCTGCTTGATTGGAACGTAAGATGTAATTCTGAATCTTGTCGTGTTTCCGTCCGTCTGTCCGTTCGGGCTGATGCCACTGTAGACCTTTCGCTTCTTGCTTGCAGCTTGTCTGGGTCCCGGGTTTGTGTGCAGTTCTTCTATTTGCCATTCGCGTCGGCTGGTAGGATGAGGGGCCCGGAAACTAGGATAAGTATATCTAATAAACACGGGATGCATTTTTGCAAGGCTGATCGTGACTGGTGTTTCCCATAGCTTGTGGAGGGATTTTTATTGTGCAATCCCTCCCATTTTCCTTTCTCTCTAGTTTTGCCATTGACAATCTAATAGGTGCAGCTTCAATCCCGGAGAGAAGGAGTATAGGATGATCTGCCCTATGTGCCCAACGGTGGATTACGACAATGATGCTTCTTCCCCATCGAAGCCTTTCTCGGGGGTGCTCGCTGCTGTGTTTTTTTGCTATTGGGGTTGCTGATTTCATGTTTGGTTGGTAATTTCCTCTCCTTTCGCTCATACCTTTCCCTCTTCCCTTTCACCAAGAAGACTATTTTCACTTTTGCACAATGACTTTGACTTACACTATCCCACTCCGTATTTACCAATTTCCTATTTATTTATTTTTTTTACCATTATTTTTGATTGTCTTCTCTGCTTATTTTTCTCAATTGCGGTACTTCACCACTATCCCACTGCATCCCTCTGGCTTAGATGGATAGATATACAAAAGAAAGGAAAAGAGCACCAGCTTCATGGCTAGTCACTCGACAGTATTTTTTTCCAAAACTGTCGGATGAACCTCCCATATTTGGTAATAAATGTTGTCAGGAATGCGTTAAAAGTATGTTGCTGGAATGACATCGGAACTTAGTGTTAGGAATGTTGGTTAGTATTCTGAATGATGGTGTTGGTATTTGGTATGCGGATGTTGGTATTTGGAATGAGGGCCGGTACGGAATGAATGAGAAATTCTGATGACTGTACAGGACTTTGAAGTGTATATATATTTGATGTTATCGCCGTCGATGTTTAGTATTATTATCATTGTTATTAGTTACAACAAACACATTCTGTCTTGCTCACCCTATTTTTCTACACCTTGTTTGACCCCAAACCTTTTCTCCGGATTTCAATAAAACATGACGGAGTATCGAGTGATATCTTGTGTACAAGGGAAGCGGAGTTACTTGCGTGTTTGTTGCACCAGCAGTGGGTTTATCCCCCCACTAGTTGTTAATTTAAGTCTCGCTGTTACTGCAAAAACGAGACAAAATTGAAGAGATGAGCTTTGCCTTTTTGCTCACCGACACTTGGAGGTTTCCCCTGGATTGGTACCTTTCTTGATATGCACGTAAGATGCACATTTGCACCTCGCGAGCATTCGCTGCACTGGGTGCCAACGGGTGCTTTTGACTCCCGCCCCTGTCCCTGCTTTTTGTACACTTTTTCTTCTTCTACAGCCCGCGTCGGCCAATTACTGGATAAGAGAAGCCCAGCTATAGCAAATCCCAAAAGATGCCCTACGGGAGTAAGTCCGGGTTGGGCGGAGGGAGATGCTAAAGGTTGTCGGTGAGATTTACTTTTTTTTCCCACCTCCGCCCCTCCCTCCCCTTCAAGTCATTCTAATTTACAAAACCCTTACCTTCTGGCTAACTAAGTGCGAAGAAATGTCAGATATGACAAGGAAGAGAATCTCCCAGAGCCATGATTCGGCGAGGGAAATACATCTTGGATGTTCAATTTACTTTTAAGAATACCGTTTTGAAATCCACAAGTTTATTTATGTCTGGAAGACTCTTGGCAGAAATGGAAATGCCAGCTTTGCATTGTTATCATCGTTTTTCTTTTCTTTTCTTTTATGCCAACCTCGGAATATTACAATTTTGCAAGCCCCCCCCGTGTGAGTGAGGGCTCCTGAGATGGATGGGCTTAGCCAAAAACAGTAGATTTAAACTGTGCTATCAAGGGAAGATTAGGCGTAGACACAATATATGGCGAAGCTTTAGAGAGGGTGATTACAAACAGCTTTTACTTTACTTTACTTTTACGGGTTCGGACGGGCCAAGTTTGAATATTTTATCATGCATGCGCAGCTATATCTCCTGGGTATGGAGGTTTGGTGCTGGTGTTGTAATGGATGTATGGCATGACGGTTGTTTGGTCGGCAGATTTTGTCCGGGAGGGGTGCATACGATGCGGGGGCTCCGAACTGGGGTTTTTCTTTCTTTTTTGCACATCCTTCGTCACACAGGCCTTTCCCTACCAGCCTTCCTTGCTCTTGCAGGGAATCGGTACGATACCGTACCCTAAGGTAAAGTAATGAGTAAAAACTCGAAAGGGGAAGGGAAAAGAAGAAAAAAGGAAGAAAAAGCGGAAGAAAAGCGGAAGAAAAAAAATCTAAAAACGGAGGCGGAGCTAATAGTGTGCTTTGCTTTGGGTCGTCTTAGATCGCGTTACCTACCGACTATCTATCATACACTACCGTATCTGGTAGTCATTATCTGTTTTTTTGCTGGGTCGTTAGGATTTGGATTGAACTGGGATTTTTCCTCTTGTTTTGCTGGCTGGCCTCAGTTTCTACGTAGGGGCTTTGGACAACAGTTGAGGGGGCTCTGGTATAAAAGAAGGCCTCCATCATCTTTTGAAGAGCTTTTCGCTCTATTCTTCCCTGGAATACCTTTAACAGTTCAAAGCTTTTGTGATTTTCGGCCAACAAATTCAATACATTCAAAGGTAACGAGGTAAACTTTAGACCAAACACCAATCATGAGTTATTTGATCCTATTACTATTGTTACTGTTCCAATTTACCCTCGCCGATCCTCAGGGGGAAGATGGAGATCGTGGCCCACCAATGAACATTTCAACTGGAAATATATCAGTCCTTCCAAAGGCTACTACTATCATCTCAGATCATTTCCCAACAACGTTGCTACCACCGAAGCCCACTATCACAGACTCAGGGATTATACCGTCTGCAGAAGCTAACTGCTCGGACCCATTGTGGATACCGACTGTAGACGCATGGGTGGAGGAGGAGGTTGATCAGAAGCTTAAGGAGTGGTGGGAGTCGATTCAGAACAGAAACGCCACGAACTTTGTCACGGAATTTGGCAAAGCTTTTGGAGACTCTGCGTATAATCTTGCTTGCGGAGTGGATACAGAGGATCAGTGCATCAACCCAAGCTGCACAGGTTTGTTTTTTTTTGAGAAACTAATCCTCTCCTCCGTCTCATCTCGCCCTCTTGTGTTTTGTCTAATTGTTTTTTTGTTTTTTTTCTAGTATTCCGAGATGCAAACGCTCCAAAATGGACATACTTTGTCCGTGTTGCAATTTCGAACCTAAATTGTTTCATGCGGCTTCTTCATGTACACTCATCCATCTTCCAACCCCTACCTTGTTAAAAACTTTAGCGATTGGCAAACTGAACTCCAATAAAGGCTGGCATAGGAGACGGTCAACTAGGCTTTGAAGCCTTACGCGAAGACGTGGCACAAAACTTCTTTCCTTGGAAGGACACTCGTACAGACCTCCAGAAAGCAGCACCTTGGCTCACGGCTATTTTCTCCGCTGCTGCTGCATTCGTTCCCTGTGGATTCGCGGCAAAAGGAGCCATAGGCCCTGTCATCCAAACGGTCGTCAGTGGAGTCTCCGGGACCAGCGCTGGGTTTGCTGGGGCTGCGTTCGCCCAGGTTGGCCTTGACCCGGCGATCAAGCCCATGTTGGTTGCATTTTCTCTTTCTCTTATTTAACTTCACTTCGGGGTAACAGGGGACTGATGCGTGATTAGTATCGAACGTATGAGACTATTGAGCGAGATGGGAAAGTTTGTGGCAGATTATTGCTCCACTGCCAGAGATATCTTGGGAAAGTGGTCTGCGACAGTCTTCAAAGGGGATAAGGACAGATCCGGGAACGATATTCTGTATGTTCTTCAAGTTCTTGCTGGAATCAAGTTCTGATTCTAACCTGGAACAGTGTATACCTCCGCGGTGGACGTTTTGTCCTTCACGATAACTGGACCAAGTCGGACTTGGAAACGTTCTTCAAGAAGCGACTTGTGGCTTGGTTCGTCAATAATGAAATCAGGTATGACTTCACCTCCGATGCAAATATCACGATGGACGCTAACCACTACGACAGAGAGCACACCAAAACATTTGTCCTATGTGCAAACAGCACAGACATAGAGAGCATAATACTGCCCTTGGAACCACGATACATCACCAACAATGGAACTCGTGTGTGCAGTCTCTACCGGTACTATCTGCCCTTAACTTTCCCTTTTCTCTCCTTTCTCCACGGACTAACCAAGACCACCTTACCGCAGTCTCGGAAACGACGGCCACCTCGAAGAACTCATCGCAGTAGACAAACTCAAGCAGCCCCAATACAACATCACGTCACGAGACATGGTCCAGTCCAGCGTAGAAGCATATCAAGCAAACGGTTTGAACTACACCGCCGAATTCATGATCTCGAGGCTACAGATCTCCGCATCACTCCCAGAAAGCCAGCAATGGTTTGAAAAGGGTGCAGCAGGAGAGGGTGCTTTCACGATCCCGGTTTGTGACGTAGGGAAGAATACTGATTGGATGAGTATGGGAATGCCCTGCTGTTGTGGTAAATACTCCTCCTTCCTTTCCCCTTCCTTCCTTCTAAATCCAAGTACTAATGGAGTTTGTACAGGTGTCGGATGCAGGGAAACAAGCTCCTTCATGGAAAAATCCAATATGGGCAGCTTTGATCCTGTCGAAAATGAGTGCAAGAAGATCTGTCCTCTGTGCGGAACGGTGGACTATGGCAATGGTGCTTCTTCGCCCTCGAAGCCTTCCTCTGGAGTGCTCGCTGGGGGTTTTTTCGCTATTGGGGTTGCTAATTTCTTACTTGGTTGATTTCTTTTCCTCTCTTCCGTGCTTCCTCTTCTCTTTCTTTGTTCGCTGCTTCGTCGTTTTTCAAAAAAAAACAATAAATAAAAATAAAAAAAGGCATAAGCAACATTTCTTGTTATATAGTAGCTGGGTCATTTAGGTTTGGTCTTGGCTTTCTTCTTAGAGTTACTTTTCTTTAGACTGCCGGCATATTGCAGGATTTCTCAATATGATACAATAGGGAGGTTTTGCTACGATCGTCGTAAAGTGAACTACACTTATTTTGTGGCGAGTATGTGTGTTGCAACCAGGTCAGAACATTGATTTTGCTAAGTACGGTTCGAAACTTGGTGTCGGTTGCAAATTTTGCGCTTAACGTTAGTGCCAATTTGGTAAACAACAGTGTAAACAAAGGCCTGTTACGACCGCCTTATTTAACTGTTCTTAAGATTGTACAAAGTTGAGCCACAAGGAACTTACACATATTAGGAATAGTTAGCGCTGTTGCTCTGGCAATAAGTACAGTTCAAGTTACAACCGTCGTAGCAAACCCTCCCTAATAGGGGGGTTTTCATTCTTTTTCAATCTTTTTCAATCTTTTTCTGTCTTCTATGCTTTCCTTTAGTTTAACTACCTTCCTTCATCTCTATCATCTGGCAAGAGTATAACCTCCTCTAAACTTAGATAGAGATCACCTGTAATGAAATAGAGACGCCGTGCGCGTCACTACCCGTGCGCGTCACTACCGCTCACTCGGTGGAGAACTTGGCTCTACCTTCCTTGTTCTTGGGGGGAGGGAGCATAGGTTCCCCCGATTTCTCTGCCTCTCAATACGGTTATCTACCGGCATGTATGTTCAAGGATCTTGTTTCTCATGGCTCGGATATTCACGGGATTGGTTATTCTTGCTGGTGGGCTTGTTTTTGTTGTTCAAGAGGAGGAGAAAAAGTGCAATAATAGTTTGTGGGCCGGCTCCATAGTGAAGAAAGTGATTTGGTAATCTTTTCCGTGGGGTCGTATAGGGGTACGGTAATGAAAGGCATACTAGCTGCAATGAGGAGCTATGTAGGCTCTCCCTACTGCATTACGATTGCTAAACTACAGTGTTAGTACTGCGCGGTGTTACTACAATACCGTACGTGGTCTTTGAATAAAGTGAAGAAAAGTGCAGCCATGAAGTTATTCTTGCCCGAGCTGCATAAGGCGGAGAGATTGCCGTGGGCATGAACTCGGGGAATCATGGGAGACACGCCGTGTGTTAGTCTTGCACCGTAAAAACTCGAATATCGGTAGAAGAAAATTGTGCTGGGAGGTCGGAATTCCCCTTCTCGGCTACGCGAGGGGAAAACACCGCAAAATCAGCCCTCAGTTGAGACAAAACAAAAGGAATATACACAGCGCTTTACCAGGAGAGGCAACTACAACGTCTTCGCACATTTTTCTTCTATTCGAGTTTTTATGGTATGTGTGTGATCACTGAAATCGGGAACCCAGCAAGCCCCGTACAGCAAAAAACCTGCTTTCCGAGACAAATAAAAAAGAAAAAAAACACGAGACCTTATTAGGAGAGGCAACTCCAACGTCCTAGCACAAGGTCCGTTTATTCGAGATCTTACGGTGCAGTGATCCACGGCAAAGCGAGAGCGAGAACGCCTATACTAATTGTATAGGACAGGGATCATTTGTATGAACATTCTCACTATGCCATGGGCTCGCTTTGCCGTGGAATACCGTAAAAACTCGAACAACTGGACCGTGTGCTATGTGTAACCTGATTTGTATTCATACCAACATGTCTAAATACACAAACCATGAACTAAATGGCATCGTTATATGGCATGAGAAACCTCCCCCAGCCAAGGCCCCCTCTTTTTAAAAGAAAATCCTCCTAGTCCACCACTTGCCCAAAATTCCACTACTCAGGCCAAAGCCCCCACAGCCCTCCTCCACAAGAGAAACCCTCCCCACAAGTCAGCAGCCTCAGCCCGTTGAAAATGTTAAAAGTTTTTTGGGAAAGCACAGCGGGTTGTATCCTCCTCCTCGGATGTCGATGTCATGCTTGGCATAAACATGGGTCACATAGCCTTCGAAATCGTGGGGGCTCGATACCCCTATAGCCTGGGCCGTTCAAAGCCCAGTCCACAATGATCGCCAAAATGCTACCTCCAGACTCCCCCCCGGTCCCACCAAACTTTATGAGGCAATCAGACCACCCCTCCATTTAGCAGGTGCCTGGCCAGGGCCAGGGCTTTGGTATGGGTGCCTGTGTAAATCGGGACTTTGGTGTGGATGCCTGGGTAAGACAGGACTTTTGGTACGGGTGTCCGGGTAAACTGGGACTGTGCTGTGGGTGCCCGCGTAAGACGGGACTTTTGGTGTGGGTGCCCGGATAAGCCGGGACTTTTTGGTGTGGGTGCCTAGGTAAAACGGGACTTCGGTGTGGGTGCCCGAGTAAACTGGGGGTTCAGTGGTTGGTGGGGCATTTCGTAAAATGCACCCCAATGTGTGTGGGTGCCCAGGAAAAATGGGACTTTGGTATGGTTGCCCGGGAGAACCAGGGCTTTAGTGTGGTTGGTGGAGCGTTTTGCAGAGTGCGCTCCATTGTGCATGAGTGCTCAAGTAAAATAGGGACTTTTAGTGTAGGTGCCTGGGTGGAGCGAGGCTTTGGCATGGTTACCTGGGTGAGCTGGGGCTTTTGTTGTCTTGGGGTTCTCCTGGGGGAGAAAAAGTATCATAGTTTTTGCCTGGGCCTGAGCCCAGGGCTTTGTGGCAGTAGCGTGTGTGTTCTCTCTCTCTCTAAAGGGGAGGAAAGGAGGTGAAATGATGCTCGAAGTGTTTCTCTGTCCTTGGGCAGGAGGGTGTCCTTTTATAGCTGTGCTATGTAGTCAAGAATTTCCTACTCTAGAAAGGGGTGAAAAATACCAAGAAGGGGAGGGCAGAGCCCTCTGTGTGGAAAGCTAAATCCCTGGGGCAGGGAAAGATTCATGGGTCTCTATAGTGGAGAGAAGTATCTTGGGGGTCTCCTAGGGGAGAAAAAGTATCATAGTTTTTGCCTGGGCCTGAGCCCAGGGCTTCGTGGCAGGAATGTGTGTGTTCTCTCTCTCTCTAAAGGGGAGGAAAGGAGGTGAAATGATGCTCGAGGTGTTTCTCTATCCTTGGGCAGGAGGGTGTCCTTTTATAGCTGTGCTATGTAGTCAAAAATTCCCTTCTCTGGAAAGGGGACGAAAAACACTGCAAAAACACTGCCCCTTTCCCCCTTCCAAGACAGAATAGGAAACAAAAAATTCTTGACCTTATGGTGAAGGACCTCTGTACCCAGAACACTAAGCGAGGAATTTGAAGGTGGAAGTCAAAACCTAACAGCCCATCAACACCATCATATAGGAAAAAAATAAGTCTATTAAGAGATAGAACAGCATGCTGGCTTCAATCTAATAGAGAGAAAATTAAAATATCTTTTGATTTGATGGAGTTATTAAAGGATAAAGGAGAGCAGATTTTGGGTGGGGTGAAGCAAATGTCCTGGGGATATTTTGAGTGAAAATTGAAAAACAGGTGATATTCTATGACTGGTGGAAATAATGATGTTTATAAGACATAACAGAGTGTTTGACCCAGCAATGAGTGCTCAAGCATCAGCTAAGTTCTTCAAAACATTGCAAAGAAGTTTAGGCCACTATTCTACTAGAAGCTTCTGGACAGAGAGTTATTTTTTATCCTAAGTTTCATTGCAAGCTGAATTTTATTGAACATCTATATTGTACTGGAGTTGCTTTCTTGGCGTGTACGACTAAAACATCCAAGCCACAATACAATAAAATACCACAACAAACCAAGATAGAATGAGCCATACTCCAATTCAAAAAAGAATGCATATAATGGAAAAAATAAATAATATACAGTAAAAACATGAATGTAGAATTGTATAATAAAAATAAAGAAAATGTTAAAAAGAAACTAGAAAAATATACATAAATTAAAAGATCTGGATTTTGAGGTAATAATTCATAACCAACTCCTATACTTATGTAAGCAATGCCAAAGTTGCAAGAACTATTGCATACATTCTGCCAGTAAAAACAAGTAAAAGAGATGATACAGCATACACCTTTACAACTACATAATATAAAGTATTATTATAATATTATTATTCCTTACATTATATTCAGACAAAATATACAGTATTTCATACTATATTACATTATATTTATCACATTTGGTAAGAGCTTATATTTCCATTTAGTATAAGTAGTGAGCATATAGTTGTGTAACTAATAAGGGCACATAGCACAATGTCAAACCAATAATGCAGTAGGTGTAAACAGCATAAGAGCCCATCAGAATTTGATAGAAATAGCCATGGATAAATTTATAAAATATATAGAGACTGTTTAGTAAGTTTTAATATCCTTTCACATAATATAACAAATATTATGATGTGTATAAAGTTACTAATAGGGCAAAGGCCAAGCATCTGATACCCTGGAGAAGGGGACCAATATGGAAATACATACTTGAAGCAACAATACTACTTATATTTATCATGAAGTGAGCAAGGTAGAAAGCATTGAATTTAGGACAAATGAATATGCTTTGTGATTTTTGTAATGTAAAACATTGGTTCAATAAGCACACATCAAGAAGTACAACAACATAGTTAGTTTTCAAACAATGTTATAAGCAAGGTACAATTCAGTTGCCACTCCTATTGCCTCCACCAGAGCTACTCCAATCATTGATGAAAATCTAAGACTGTATAAGTCGAGTATTTTGCAATAAAATTCAAGGATATAACTCTGCACTTTCTTTTACTTTGAGTAAATATCAAGCAGATATATGTATAGTAACCTGGGAACCAGGAGTTCAATGCTTTCAGATTCATAGTAAGCTATATTATTTACAGAGTTCACTAGAACCTGTACTACATGGTATATCTCAATTTGCATAACTATTCCTGTATAATCCACAATATGCTATTATTATATGGTTTATATCTTTTTTAGATTTAGATTTACACCTTCTTGAACAACTTACACTCATATTGGATGAGTGCAATCTATTTATTTGCATATATCAAACAGCAAAGGAAAGATTAGATACTGCAAATATTAATGCTGCTGATAGGATAACATGAATAGTATTAAACTCACAACTACAACTAATTGTTGAATCAGGAGCAGATAAGTGAAGATACAACTTGCCAACTGGTAATGAGGTAGCTATAATTATTAGAAATGAATATACAGAGAGTGGATTTTGTGACATTATTTTAGCATCAAGAAGTAATGATAATAGACTACATTTTTCTATAATAAATGGGAATCATACTTCATATATGCCTTTGCACTATATGTTATTCTTTTCAAGAGGTGAATCTGGTTATCATTGGGTACTACAATTGCAGGATAATTCTACAGTCAAAGAGGATCCTTTTTATTTTCTTACCAGTCTGTATTGATTTCTTAGCTTTATTAAGGGTTAGGTTTTATTTTATTTTTACACTCTACAGCTACTTGCATGGTGAGTACACAGCTGAGGGCAGGGTGAGTGCACAGCTGAGGGTACAGCAAGTGCAGTATGAGTGCACAGCTACGCACACTGCGGGGTGCACAGTTAATCACACAACAAACCAAGCTCAACACATGACCAGCCACCCTCGAGTTCTCGCAGGCCTTTTGCTAGTTTCTGGTACTATTCTTGGGAAAATTGTCAATACTCTCTTGAGGGCCTCCGAGAAACCATTCCCTGTGCCCTTGACTCAGTGTCAACAGCTACTATCCACCAGTGCTTCCTTGCCTGTAGGCGTATTCTTGATGCATACCAGTCTGGACCCCACTATGGCACAGCAGAGTTTCATGAACGGGTTTACAAAAGTCGTCGCCACGTTGAAGACAAAACAAAATGGTTGTGACACCACCGGGTTTTAAGTGTACTTCTGCCTTAGTCATCATTTCCACCAATGTCCGGGCACTCCGGCTACAAGAAGTCCCTCACCATACTGAGAGAGGAAAGCCCGACGACATAGCACACAGTCCAATTATTCGAGTTTTTACGGTATGATACTGTATTTGATTTCCATTTACTGGGTGCCAAGACCCATCGTAGTTGTGGAATGACGCTGTCTCCTCCTTATACTTTCGGCTCGCAACCTCACCAGCCCCATGCAAGTTTTTTTTTACCGATTTACAGACTGCTTGTTCACATAATCTATTTTAGAATCTTAACATGGACCGGAGCGTTAGCCAATATCAGAGTGGTAATATCAACAGTTTCAACGTTTCCGTCAGTCACAATACTACAAATTTTGTAACCGACACGGACGAGAGGTCACACATCCTCGCATGGATATCACCGTTAGAGTCCTGGAAGAGACACCACGATGTGTCGAGTGCCCGCTTCGAAGGCTTGGGGGACTGGGTCCTGGGGACTTCAAAGTTCCGGACATGGCAAGATGAAGGAAACAGCGCGTCTGTTGAAAAGACGTTATTTTGTTCTGGGATCCCAGGGGCGGGGAAGACTTTCATCTGGTATGGTGGTGTTTGACATGTCATCCTACCCAATATCAGCCGCAGCCGCCGCTAACTGGCTCTTTTTATTTTTTATGTTTAGCTCCCTAGTTATTGATGTTTTGTGTGATCGCACGGTTGGATCAAATGTCGGTATTGCATGCCTTTACTGCGACTACCGCGGACAGAAAGAGCAAGCCCTGGTGAACATGATTGGGAGTTTGCTTAGACAATTTGTGACCGGTTTACCAGAGATACCCGATAATCCCGCCAAAGTTTTCCGAGCGGCAAAGGGGCAACTTGGGGGACGAGCTCTCAAGCTGGAGAAGATGATCGAGATATTCCCTCAGGTGCTTGCATCTTTTGACAAAACGATCATTTGTATTGATGCGTTGGATGAATTTGGGGTAGACAATCGGGCCAGGTTTTTCCAACTGCTAAGATATATCGTTGAGAAGTCTCCGAATACCCGACTGTTCCTCACTGGCCGGCCACATATTCAGTTGGAACTGGATAAGCATTTTGCGATGCCGATTGCCGTTATCAATATACAGCCAAGCCCAAACGATATTCGACTATATCTAACCACTAAATTAGACAATGACTCGGAACACGATGCAATGGACGATGAATTGAGGGCGGAAATCATGACAAAGGTCGCTAAGAAAGATTCTGAAATGTCAGTATGGTGTCGGTGGTATTACTGTTTACTATGACTAACTCACTATAATCGCAGCTTCCTACTCGTCACTTTGCACATGGATGCAATCCTTGGGGAAATAACGATCGGGGGGAGAAGAGAAAAACTTTGAGATGGGGAATACCCTGAGCGACGCCTATAGCGTGACCATAGAGAGAATAAAGAGGCAACGAGGAGATAAACCGAGATCGGCAATGGCGGCGTTGATGTGGAGATCCCTGGCGGAACGACCCTGAGTGTCGCTGAATTGTGTCACGCTCTGGCGGTGGAATTTGGGACCACGAATCTAGATCCTGCGAGGATTCCGTCAATACAAAGTATTCTTGGATGTTGCCTTGGGTTTGTCACTCTTGACCAGGAGACATCAACGGTACGGCTAATACACGCGATCTTGCAGGAATATCTGCGCAGCCATCAAGATATGTTCGAAAGTCCGCACGCCACCATTGCCAAAGTCTGCTTAAGCTATCTAAGCTTTTAATCGGTAAAGGGACTTGCGACCGCCCTAGAGTTTGGCCCAACGACGCACCCACTTCTGGAATATGCCTCCTGCTATTGGGGACTACACGCTCGGAAAGGCCTGAATCCTTTTGTGGAACAGCTGGCGATTGAGGTCCTGGGCCAATACCCTGATCATGTAGCTGCGGGTATTTTCATGCAAAATAGGAATCTCTTTTGGTCCCAGGATCGCAACGACACGCAGTTTAGTGGATTGCACTATGCTTCATTTTTGAACATGCCTGAACTTGTAGCTGCGTTGCTTGAAACGGGAGACTACGAAGTTAATCAGGAAGATTCCAACGGCCGCACACCTTTGAACTTGGCTGCTAGGTATGAGCGCGAAGAGGTGGCGAAGATGCTTTTGGATCGGGATGATGTCGACCCCAATACTCCAGATTGGAGGAACTTAACACCGCTTTGTTGGGCTGCTGAGCGTGGGCATGAAGGGGTGGTTAAGATGCTGCTGGACCGAGCTGATGTGTACTGTACCCCAACCCGGTAGACATCTGGGGCCGGACACCGCTATGCTGGGCTGTTATCAACGGGCACGAAGGAGTCGTGAAGGTATTACTAGACCGAGCCGGTGTCGACCCTGACTTTATGGGAGGGAAGGAAGACCGAACACCACTTTCCTGGGCTGCCGGGAGGGGGGGCGAAGCAGTGGTAAAGATGCTACTAATGCGACCCGATGTCGATCCTAACTTGGTAGACATCTGGCACCGCACAGCACTCTCCTGGGCCGCCGACAATGAACACGAAGGCATGGTAAAGATACTGCTGGCCGAGCGGATGTCGACCCCAATGTAGCAGATACTTTGGGTAGAACACCACTTTTCTGGGCTGTTGAGAATGGATCCGAAGGCATTGTAAAGGCACTACTGTGCCGAGCTGATACCAACCCCAACTTGGCAGATAACGCTGGCGAAACACCGCTTGGTCGGGCTACTCTGAAGGGGAAAGAAAGCGTTGTGGAGGTGCTACGCGCAAGAGCGGATGTGGAATCGGGCAGGTAGACAGCTTTGGCCAAATACCACTGACGCTCGCTGCTAAGTTAAACGCGAAGGAATACTAACGATACTACAAGACTAAGCCCATCTGCTCCGGGCAATACCCTCTTTCATTTTCACTCCCGCGGCGCAAAAGTTGTATCATACTTGTGGAACTGGGTACAACTAATAACCCCACCCCAACCTTCACGGCCTCTCACAACTCTAATTCACGGTAAAGAATTATCAATCCCACCTGGACCGGCAGCGATCACCTCTAAACCATACCTATCCCCACCTCAGACTCCCCGGGATGTATGACCTACAATAAAACGTCGTTACTCTATTTTTTCTTCCTTTTCCTTTCGGGAAAACGTATCTTTCAGAAGGTAGCTTAATAGTTCCTAATTGTATGAGATACAAGAGTCGGTGGTGAGTTGTCATTATTATACTGTCTGTTAATTCCTGTTAATGAAGTGGGCAGATTCTTTTTGGTGGCGGTAACGGTCGAGTGATCTCATGCGTTCCGGGAATGGCGTCCCAAGCTGTAAGGCAAAGGCCTTCGTGCTTTGGAACCCCCCTCCTCCCCAGTCCTTCATTTAATAGCAGAGCTCTCGACGATCACACATAAAGCAAAGCAACTTACTCTTGTTACATATGTCACAAACACCTCTCAATCATACCTCGAATATATTGCCCGTAATTCCTACTCATGGGGAATCACTCTGCCTTTCTTCCCCTCGCCTCGCGTACTGAGCGCACATGCTACCAACCTACCTCCACCCCCTCTGAGTCATTAAGAACCACTTTTACATAAATAAATACAGTACTACCATATATCTTCTTCACGTCCTAAGCTACAACTCTAATTAATTTATCTTGTTCTCATTTCGCTTCCCCCCCGTTTCTTCTCTCATGTGTTAGAGCACTGTATATTCACTGAGCTTGTGGGGCCCATGCGCAAAGTTATACAAACTGCTAAGCTCTGATAAAAATATACACCATACAACCACCAAATCACCCCCTCCCACACGAGTGCTATCTCATGTTTCCCCCCCCCGCCCGGCATATCCCTTCCTTACTTGCTCCCACTTTACTCACATCCCCATCAGTAATAAGCATACCCTACCCTCTATCCAGCCAAACCACCACTCCCACCACTCCCACGATCAAGCTTGTGAGCGATAGATAGCACATGAATATTTAATCGGCGTATATGTTTTCCAGGACACTGTTGGGTACGTAGGCTAATGAGTGAGCCCCGGGGGGGGGCGGGGGGGGGGGACTCTGACTCTATAAACCACAGAACGGCACAGCACGCTACGTTGATATATACAATTCCCATCTTGAATGGAAGGAGCACAACACCACACCAACCTTTCCCACCCATTCCATCTACAACCCACGATACCACATACCGTACCCCTCCAGAACCAACCAACCAACCAACCGTAGACACGAGACACACTTTTACCGGCCAATGTCCCCCAACGCGGCAACACAACATCCATAAATAAATCAGCACGAAGAAGAAACCCCCCCCCCCCCGGGGCAGAGTCAAAAAAAGTGTCAACCTCAAAGATTATTAAAAAAGTCCGTTTGGGAAAGGGAAAAAAAAAAAAAGGGCGGGATAACCTTTTCCTACACCAGCTTCAACGCGCGAACTATAGCAGGAATATAATTTTTGGGATTATTGCGCGGGGTGGATTGGAAGTTTTATCGTCTTTTCCTCCCCTTGGTGCACTTTCTTCATCGGAAGGCACTCTTTTTTTTTCTTTTTTTTTTTTGCTTCAGAAATATCGTTGGTTAGGTTAAGCCATGAAATTCTCGATGCGTGAGGACTTTTTTTTCACTTTAATCCTCGAGGGCTTCTCCGTCCTGTGCCAAACACTAAACATAACTTGTGAAAGAGTGATCTATAATGTATGGATATATCACCAGGAACCCAGGAACCCCCTTCAAGACTTTCAGACATTTGTGTCAAGTGCTAGCTAGCTAGTTATGTATATCTCAAACTCGACTAACTCAATATTCTAATACTACCCCCCACCATTCCCTCATCTATTACTTTAGTATAATACAACAGAGCCAATACTCCACCACCCCCCCGCTCAAACGCCCATAAGCCTAACCAGATATATATGCCCCTCCCCCTTCCCCATTTCAAACCCTCCCCCCACCCCCGCCCTCCACAAACCAATTCCTCCAAAACCTCACCCCCTCAACTCCCACCTCACGACAAAGCGCGCCCCTCTCCTCCGCCATCTCCAACTCCTCCGTGGCAACCCCTATACTCCATCCAAACCTCTCCGCCGCCTGAGCCGCCGTAACCCCACTGCCCCACCCGGGTCCAGCAATCCACTCCATGATCCTCCTGACAGTCTCGACATCACTACTCCTCGCCTCCTGCACGACGAGCAACCCGCTGCGGAACCTGCGCACGCGAACGGGGAGCTTCAATTTCTCAAAGAGGCCAGCAGCCTTCTCCAGGTCGCTGGGCGAGATCAACTCGATGCCGCGAGCGCGGTTGTATATCGCCCAGAGGTCGACGAGAGTGATTACCCCGCCCTCACGCTTGAGTATGCCGCGGGCGTCGTCGGCGAGGAATTCTGCGACCTGGCGCGCGAGTTCGGAGAGGTAGAGGTCTGAGGCTTTGTCATTGCTGGTGCTGCCGGTGGTGGAGGTTAGCATGTCTTTCGTGACGATGCCGAGGGCTTGAGCGGAGTTCCGGAGCGCGGCTTTGGCCTCATTGTTCGCGAAGGTTGGGGTTGAGCTTAGGCGGGTGGAGAACTCCTCTGCTAGGGCTACCATTTCTTTGGCGCGGCCCATGAGAGCTTCTAGGTCTTCGAAGGCTCCTCCTATCGCGGCTTCGTTCTTCCTACGCACGTTTAGGCCTGCGCGTTCGAGACCGGCGATGCCTACTACTCTCTCTGTGGGCGCGCCATTAACGTTGTTCGCGCCGGGAGCTCCACCGTTCGATGTCCCGCCATTACTGCCCTGTCCGGGCGTAGGTACCGGCGGAGCATTCTGCAACAACCATTTCCTCTGAATCAGCGCATTCTTGAGCCGCTCGTGGAATACTTTATCCCCACCGGCGCGGAAGGAGAATTTCACCACTTCCACATTTTCCCAGACCAGCTGCCCACTCTTGCGGGACATGGAGGTCGGAGCCGGCGACTCTCCCCGCGTGATTTCAAGAAGTTGCTCGGTGGGGAGGTCCGGGCTTAGTAAGTGCTCCCCGCAAATCTCGCATGAGCGTAGCCAGCAGTGGTTCAAGAATGTGCATCTCGGACATGCAAATGTGGCTTCATCGCCGTCGCCTGTAGTAGTAGCGGCGGTGGTAGCTGGGCTCGTAGTCAGCTCACTCCCGGCGGGATACAACGACGACAGTGACGATAAAGGCGTCGGCGACCGAGGCGGTGGCTGTTGAAACGAACTCTCCAGCACCCCCGGCGATGGCCTAATCCCACAGGCTAGGCACGGAGGCACGGAGCCTGCGGGGGTGACTTGCAGAATGTAGTTCGAAGGAATAGGGTTCGAGAACGAACATATCGGGCAAATCCACACCCCCGTAGAAACCGGCAGCGGGGAAGTCGGTCTAATGAGCGGGGTAGCCGATTTCGGCGTCGACACCGTAGACCTATTCCCCGGCGAGGACGCTGCTGCTGCTGCTGCGTTCGCGATATTCTGGGGCTTAAGATGTAATGTAATCTTCGGCGAAGACTTTAAGAATCCTGCCTGTGTGCTAAAGCTTTAGCTTCCAGAACCATCTATATGGATGGATTCGGGAGAGGACAAACATAATACTCCATCCGATCGACATCCTTAAGCTCCACCGCAATAGAAAACTTCCTCGGATCCTCATCGTCGACGTAACAAGCCCGATGCGAGGTCAAGTACGCGCTTCCATTCTGGTAATTCGGGATTTTATACTTCCTAACCAAAAAAAATTAGTGCGGGGGCGGGGCAATCAAGGGTGAGGCTGAAAACTGAGAAACGAAGCATACCCTTCATAAAGCCCGACCGCATTCTGCACAAATAACAATGTCTCGTCAGGGAGTAAGAACGGGCGTGAAGCAGGTGTTAGATCTATTCGGGAAAGCATGTCATACTATAGCATGTCACGGTTGTGTGGTGATGTAGGATGGGGGGAGAGGGAAAAGAAAAAAATATGGCGGATGGGTGAGGTGATGTGATGATGCAGATAAGGTCCTTATTGCTATAATAACTTAAGTTAGAGTGCATGATCTACGGTTATCTAAATGCAAGGTGGGGATGGTTAGGCATAACTGTATATATGGTATGATAGGCGAAAGGGCATTTCATGGGGAAGGGAAGAAAATGGCCATGATATGATAGGCCAGGACTCCCCGGCGATAATTAACGAAAACCTTTAAATATCCTTTGGTATCATACTCGCACTGGAGTTAAAATCTCACGACCCACCAAACAACGAACAACATCCCCTTTGTCCTTCCAACCCCACACCACGCGAGCAAGTAGGACGAGAACAAGAAGAAATCCTTCCCCGGTTGACCATTTTTTGGTTTTGGTTTTTGTTCAACCCACCTCGCTTATTACCGGCACTCGCACTCCTACAAATTAAAAATACTTGTAAGTTACGCAGAATTCAAATTTTTGCAAAAAAAAAAAAAAAAAAAAAAGACATCAGATTCTGAGATACGGTAGACTATCAATCTCACACCACATGATACCATAACGCAGCGGGCAGTACAGCAAGCTAAGAAGGTAGATACGGTACGGTAAAGTATTTCCGCTCTATTGGGCTGACTGCACCTGTATTCCTGGTACGTATTTTGTTGTACTCGGGTGTGTTCAAAAAAAATTGGAAAAACACAACCCTTGTCCCCATAGAGATTTGTATGGGATCGACAGACATAGTTTTCCGTTTTTCTACAAGCGTACCCGAGTAGTTACCTGTAGTACAAGTTACTTGCAAAAAGTAGCAGAACATATGGCATTAGATGGGGTATGATCAGCGTCGATGGCAAGGTGGTGCAGGGTGCATAATTGGTTGCTTTACATTTACTATACTAACTATGGAAGTTGAGAGGGGGATTTAGCTTCCTTGGTAGTGACGCCCTGTGTTCTGGTATTTTTTGCAGGTAACTTGTACTCAGGATTTGAATGGCGTAGATTAAAAGGGGAGGAGGGAAAACATACGGTATGATAGAAATCTGCAGGAGCGAAAAAGGGTCATATCGATCTTTATTTTTTTAACTTATCATACCCACTAGGATCCCCCATACGGTAAAGTTATTGTCCTTGTACTTGTAATATGAGCACAATGCTGATTTCCAGAGCGTGCTGGCTTCTCCAACCCACATGTTTCCCTTATTGACTTGTCCATCTCCCCTTCCTTGACAAATTGGCCGGTTAAAAATAACTCCAGTGGGAGGAACATCCAGCAATTTGTATCTCATTGATACTGCATGTATGCACGCATCAAAAGTACCAGCGCCTAGCACCACACGGTACCGCACTCAAGATACAAACATGCAGTCAAAACCTTTCACCAAACACTATAAAACACCAATGTTGGAATCTCCAGCCCCACAATCCAACCAACGTTCTATGCTGTTACCCCCCCCCGGGACAACCCCGATTATTTCTGGCTGTCTGTCTACCTTAGGAAGACATTCAGATCACACTTGGCCTCGGTTATCTACTACCGCACTCAGTCGTTAGCGCACAAGTACAAGTACCGTACGGCAATATCACATATCCCACGGTCCTAAATGTTGTGTGTTACAGACTCACAGTTATGATGTTCTGGTGCAATACAAGACCGCATTTTCACAAAGAAAGGAAGAGTCGATACCTTCAACAGCCCCCTCCTCCCCCGGCGTGTGCTCTCCGGCTCTCCCATCAGGTACTTGTAGCCTAAAGGAAAGTTCAGTTCAGTTGGGGATACCAGTATTTGAGTACTGTGTGGTAAGGATATACCGGATGTAACCTTAAGCTTTGCCTATTCGTTAAGTCGCATTACCAGTACAGTACAGTGCTTACAACGTGATATCCGCATGTTGACTGGAACGCTATGTCATTGGTCATCGGTATTACCATAGAAGGTTGAACATCATGTGCTCCTCGAATCATAGCCATCAAGTCTCAAGTAGGTTGTCGAGTCCCAAGTGCCCACCGAACGAGTGAAAGAAGTCCCCTGTTTTGTTTTTCTCTCTTTCCCAGATCACTCGAATACACCGTACTGTACAGGTAAAATTTATTACCGGTGCTTTTATAATAAACTCGTATCGAAATCGAAGTTTGCAGCCCGTATACTCGAGTATATCCCAAGAAGAAGAAAAGAAACAAAAAAAGAACATCTCTGAACTCGGACACCCGCTGGTCCTAGCCTTAAAAAATGTTTTTTTCCCGCACAAAACTCTTTTATTCATTCACTCACGAACTACGCATTGAGATGAAACCTTCTCCCATCTATCCACCCATTCATAGAAAAGCTTATTGTTCAAAACAACGAGCAGATGGGGCGGGGTACCGTACTGTACCTGTAAGTTGCCGCCAGAGACATGCGGGGAGACCCCAATGATCACATTCCCCCCCCCCCCCACATTTTTCCTACTTTGTCTAAAAGTCGTGGCACAGGTGACCAAAAGTAGTGTGGAACCCGCACTTTGTTAAGAACAGGAAAATAGTGACATGGTTGAATGAAACGCTACTGCATCGTGCTTTAGTTGGTCACATTCTATTCCCCCTAAGATGGTCCTTTTCTGCCTTAACCCTTCCAAGATGGGGTATACCGTAGATCGTGACCCCAGATAAATTGAATGTGTTTTCTTTCTTTTCTCTTCTTGCCTTCTTGCATATAAGTTTAAGCTCCCCCTGGGGCTTGCGGGCGTCAGTTGTAAGTGCAATATACTTGTACTCATTCACACCTCCATGAGAATTCTAAGTATTGTGCGTGGACAAAATTAACCGAAGAACGACAACGACAATGAACACACAATTTGCCCAGTGATGACAACCTCCATACATTCAACCACCCCAACATCAACCAAAAAAAAATTAAAAAATTAAAAGAAATATATAGCAGTAATCAGTACTTAGTATACCATCCATCAGCCTTAATAATTGCTTCTATCCTATCCACCATAGATCCTGTCAGAGTATCAAAAACCTTTGAATCAAGAAGTTCCCAACAATGAGTGATTGCCTCTTCAATTGTCTTTTTGACCACATGCTCAGGGCCCTTCATGATATGAAGATCAGGATAGTGCTTAGAAAGCTTATCCTTAATCAGAGACCAGATATTTTCAATTGGATTGAGATCTGGTGAATAGGGGGGAATTTCCAGCAGTGTAATTCCATGCTCTCTGAGCCATCTCATGAAGGGCGAGTGAGTTTTAGCATTGTCAATGATTAAAAAGACCTCCTCCTCTTCAGACTCTTTCTTAATATCCTCCCATATGTCTACAAAGTCATATTGATCATAAACCTCAATAATTGACTTTGCAGTAACTCCACCACTAGCAGAAGAAGGATCAGGAAAAACAGGAAGGAAACAACCATACTTTTGGCCATAAAAAAACCCAGTCATCATTTGACTAACCTTTCTCTCTCCCCTCCCAGGAGTTTCCTCAATACAGTCCTTATTCCACTTCTCTTTAGGATATCTAAATATCCACTTTCTCCTTCTCCCTCCTCCTCTCTCAATAGTTACCTCATCTTCCCACATTGTCTTCCTTCTCTACATATTTTTTGTCCAATTCCTATAAGCAAATGCCCATTTCAATCTCTTCTCAGCAAGACTCTCATCAAGATGTACCCTCTCTTGTGCCACCCATTTTTTAAGATTTTTTCTAGAGAGTCTGTGCTTTATAGTCTTCTCAGAGACATCTGGTGCAATTTTCTTGGCAATGTCTTGATAGCTGTTATGGTGATTTTTGAGGGCTTCCTCAACCATAGCTTCATCCTGAGCCTTAGAAGTCTTAGGATGTCTTCCTCTGCCCTCTTTCTCCTCCCCCTCTTGATCTCCCTTTTCAACTGTGTCATGAACAGTAGTAAGAGGGATGTTGAGTTGGTGGGAAATGTCTGTCAAGGGCATGCCCCTTTCATGCAAGCCACATACTCTCCCTCTTGTCCATTGACTGAGATGCTTAGAAGGAATAGGTTTTTTGGGGTGGCTGCGAAGAATAGGAGCCATTATTTCTTAGAATAAAAAAAGAGAAGGTATTATGAGGGATCAGTTGGGTGGAAATGATTTTTGTGGGGGGGTTTGTTGTGTGAGGGTGTCTGCAAGCGATGGTTGCCACCCTGGCCGGCGATTTCGGTTAATTTTGTCCACGCACAATACCTGATATATCATCATCAGCAGCAGCATCCACCGAAGCCTTACCACGCCTTATAAAAAGCTTCGCCTCACCTTCGCCCCATAACTAGAATATACCCTCATGGCGGTAACAAAGCTCGCCCTAGAGCTCCCAAATGTGAGTTGGGTCACTTCCTATTTCTACCCAACTTGTTCCCCATCCAATGCTTATGATCGGTATTTCCTCATACGAAGAAGTCTGTCGACGAAATGACTACGATTGCTGAAGAAATCCGCCGAAAAGAACGCCGCGCCCAGCGCCGTCTTCGACGGAAGTGCCCACCCCAAAACTCATACCACCACATACCATGTTCTGCTGCGCTGGACTTTGCGCGCACGGCGACCCCCGAGCCACTTGATCCAGAGAAAGTTCACAAGTTGACACTCCCGGTTGTGGAACATTACACTAAAGCTTTGCCCTTAGAAGTTGCAAGATATTCCTCACACACTCCTGGGTTAGCCAATGCACCCACAACAGACATTTTAGGGGATGCTGGAGAGAAGGATTTAAGGAGAAGGGTTGCACAACGAGGCATTGATCTATCACGATATCGTTTCACCGCAACTCAATTCCAAATTCCCCCGGCTACCGCGGAGGAAGAGTCGAGTGACGAAAATCTCCGTCGGACATCATCTCACAAGCGCCGTTCTCTGTCACTACACCTGGTCCCTACCGACCGGCCAGACTGGACAGAACAAGATGAATGCTCCGACCCGACTCCCACTTCCATCTTCAGCAAAGTCGGTCCCATGCTCAGAAAATCTGAAAGTATATGGAGCGTGCGCCACCACAACAAACACACGGAGGGCGTGACTCCAGATGATGACTCAATTCTGAACATGAGGGCCGGAAAGTTTGGTTATCCTTGGAGTTGTGTTTGTTTTTCTTGAATTGGGTTTCTATTTTGTGCCATATGGGAGCTCAGGTGTTGTTTTGAGAGGGTACTTGGTGTTTTGGCGTTTCTATCTTTTTTAACGGTATCCGAGCTCTTCATCAGATACCAGCCATACGGGGACTGGACCTTGGTTACGGGCCATTCCCCGGAACACGATGTCATTGTTTTGGAAAGCTTCTGTGCAATTTCTCTTATTAATTAGCCGCCCTCGGCAGATTTGTGCTTCCAATACTGTTTTCCACGTCTAGCCTCTACTTCATTATGTTCTCATATGATTTAATTTTGAAGACTGTATATATTTCTCTAACGGCCTTCCACCTAACGAAACAATAATTCAGTTTATGCCTTAAGCACTCTTATTCTCCGAGCATTCCCCTTCGGAGTCTGGAAGGGGAACGTTCAAACTATTCATCAACTTCCCAATTCCCTTTCGAGCCTTCTGAGTAGTGGTTTTCCACTTTCTTTGCTCCATACCTTCGTCGTTTTCGGATTCGTCCTGAGCCTTATCGCCTTTATAACCCTCCACAATCGTCGCCAGTACTTTGTCGTGAATTAATTGACGGCCTTCTAACAGCACATCAACCGCATCAGTACTGTCCTTCTCCCAACCCCTCCCAAGTTCAAGATCACGGTGCAATGTAGGAACAAAGGTCCTTCGAATCGATTCAGCAGAATCTATCACCCTTTTCGACAGAGAAAGTATAGATTCTTGATAACTGAAAAGTGGATGGTTTTGAACAACCAACGAGGGGTCATCAGTTAAGTCTCCGGATTCATTCTCGGCAGGAGATCCTAGAGTTTGTTCAATAAGGTTAATAAATAACTTTGAAAATTGTGCTGCCTCCGAATTTCTAATTCCGATGTCATGGTCAGTAATTTGGGAATTTTCAGAATTCTAGATGATAGCTTGTAGACAACATTTGAGTTCTCTGGCCATTCAGAGAGGAAATCAATTTTTCCTGTTCCATTCTGACTTGCTTGCGAAATTTAGAAACGTAGCTACTAGAAGATGATGTTTTCTGCTTCTTCATTGCTTTCACTGTCATGGACTATTAGATGTTGTTGATCTCGGGGAATTGAAGTCATTGGGTCCAATGATGGATTAGAAAGAACATGACTTACATTTTTCCTCAAATAGCATCATTGTTCTAGTAATGTTAGCACAACACTTGCCGATAGCAGAGGTCTCACCCCAGCTGAGAATCTCCTTCTTCTCCATCCCTTTCTTCGTCTCCTTCATTAACGTGGTTGTCCTCGTCCTCTGCCTCAGATATTGTAGGTTTGCTCAACGGTTTTGGCTCAATTAGCTTCCTCCGAGTTTTCTTGCTATGACCTTGGCCTTGCCCGTTCCCTTGAATACCAGCTATCAAGTCAGTCATGTATCACAAGTCTATATTTTTGACCAATCTAGTGAAATACCTTCACGCTTTCGGCTCCCACGAGTATTTGCCATGTCAAACCTTTCAGATATGGATTGAGAGAGGGGAGAAGTTGGTGAATAGGAACAAACCAAACGAGATTAATTACATCAAGCCGTAGGGGGGGTTCCAGGTGGAAAGAGGCTCTGCGGAGCTGACGTACTCGCCTGTTAGTACTAGTCCAGCCACAGTTAACAGGCCCATTTTGTGCTTCAATATTACTCTTCTCAGATAGGCGTTTATGCTATACAACCTCGCTAGTGGTGCAAGCACCAGGGGATATGTTTTCGTACAAGACAGGGATTGTTCTGCAGTTAATAATCCTTGTCTTGTGTGAAAACATATCCTCTGGCAACTTGTACCTGGGCCTAGGTTCAAGATCCGGCCCACTTTGTAAAAGTGGCTCCATCTGGAAAGGTACATTGTGTAGCGAGAGGGGGCAAGTAAGGGGCCATTTATATCTTGACTCGTTTTAAAGCCATCTGCGCGAGGTGCCATAAACACTCCAACCAATACGCACTCATTTTCTCAGATATGCATTTTTCTAGATGGTATTTTGAATGAAATCGAGTGAGATCAAATGATTGCGAGATAGCCACAGGAGGACGGCCTAGCCTTCTGCTTCCTTTCGGGCAAATTTGAAATATATCGGACTTGGTTACTAGCTAGACTATGATGAAGTCGGGAGTTTCTCGGAAAAATCTACTTTTCTTTAGTAAGATAATTATTCCATCTTAGTATCGGTAGTACGGATAAGTTGTCTTTGGCGTGAGGTGATTGGTGCATAATTGCCACAACACTCCTTCCTAATAATACTACACATCCTCAAGACACGCTTTGACGGTCAGACATCACATTTCTTTTCTCAACCCTCACGGCACGATGTGCTGGGTGGGGCTAGGGTTTCCCGAGTTCCAGTTTGTTGGGTGAGGATGATCCCTCGGATCAGGGTAGTCTGGGACACCGGAACGGTTACTTGTACCGGTACAGTATGTGGCCTCCGGGCGGATTTCAATTTTCCACCCATTGATCGAGATTGGGGCGTTGTGTGATGTGATGGATTAGCAGGATTGATTAGATGATTTCCAGTGATTTGAGGTTAAACTTAGATACGCTACCCAACTTAATGCCCTCCAGAGCCAGCAAGGAGTCAAATTTCACAAGAGTTTAGGGTTAAGTATGGATTGTATCAGGAGGGCTCCGATTGTTATTGCACAGGGTAGGTAGCGGATGTGGAATGCCACGAATTCATGGCCCTTTCTGAGATAAAATTTGCGATGAATCTAGGAATGGTATAGCATTTCCCATCGGTAGGTACAATCAGAACTGCGATAACTTAATCATCAGTTAAAATACTGTAGCATACAGTACAGTACCGGTAGTCTACAAAGCCTCATACGGTACAAGTAAGTATCGTCGCGTACAAATGGCTTACAAAGAACAGCACACCACACGCGAGATTCAAGTGCAAGCACATCCTGTAAATTCATCAAAGCTCAGTACAGGCGATTTAGGAAAATAAGTTCTTGTATCATGGGAAAATTATTTCATTCTTTGTTAGAATTTTGTTACTTTTGTATTATTTTCGAGTTGAGGTTTGGTTGTTCAGAAGCTTTGTTCCCTCCGAGTTCCAGCGTCATCCGATGAACCCTAAGCTAAGATTGGAGCGTGATATGACGCAAGCATCGCTGTCCGTGCACCGATCTCAAAAAGTTTGGATGGGACACCAACCATAGCGAGTTTAGTCTCGATAGCAACCACCGAGTTATAAACACAGGAGAGGAAATTCAGTGGGGGAAGGCTTAGTTGACCATACTCGAGTAACAATGGCCCAGCGTTCCCCTTAACTGGTGGAGTGGAGAAGTTGGAGTGTGATACGGGCAGTCTACGGAAATACACGAAATATCATACACGATGCTGAATCGCTCAGGGCAAAGAGACAATTCAAGCCCCGTCTATCGTGTATGTATTGTACACGTTACCGTCCAAGAGCTATCGAAGGCGGGTATGTCTTCTGTGCAGCAACATCACTTGTAGTTATATTTGTGACAGCGAGAGTGGCAACATAACCTGATCTTGACCAAGCAAGCGAATACTTTTTCGGTGAAAAATATGCACTCAAGTAGCAGCTACATCCCCTACTATCCACCATATGGTTATCCTCAACACAATAACAAAAGTCGAGACTCAGAAAAGTGAATAGGGTACCACATTGAGTGTGCTCGTAGAGTACTTGTATCCGTGCGATTGCCCACATCACGACAGCAGAAGAGACTTGAGTTAGAGGATTTTTCCCCCTTCCCCTCCCATCCCTATGGGTCAAGCCTCTCCTTCCCCCATAAGGTATGACAACCCCCCTAGTCCCTGCCTGCCGTATAATAATAATCTACCCGTCCAATTCCTTGCCCAGTTCTCAATTTTGAGCCCGTCTTGTGTCTACCGCTATTTTGTGCCCGTGGCATCAGAGCTAGACCATTTGAGGCACGCGCTCACCACAACTCAAAATTGGAAGAAGGAAAAAATAGGGTAGGCTGGAGTCAAGCTAGCTGCAAGGAGTCCCCGCTGTCGTCCTCCCCGCTTCAACTTCCCTCTGCTCTCAAGCATCCACTCTCATCCCCTCCCCTCCCAGTCCCGCCACTCCTATCACTCCCGCCATCACTTCTGCTGCTTGTCTTCTTAGTCGTTGGATCGAGGCTGTCTCGTTTTGTCCCGTGCTGCCGCCCGCCCCCGTCCACTCTGTCTGCGCTGTGCTGCACTACTTGCTTCTTCTCTTTGCCTACAGTACTTGTACGGTACTTGCTCTCGTAGTACTCGTACCTACCACTTCTTACATACCACGGGTGTACCTATCATAGTATACAATAACATTACCGTGCAAACCTTGACCACCGTATCGCCTCAAATCATACCCCCCCCTTTCTCCATCTCCTCCGAAAAATCCGAGGGAAATTGAACGAGAAAGAGCAGATTGTAACGTCTCCTTTGGTTTCGTTTGGTTTCCACTCTCCACTCATTCATCACCCCCCCTTTTTCTCCTCTGTCCACACCTCTCTCCACTTGCTCCCGCTTGGCTGCTCTTACATGCCTACCACCCTGACAACTACAAAACTTGACCTACCTGGCCTGCCCTACTGCTACCGCCTTATTTCAACCTACCTTGCCCTTCATCCTATTTCTCGCTTTGCTTCCTTTTTTTTATCCTTCGGTTTTTACGTCTGCAGGCCCCACCTCCCCCCACCCCTCTCCTAACCACCCCTCACCACCATTCCGAATTTCCCATCCTTCTATCGTCTTTTTCCTATCCACCAAAGGTAACAACACCACTTGTCAAAAAATAAATCTGAACTGCTCGCTTCGACCCGCCCTGTTGCTTTTTATTTTTCCTGATCTCGGGCAAAATGCCATCTAAGGATACCGACACCACCACCACTACGAAGGAAACCGCCACGGAGGAGAGGGAAAGCGTGAGTCCTAGCATAACATGCCGTTCTCCACCATCAAATATCGTGGCTTTACTGATAGTAGTACCAGCCTAACTATGTGCTACCCATTGAGAAATGGGACTTTATCGACTACGGAACATTCGAACAAATCCTAGAGATGGACGACGAAGATGAGGAACGTGATTTCAGCAGAGCAATTGTTCACGGGTTTATGGAGCAGGCAGAGCAAACGTTCAAAGAAATGAGAGCGTGTCTGTACGTTCTCAACCCTTCACACCCCTGTGAGACAAGGTCTATATTCACTATCGCTAACATAGATATGTGTTCCTCGCTTTAGAGAAAAGAAAGACCTCACCCAACTCTCGTCGCTTGGCCATTTCCTAAAGGGTTCCTCTGCCACTCTTGGTCTTACAAATGTCAAGGACCATTGCGAAAAAATCCAGAACTTCGGTTTAGGCCGAGACGAAACTGGCACTACCAACATCGAAGACCCTGAAGTAAGCCTAACAGGAATTAGATCCGCGCTCGATGAAATGACAAAAGAATATGAACGTGCTAAACTGCACTTAACCGAATACTACGAGGGTCCAGGCAACAAGCAATCATGAGTTTCTTTTCGAAAGTTTACTGGGTTTAAAGTATATAGTTGATGAGACATACGAGGTTTGGTTGGGCATGGATAGGCATTACATGGGGACTCGAAATTGTAGGGGCGGGGGGCCTCAGCATTGTTTGTTGATGGCTAGGGATCGGGTTACATTCTTTGTTCGAGTTGGCTACGCTTGTGTTTCTATTTCCATTTCCTTTTCTCTTCCCTTGAGTGCCATCATCCTACTGCTTTTTCAAACGGGGTTTCCTTCTACGGGTCTACCGAACCCTTCGCATCGAGCACCCCCCCATTGTCCGTTAAAGCAAGTCTTTGGTTTTCTCGTCTCTCTCTTAATTACTCACCTTTTCTCCCAAAATCAGTTTTCTCTTTTCTCTCATCTGTCCCATTGCCTGTAATTGTGATTATTCAATCTTGAAACCTCCCTTTAGCGCGACATGAGCCTCTCCCTTCCTCTTTCTCTCTCTAACTCTCCCATCTTTAATTACTTTACCGCCTTAGAGGGCGACCAATCTTCCAGTGGTTCGGATCTGGGACGGATTAAAAATATTTTACTAGAAACCCTGGCTGGGAGGAAAGAAAAATCATGACTTATGGACTACGGTAGCTAGAGAGAGGGGGACAGACGACATCTTGAAAACCCCCCGAAAGCCACGTGTGTGCTTGCATGTATCATACTATAATTTGGTATCTACTGGATCCATGGGACCAGCAGGGGGATGGGCAAAAGAAAAAAGAAATCTTTCGAAGAATATCAGCTTATAAAATGAAAATTCTTCCCTCCTCCCTCCTCATCATCATCAATTGAACAGCTCATAATATTATTATATCAAAAAAAAAAAAAAAAAAAAAAAAAGAGAAAAAGAGAAAAAAAAGTTATTACGATATCGTAACTGTATCATATTTGTAAAGTTACCCTTCGACTCCTTGCTTCCTCCCGCGCACGCCCGCGCTTCTCCCTTTCCTTCCCTCCCTCCAGCCCAACCTAATATCAGCCTGCTTGGGCATTGTGATATGCGATGCCGACGCCGGCGACTGCAGTATATTATAAAATCGCCGGGAAACGGTGAGGAAGAGAGAGAGAGAGAGAGATTTCTTTCTTTTTTTTTCTTTTTTTCTTTTGGTTTGGTAGGGTTATGGGTTAGTCAGTACTTTTTTTCTTTTTTCCCGATAGAGTGATAGTACTCGGGTATGGACGTGGGTGACCGGACAGCCAGGGATTCCAGAGGCCGGATCGTTCTACCCTTCATAGGAAATAAAAAGGATGGGTTTGGCATGGAAATTGCTCAAATAAGCAAGAAGCTTTGACACCTCTACCGTAATCCCTGGCTGTCCGGTCACCCACGTCCATACCCGAGTACCGCAGGTTGATGATGATGCTAGAGGCCCCTCCCCTGACAGATAGATAGACAGACGGGCGGGAAGGAAGGAAGGAATAAAACTCGGCAAGACATTAACAGCACAGTACTTCAGAGCTGACCTTGCTTGCTTGATACTGTAATATCTTTTTTTTTTCTTTCCCTCCTTTCCACATTCACGTTTCTCTTGGCATATGTCATCGGCGGCCTGCCTGGCCTGGTCGAAAGTGAGACAGTCGATATAAGACATGAGAGGATCGAGGAAGATTTTTTTTTTTTTCATCGATTCTAGACTTTTATTGTGTCGTGGTGTGGTGATATTTGTTGCTGGTGATTGGTGGGGTAGGTAGGAGGAGGAGGAGGAGGAGGAGGAGGTAAGGCATGTGGTTGCCCCTGGGGGGGGAGAATCGGATGGATAGTGGAAGGGAGGAGGTTACTGGGGGGGTGGTTGCGGGAGGTATGAGTTTGTAGGGCAAACGGCGAGGGAAGGGAGGTAGTTGATGGGAGTGGAGGTAGTAGACTTGGTGCTGGACAATAGGAAAGTTTCAAGTATCGCATACCGCAAAATCTGAGTAAACCCGAAATGGAGCTAAGGCAGTTAAACGAAGTGGGAATCGATAGACGAGCTGGATTTACAAGGGGATTGCTTCATAAAGTTAGATTTTTGTGATAGTTTTACTACTCGAGTACTGTACTGTACTCGAGTATATTATATCATACAGAACAATGTTTTCCGTTTTTTTTTTTTTTTTTTCAAGGGCAAAAGTTGCCTGTAAAGGTTTACCCTCACCCGCCTATCGAGCCACACTTCGTTTAACCGCCTTAGCTCCATTTCGGGTTTACTCAGATTTTGCGGTATGAAACTGGTGATTCGGTGAAGGAATGATAACCAAGGGAGAAGGGATTTTCTCAACTCATAACGTTACAATTTAACAAGTATCCCATCCCAGTATGAAACGGAAAAGCGAAAACGGAAATAAGACATCCATCCATCCATCCATCAATCAATCAATCAAACTTTCTTAGGGAGATCATTAATCCGGGACACCCTGCTCAAGAATTTTGCAAAGATTTAGCGCGTAACGGGGAAGCAACACACCCAATTTTTATCAATATTCTGTCATGATGTCCGGATTAATAATCTCACCCCAAGTATCCGGCCACGAATTCGACTGCCGTTGAACCAGAGCGGAACACAAAAATTATCCGAACCGACGCAAGCCGTGCCAAGTAACCACCAAGGCATGGGTGCTACCCAATGTACTCGTGCCTCCGAGCCAAGAATTGGCATCCCGTTTGCCCATTCCACCTGTATTGATCTGTAGTAGCTATTCCGAAAAGGGTGCCAATTCTTGGCGCGGAGATACGAGTATGATGCCTGGGAGAGGCAGGGAAAACTACAATTGACTTGCGATAAGAAGAAAGTGTGATACAAGAAATCATATAGGATTATTGGTGACTTTTAACTGTGGACTCACACTTGTTGTGAACTATACTCCCATAGCTGATGACTTCTCTGCTAGCATATATTGTGTCATAATGTCTAACTTACCGTACCTCTTTTCCTAAGCCCAATTTCTACACATGCCAGCGAATAATTGGGTACCTGTTTCACGCCCACCAAAAATCTGCAACTTTACTGGCACAAGCCTTCACCAGTTTCCACTTATTTTCCAAAACCAAACCGCAGGGACCAAGCCGTATTGATTCTCTACCTCCTCACGGTTTCTATTTCTTAATATCATGGGTTTCGAGTGTGCCATGTAATTTCCGGTTTAGGCCTGTTTGAGATGAAGGTTTTGAGCGATTTGCACTGTATAAAGTCAGAATAATCACCTATCATACAGTAATCCTCCTTCCTCGGCCCTTCCTTAAATATTCCTAATTAGCCTATTTATGTGCCAATTTTTTTTGTCGAGTTTCCAAACGACCACAGTGCACTTTGTGATTTGGAATTTATCCGAGAATCAACGATCTGGATCTGGTCTGGGTGGTACAGCCTGTGAAAGATAAAAATTTTTGACAGATGAGGCTCTTGTACGGTTCAAGTAAGGATTTTAAATACAGTGTTTCCCTACATAGCGAGCACTCGCCACCTATTGGCTGGTCTAAAGAATTTTGTGAGCCAGCGCTCGTTGTGCCGGGTGCTCGCTATGTAGGGAAACACTGTAGTAGAGTATGTGATATACTTGTAAGAATTGGAATCTGGACTATTTGAACCTTGTATTGGGGTTTATGATGATACTTGTAGTTTGGTATATGGTGGTTTCTTAAATTCTCCGACCGTACTCCCGGCCGCCTCCGGGGATGGATGGATGGGGGAGGGGTTGTCCGCCAGTTGCGGTAATACGGTGCGGCGTTGGCCGTTAGGTAGGTTCTTGGTGTGGAGTACTGTACTGGGAGGGAGGGAGTGAAGGGGGAGAACCCCGGGGAATAGTAGTTACAGTTAGTTACGAAATTGGTACCTGCGTGGCGATTGGAAAATAATAAATTTTGTTACACTGCTATACTTTACTCGAGTGCCTTAAGTTTGGTGGGGGAAGATAACATCAGAACACTGCCAATTTCTGGGAGTTGAAACTCCGCTCTTTTCGGAGAGTTTATGAATAATGCAAGTCAACCTACAGTCGCACCTCGCTATAATGGACCTCTTTGTACGGGAATCCTCGCTATTACGAACGAACCCTCTGGGAATTTACCCCCTCCCATACAAACGGTTCTCGCTATAAGGGATTTCGTTCAAAACCTCTAACGAACGAAAAATCCGGAACTCTTGGCATTCGTTATAGCGAGGTGCGACTGTAGTAGATTCTACGGTAACAATTCTTCGGCTTCTTGCGATATCATACACTCTCCGCCGGACACCGATGAGGTGCCTTCCTGTTGCAGATTTAAGACCTAAACCAATCACGGGAACCTCCGAAGCAAAGTACAGTAGAAGGTGCAAAATGGACGAGAACGAAAAAAAAAAAAAGTGTCTTACTCGATGATTATTTTGTTCCTACTCGTAATTTTCTGACGTTTGTGAACACAACTGCTATTGCATATGGACAGAAAATCGGCCGGAGCCTCAAGATTTTGGTGGTATGCAATAGCAGTTGTGTTCACAAACGTCAGAAAATTACGAGTAGAGTGATAATAAAGTTGAGACATTGATTGATACGGTATCATTCTAACCAGTCACTTTTTTCTTCTTTTTTTCTTTTCTTTTCCTTTTCGCTCTTGTTTGTTCGTTTAGCTTCCTCCTATCATAACATCTATTCACCCTCCCCCTTCCATCCAGACATCTCATCTTTCTGCTCGTCTTGAATATATGATAAGATAGAGTGCTACTCTTTCAATCCCCCCCCAAATCATTCGAAGATACGGTTCTGTAGGTAGGTGGGTTTGCATAAATCACTTCTCATCGTTTGCAAAAGGAAGGTCTGCTCGATTAAAGTGCACTTTATAATCCGTGCGGGCACACTGCTCTTATCGATAAGCAGATCAGATCCTTTACCACAACGTGCCAAGACAGTTAACTATTTAACCACTGCTCAAACGAAGCTTACCCTACTCGTACCTCTCCCCAGCTCATTTACAACTCCATTTCCTCTTTTTTCTTCCTTTCTAGTGGAGAGGAGCTATTCCAGTTTGTCTACAAATCTACAAATGGCACCCGGATTACTCACAACGCCTGAGCCAGCCGTGCCCGGTAATGACTTTCATAGTCTCGCCGGTGTGGTCTCCAAGTGGGATGATACGCTGAGGTTCTACTTGAACGGAACAAAAGTTACCATCGACAACATTGACCCCGAAGTTACGCTTCTAGAGTACTTGCGCGGAATCGGACTTACCGGGACCAAGCTTGGCTGTGCTGAGGGAGGTTGCGGTGCTTGTACTGTCGTAAGCTTTCCCTCTCCCCCTATCCACTTCTCGTAAGCTATCGAGGCTAAGCCTTAGCGATTAGGTCGTCTCACAATACAACCCTACTACAAAAAAGATCTATCACGCTTCGGTAAATGCTTGTTTGGCGCCGCTAGTGAGCGTCGATGGAAAGCATGTTATAACGGTAGAGGGCATTGGTGACGCGAATAAACCTCATCCAGCTCAGGAGAGGATTGCAAAATGGCATGGGTCGCAGTGTGGGTTTTGCACGCCTGGGATTGTCATGGTTTGTTACTTCTACTGCTGCCTCGCTCCGGTTTGAGTAGTGCTGATGATGGTGATGATGGACAGAGCTTGTATGCACTTTTAAGGAACAACCCTGACCCAACGAAGCATGATGTAGAGGAAGCGTTCGACGGAAATCTTTGCCGGTGTACGGGTTACAGGCCGATATTGGACGCTGCCCAGACATTCAGCTCTACGGCAGGTCGTGGGAAAGCGGCCAGCAATGGTGGCTGCTGCATGCAAAGTGGCGATGGGGAAGCTCCTGTGGGCTGCTGTAAGAATAAGTCTACGGTGGATGGGGATGCTGAACCTGTGAAGAGGTTCACGCCACCCGGGTTTATTGAACATAAACCGGATACGGAGCTTATATTCCCGCCAGCACTTCGGAGGCATGAGTTCCAGGGGTTGGCTTTTGGCAATAAGCGGAAGAGATGGCTTCGGCCGTCGACGTTGAAGGAACTGTTGGAAATCAAGAATGCCCTACCTTCGGCTAAGGTGATTGGTGGCTCGACGGAGACACAGATTGAGATCAAGTTCAAGGCAATGCAATATAGTGTTTCGGTGTACGTGGGTGACATTCTCGAACTGCGGAGCTACTCGTTCGAGGACGACCATTTAGTTATCGGGGCGAACATTACTCTTACAGATCTCGAAGGGGTACTTCGAGAAGGTATTGAGAAATACGGGCCCGAGAGATCACAGCCTTTAGTTGCTATGCTTAAACAGCTGGAATACTTTGCCGGTCGTCAAATCAGAAA
This sequence comes from Choiromyces venosus 120613-1, assembly GCA_003788595.2. Taxonomy (NCBI): domain Eukaryota; kingdom Fungi; phylum Ascomycota; class Pezizomycetes; order Pezizales; family Tuberaceae; genus Choiromyces; species Choiromyces venosus. The sequence continues at coordinate 912,943 of ML120353.1, forward strand.
TGTCGGGACACCAGCCGGGAATCTCGCTACGGCATCACCCATCTCGGACTTGAATCCGGTATTCGTGGCTACCCGCAGCATACTCATTGCACATACTCTTGAAGATGGCGGGATCGAAATTCCGATGACTAGCTTCTTCAAGGGCTACCGAACAACTGCACTTCCACCGAGTGCAGTAATCTCGAGTATTCGGGTGCCGATTGCGAGAGAAAAGGGCGAGTTTATCAGGGCTTATAAGCAATCAAAGAGAAAAGATGACGATATTGCTATTGTAAATGCCGCCCTCCGGATCTCACTCGACGATGATAACATTGTTGAATCCACAAATTTGGTATATGGTGGAATGGCGCCAACAACAGTGCAGGCTCAGAATACGATGGAATATCTGATAGGGAAGAAGTGGGGTGCCAAAGAAACCTTGGAAGGGGCTATGAATGCCCTGGAACAGGATTTCAATTTAAGATTTGGGGTGCCTGGTGGTATGGCCACTTACCGAAAGTCATTGGCATTCGGATTCTTCTATAGATTCTGGCACGAGGTCGTGGGGGTCCTTGAAGGGGAGGTTTCGGCAGAGCTGGTGGGTGAAATTAAGAGAGAAATTTCAACCGGAGAACGAGATCAGGATAGTGCCATCGCTTATGAACAACGGGTATTAGGCAAGGGAGTACCACACGTTGCGGCCATGAAGCAGGTTACTGGTGAAGCTCAGTACACAGACGATATCCCTAAGCATCAAAACGAGCTTTACGGGTGCTTGGTATTAAGCACCAAAGCTCATGCCAAGATTCTTAGCGTGAATAGCGAGCCTGCAGTAGAGATTCCTGGGGTGCGAGCCTATGTTGACCACCGAGACTTGCACTCCCCAGAGGCAAACAAATGGGGGGCACCTGTCTGCGATGAGCTCTTCTTTGCTGTTGACGAGGTATATACCGCTGGACAACCGATTGGTATCATCTTGGCGGATACACAACTGGCAGCAACACTTGGTGCTAGGGCTGTTTCTGTACAATATGAGGAGTTACCGGCTATCTTGACCACAGAAGAAGCGATTGAAAAGGAGAGCCTTTTTCAACACTATCATTATATCCGCAAGGGAGCCCCTATTGAAGAGGCTATGGGGAAGGCTGACCACGTCATTGAAGGTGTGGCTAGAATGGGCGGTCAGGAGCACTTTTACCTCGAGACGAATGCTGTGCTCGTGGTTCCTAAGCCCGAAGATGGCGAAATTGAAGTTTTCAGTAGCACGCAAAACCCTACAGAAACGCAAACATACGTTGCTCAAATCTGCAATGTACCTGCGAACAGAGTTGTTGCAAGGGTGAAGCGTCTCGGGGGTGCTTTTGGTGGTAAGGAGACAAGATCGGTTCAATTGGCTTGTATCTGTGCGATCGCCGCGAAGAAGCTCAAGAGGCCGATAAGATGCATGTTAAACAGAGACGAGGATATGATAACTTCCGGACAACGACATCCTTTCCTCGGCCGATGGAAAGTAGGTGTCAACAACGACGGGAAGATCGTGGCCCTTGACGCGGATGTTTTCTGTAATGGTGGCTGGACCCAAGACCTTTCTGCTGCTGTTTGCGACAGGGCCCTTACCCACATCGACGGATGCTACATGATCCCGAATATCGATGTTCGGGGAAGAATCTGTAGGACGAATACTATGTCTAATACGGCTTTCAGAGGGTTTGGGGGGCCACAGGGAATGTTCATATGTGAATCTTATATGGAGGAGATTGCTGATAAGATTGGCATGCCAGTACATAAGCTGCGAGGAGTCAATATGTACAAGGAGGGCGAGAAGACACATTTTAATCAGGAGTTGAAAGATTGGCATGTGCCATTAATTGTTGATTCGGTCAAAAAGGAGGCTGAGTATGAAAAACGCCGGGAAGCGGGTGAGTTTCCATGATTAGCGGTCCCAGTAGTGAGCTAACATAATTATAGTCGATGAATTCAACAAGACTCACAAATGGAAGAAACGAGGGCTCTCATTAATTCCGACCAAGTTTGGAATCTCTTTTACCGCATTATTCCTCAATCAGGCTGGTGCTCTTGTACACATCTACCACGACGGTTCAGTCCTCGTAGCCCACGGTGGAACCGAGATGGGTCAAGGCTTGCACACAAAGATGACAATGGTAGCGGCAGAGGCTCTCGGAGTTCTGCTAGAAGACGTCCTGATATCAGAGACCGCTACAAATACTGTAGCAAATACATCAGCCACCGCAGCATCAGCATCCAGTGATCTGAACGGATACGCAATCTGGAATGCCTGTCAACAGCTCAATGAGAGGCTCAAGCCCTACCGGGACAAGCTTGGTCCAGATGCGACTATGAAGCAACTTGCGCATGCAGCATACTTTGATCGTGTGAATTTAAGCGCAAACGGATTCTACAAGACTCCTGATATTGGATATATCTGGGGGCCAAATACCGGTTTAATGTACTTCTACTTTACGCAGGGTGCTGCCCTTGCAGAGGTTGAAGTCGATACGCTCACCGGAGACTGGACGTGTTTGCGGGCAGACGTCAAAATGGACATTGGCCGGAGTATCAACCCCGCCATCGACTACGGCCAGATCGAGGGCGCGTTCGTGCAGGGTCAGGGCCTCTTCACTACGGAAGAGTCGTTATGGCTTAACAATGGCCAATTAGCGACGAGGGGTCCAGGAGCATATAAGATCCCCGGCTTTAGGGACATACCGCAGGTCTTCAACGTTAGCATGTTGAAGGATGTTCCGTGGAAGAACCTAAACACAATTCAGCGAAGCAAGGTAATTTGACCAACCAACCTACCTACCCATTATCGTTATGGTTAAGAGACTAATGCAATATCACAGGGAGTCGGTGAACCCCCACTCTTCATGGGAAGTTCCGTATTCTTCGCCATCAGAGACGCCCTGAAGGCTGCGCGTGCGGATCACGGAGTCACGGAATGTCTCAAACTACGCTCTCCCGCAACGCCCGAGAGGATTAGGCTTGCGTGCGCGGATGAGATTATCAGGAGGAGTTATGTGCAGCCACAGGATGGGGAGAAGGAATTTTTCGTTTCCATTTGAGTTACAGTCAGGCTTGCTGGTCTTTTTGGGGGGGCTTTTGTCGTTTCCATCGGTCTCCTTGGTTTTTGATTTGGTAAAACGGATTCGCATATCTTTATGAGTTTTATCTGTTTCCACCATTATTATTATTTTTGTGTTCTAGCTTGTGCTTTTCTTTTCTTTTCTTTTTTGATTTTTTTGATCCTATGTACTGTAACGGCAATTTGTGTTTGAGAGCAGTATTATACCGCGGCTTGAATGGATATCTGTTATTGGAATGATGTGGTATGATGTGGGCTCATAAATGCTCACTCGACGAGTCGGTGTGTGTTTTGCGCGAAGAATGAGTAGGGTCAGAAGAGTTACAAGATGATATAATTCCACACTCTAAACAATAGGTATTTATCATAGATTAAGTAGAAATCACTGTAAGGCCCTATGTTGACGGGTGGGCTGACGTCGGGTTGACTGTCGGGCCCTGCTGTTAACGCCAGTGTCCTACGGGTTGACGGTAGGTTGATGGGCCCGGCCCTGCAGGTAATTGACCGAAGGCAGACGCCAGGTAATTGACCGTAGGTTGACGGCCAGGACCTGCATAGATAGGTAATTTCCCAAAGTGGACGCCAGGCCCCCCCCTTTTTCTTCCCCTCCTCCACCAACAAACCTTAAAATCAACCGAAACAAAAAGTCAAGAAAGCACGAACCCCTCCCTCCCTCCCCTTCCCTTCCACTCTTACTTTTTGTAATGATAGCTGAAATACTTACAAGTACTAGTACCAATCGGAACACAACATACCCCCCCCCCCCAAATCATACCCCCAAAACAAAAACGTACGAGAAATCATAACCTCACGACAACGATAAAACCACAAAGCAACAAAGTTTTCCCATAAGTTGGTTAAATAGATATAAAAACAAATAAAAACTAATCTTACACCCCACTTCCACTTCCAATCCACTCCATACCGTAGGCTATCATACCCATCAAATATATAAGGAAAAAAAGAAAGGAAAAAAAAAAAAACTCCCCATCCATCCATCATATCATACCGCACCAGCCTACCGACAGACCAGAAAAGAAAAAGGAAAAAAAAAAAAACACCCAAGATAATGAAGGGAAAAGAAAAAAGAAAAAGAAAAAAAACGTACCGTAACTAACCAAACTAAAACTAAAACTAAAAAAACAAATGTTTCCCGAAGAAGGAAAGAAAGAAAGAAAAGGCCCAATCCCGAATAAATAAAATAGAAACCCATGTAGCGTAATCTTGATATATAAAAACGTGTAGAAGGAAGGGGAAAAGGAGTTAGGTATATACGAGAATTGAAATGAAACGAAACGAACTAGATCGATTTGTTCACTTGCTTGCTTGTGTTATTTGTTTTTGTTTGTGTTTTTGTTTGTTTGTTTGACCCAGCCAGGAATGTGAAGGAAAAAAAATGAAAAAAAAAAAATGAAAAAAACTCAAAGACCCGTAAACCCAATAAATAATAGCCAGATAAGTTAGATGGAGGAAAAAAAGCCCAATTTTGCCAGTGAAGTGGATGGATGGATACAAGTACAAGAGGTAAGTAGTTAAATATCCGTTGCTCTTGATCGTGCAAAGGCAGGAAAAGGATTATAAGATGAAGACAAGGCTGGTGGATAGTAGTCGAAGAAGGGAAAAAGCAAGGTGTATCCCGAATGTAACGCCGGAGAAATGAACTATTGTAGCCGATATTCATTTAGTTTATAACTCAATATAAGTGACAAAAAAGAGGGGGGAAAAAACAAAAGTACCTTTAATTTACCCAAGCAATAATCACCGCTGAAACCATATCCTCCTCCTCGTCTTTTCCCCACCACCAACATTCTCCAACTGAACACTACGTTCATACAATTCCTGGAAACCAATCAACATCTGATGACGCCGGACACCGTATAAGATCCTTGCTTCCCGCATGTTGCGATGGAAAAACAAAAAAACACAATGCAAAACAAAGGCTCCCGCATAACGGGAAAGGGAGGGGGGGGCTTAGAAAACTCACATCATCGTTCATTCTCAGCACCGCGTCCGTAATCAATTTCTCCACAATATGATTGCGGATCAATTCCCGGTAAGGCGTCGCTTGGGACTTCACAATAACCATGAGCACGTCGCCCATAACCTGGAATTTGTTCCAGTTGATCTTGTCCCCGTCCGCCAGGAAAGTCCTGTTACCCTCATCCGCTGATACTAGATCTCTCCGGTGCAGTGGGATGAAGGGTATTCGCTCGGTAGAAGTGTTCTCCCATGCAAGGCGGTACTTGCTGTGGCTCATGTGTGTACCCATCAGCAGTTCCAGTCGCATAAACTGCCTGTGCGTGCTCGGGTTTACAAGCTCCCTCGTAAGGCTGAGTCGGTGAACCGCTGTGCCGTTGATACCGGCAATAACAGCCCCGAGTGCATTGTAATTGTTCATGTGTCGCAGTGTCTGTAGATTATTATTGTTAGCACGAATATAATTATTATGACCGGTACCGATCTGAAGGATGCCCTACCCAAGCAACATTCATAAACTTCTCCAAAGCCCTAGCTCTGTGCTTTGCTTTTGGCTTTTCTAAAATAACGCTCGCCACCCAGTACGCCACATGATTGAAATGGCTGATCATTCGGTTGACATGTGTCAGACTTGGATACTTTTCCTTCTGATCTGCGGGAATGCTAACATGTCGTACCAAGTCCCTGCATCTGATGCTGGAGAACTCTAGCCAATCGATCCTTGTTAGCTCTGCGGCAATTTCGTCATCCGGTATCGACATGAATAGATCGTATTGTTCCTTCCACATTGTCGCTCCATCCAGTACTGAATCCCCCGGTTTCTGTAGCAAGGGTTGGTGCGCTGAAGACGTGGCATCGCACGTGCGAACCGATGCACTGCTCATTACCTCCGAAGCTTGCAAATTAGATTCCTTATCCGATGGAATTTGGAGATTTCCTTCTGATGTTGTCCTGATGCCTATGTACCCCCCTTCCCCTTCTACCAAACTGTCCGTTACCGAGTGAGTAGTCAAGAAACTCCTCAGACTATCCTTCCTCTCTGTATCTGAATCCGACCTTGCCCATACTCCATCCTCATCCTCAATGCCCTGTCCCAACGTTTGTTTCATCTCACACACCAGTAATGCCAGACGCCGATTGCTAGATATCACATCCAGGAAATTCAATAACCGTTGGCGTGTCTTTGGATGAGCAAAATCCCCAGGATGCGTCGAAACCCATTGGTGGAGGATATTGCAGTACCGCAGCTGGGCCGAGATACGATGTAAAGCAATCTGGTCGCAACTTGACCGTTCAAACCTTTCCAAAATGGCATTCAGTAGATCCCGTGGTGGCGCAAATTTCCTGTAGAAGCATAAAAAGATTGTCGTAAAGTCTTGATCTCCCCGAGACATATGTTGTCGTAGTAACCTGTCCACCAACTCATCAAATGTAAACCCCTTGCTTGGTGTCGTTTTCTCCTCCTCAAAATCCTCGATTCCACCCTCACGTTCCAGTATCGGTATATCATCCACATCCTTCAGACCGTCGTTCTCATCGTCCATATCCAAGAAAGAATTTCTACCCCTATCCGTGTCATTCGATGAAGCGCATGTGAGTGGGCTTCCGTTCTGCGTCTGATGAGCTCCCTGTGGCTGCTGCATACTGAAAGGACTGGTAGACACAACCTCCAGAAGTGGACCAGGAGATGCCGAAAGTGTTATTTGAGGAGCAGACCCACCGGATGATTGTTGACCTCGGGTGTCTGCGGACAAGCTATTTGTCGATAATGAAGAAGACGAGCTATGTATACCTAGAGCCCCTAACGCTGGGTTGATGGGTGATCTCGGTATTCGAGCTTGTGCAGCATGAGCACTCTGTGTTGCAACTTCTGGATACTCTTTCATATAGGTTGTTGAGAATTCCGAGCTCGCTCGACTGTGGCCGCTTCGAGCCGTCGAAGGCCTTGGTGAAGTCGTCCGACTGTTGTTCGTCGCAGAGGAATTTGCACGTCGCCGACCATTCAGATTTCGTGGGCTCTTCTCTAAATGAGTGCGCCAGGTTGTTAGCATTTGTTCAGCGTAGACAAAGACAATCACTAGTTGAGACTATAATATGCAACACGGTATGAAGAACAAGAATGCAAGAAATAAAGAAGGGATATGGTTATCAAGCTGAAAGACTCCATTGAAAATTGTCCTTGTTCTCAGATTCTTGATGATCCCCAGATGCTCAGGCATTAGAGAGGGTGTGCTGGCATTGAACGGAAAGTAACGCATCGATGCGGCTGCTGAGTGCAAAAGACAAAAGTGTCATCCCAACCAAGACAAACAAATTGAGGGATGATTGAAGCAGTAGGCAACTGTTCGTTCCGCACTCTTTTGGAACTTCGGCTCCTCCGCAACAAACTACGCCAAAATTTGGGTATCTGTTAAGGCAAGTGGTACCCCAGCCGAAACAAATCGGACATCTTGCAGCGCAGCAACCCCCTTATTGCGTCCTGAAGAGCATCCGATTTTGACGCGAAAAGCTGTTTGCACGAGGCAAACAGGCAAAGAGTAGTTGTCGGACAAGAAAGCACAGGGGTGGGCTGGGTTGGGGGCGTGTGAAGCACCCATGTCCCGAAGGAAGGAAAAGAACAAGAAAATAATAAAGCTGTACCAACCATTTTTCCTCGCGATCATTCCCAAGATCACGGCTAGACATTTCTTCTGACTGTCTGGAGAAGTACCAGAAGTCTGCATAGTATCATATCCACCAACTATGCCCACCTGCTCAATACTGTTAGGATTTAACTGACGCTGTGGTGCGTCGCATTTGCACGAGACTACCAGCGTCGGGAGCGCAGCCCTTGCGAAAGCATCTAATTTATTCCAAACCATGATCAGCAAAAGGGACAAAGGGGAAAGTGAACCTATTGTATGGGATCGGCGCTGAGGGAGTATAAGACATCTAGTACTTACCGAGGGATTCAGGCAGCTTTGCAATGCTCGCCGGGTTTGTCACGTCGTATAGGATAAATACCCCGTCGACGAACGGTAGCCTTTGGCCGTCCACCGTCTAACTTCCGATCAGCAAAAACTCCAAAAGCGATTTGCAAATGAAAAACGAGAGATGTGTGGCTGGGCAGAGCAGAGAGCGCGAATCAGAGAAAACCTACCCGCGGCCAAATTAATTGCTGAGAGTCGAGATCAAGTTTTGCCAGATCTATCTCCACCAGCTTAACAGTACATAGCGACCGTTCAACGGTCATAAGCTTCGCGGTAACGGCGTCTTCATTAGGTGGAGCTTTCAGATCATACGCCTTCTGAATGAAAGTACTCTTGCCCACATCCTTTGCCCCTACCACTGCAATGCAGAGGTCGCGAATGGAATTGTTCGGTGACATCTACGGCACAAATAATAGTGGATCAAAGGTTAGCACTCCAAATAATTCCTTGCTACACGCATCATCTTGCCCCCTGGAGGAAGGGGGAGGGGGAACAAATATAGATGCTCTGACGCTGATGGCAAAGTCGAGACACGCACATTTTCAAAATCCCTTATAATTGTCTGCTCACCATGCTGAGGCCCTAATGTCGGCGAGTGACCCGATAGGTGGCTGCTTGAATAGCTAGCAAAGGAACCAATTCCGTGACTTCTTGAAGAACTCCCTGAAGCAACCCGATTGCCTAATGAAGAACTTGAAGAGCTAGGAGGACTACTGGGTCTTGCCGGCCGCCCCAGCTTACGATTTTCTTTTAGTGAAGGTGGCTGTTGCAGCTGTGTTGGGGGGATGGGGGTTACTGAATATTCTTCTTCCGATGATCGCCCTCCGCCGGCTTTTGTTGTGCTGGCTGAACTCGTCGTTGCCGCACTATAAAAAGATCTCGGTGAAGGAGGCTCGTGGCCGCTTTCCAGGGAACTGGCAGAGAGTGGATGGAGACCGAAAAAATCCTCCTCTACAAAACTGTGTTGACCACTGGTTCGATCAAAATCCTCCGTGTCGAGAAGCGAAAGATGCCGATCGGATGAGGGCTTGATGGTCGTAGGTAAGGAATTTGTCCTCGAGAGCAGGAATGACTGAGAGCTTGGTGTAGATCCGTGTGGGGGAACACTTCGTGATTGTAGCGGCGACGGAGGTGATGGGTTTCGAGAGTGTTGGTTTAGTCGGGTATTTGGAGGAGGATTTCGGGGTGATTTTGGCTTTAATCTCTTGGGAGGAACAGCACAGAATGAAGCACCGGCACCCGTGGCTGTGATCATACTGACTTAACTCTTGCTTAATACCCAATTCCGCCTTTTCACCAGGGTATGCGCCCCTTGAGGTAAACCTTAATAACGTAGTAGTCGTCGTCGTATTCGAGCACCCTTTTTTTGGTCTATTCCTTCTCTTGCTATCTTTTATCTCAGCGACGGTGGGTGATGGGAAGGTAGTCGACGGGACGTGCTCTGCCTTAAGGTTGATTGATGATCTATAAGTTATAATAACTACAATTTTGGAGGATTAGACCGCGGAATGATGTGCTATGTGTTTTGCGTTATTCGAGCCGCCTGTGTGATGAGGGGAGGGAAGGGTAGCTGTCAAGATAGACAGGAGTCGCAGGCTCAAGAAACCCAATGGGTTAGAGATAGTGTGGTGAATACCCTTCCGTGTATATATCTGCCTTGAATCTTATTGTCGAGAAACACGGAAGCTTTATTATCGATCAATCGCGCGAATCGGTGCAGCGATATCGTCACAAAGTTTGGCAACAATATCCCGTGTCTTGGGTTTTCCAAAGAATAGTGTTCTCCGGCCTCTCTCGCGGTATCGTGCCCTGAACGTGTCTCTGCCACCTTGATTTGACGACCTTGTTTTTTTTTTCTTTTCTGAATTCACTACTGTATGCCCACTCTTTTTTTCTTTTTTTCTTTTTTTCCTCCCTTTTCCTATTCCTTTTCCTTAGACTCTTGCTCTCTTTGCTTTCTTTTCTTTCCTTCTCTCTTTTGCTCTCCCTAATTCCTTTGCTTTCTTCCTTCCTTTCCTTCTACCTCTTGATCTCAGTTAGCCGCCGCGCCGCGACCGCACTACCGATATTGGATCCTTTAGGTTTCTGAACTGTAAGAGCAGCGACGGGATAAAGCTGTAATCAGAAACTCGCAAGCTACCGGGCTTCACTTCCTTCCCTCACTTTCCTTTTCCTTGTGGTTATATTGAAACGACGGATAGACGGAAAGGTGAGGACTAAGGAAGGGTGAAGGTAAACAGGATGATACAGCGAGAATTCCGAGTGGTAACTCGGTTGCTGGGCGAGGAGAGAGAGGGCTTTTTTTTTTCTCTCAAGTCTGGGAATTGGGGATATCGTAATAATAATAAAAAGGGCAAATCAAGAAAAAGGACCGGGGGGGTAGGGCAGGAGGAGGGGAGAGGAGGTTAAGAGAAGAAAACAAAACACGTTTGAAGCGGGTGCAACAGGCAAACCAAAAAGGATACAAATCTGAAAAGGAAAGGAAAGGAAAGGAAAAAAAAAAGGAAAAAAAAAAAGAAAAACCAAATAACAAACGCTCACGGCAGTTAGATAGATAGCCGGACTGCGGGTGTATGTAGTTTGTGGGCAACAGCAAGCAAGTAAAGCAAAGCAAATAGTAAGCAAGTATTGGCCTGATTGAATGTGTAAGAAGTATGAATATGACGGTGACGGTGTAGGTAAAATGTATGATAACATCTAGGTACTTTGATGTATGTACCTAAAGCACCCTACTCCTGTCTTTCTGTCTCTCACTCCTTCCTTCCTGTATGCCTTCCTTATGCTGTATTGTAGGCGAACAGCTGTGCTCTGCTATATTAATATGTCGGTGTGAAGCAGGGCTTAGAAAAGGGAGGGCACTTTTTTTTTTCTTTCTTCTTTTTTAATTCCTATTTCCTCCACACTTTCTCACTCTCCTTTCACTCGAATAGCTATATTTTCTCTTCTCGTCTAGCCCCGGTTTCCTCACCGTACGCTATGGCTACCGTACCGTAGTCGATGGACGAAAGGAAAGTTATGTAGGAAATATGATCATAAGCTAGAACTGGTTGGCTTCCCCTTTGCTTACTGTAGGCGCGACTAATGGAGGGAAGCACACACTCTCTCTTATCCACACCCCATACGGTACAGCTTGCACTTTGGACGCCCACCTCCGCACCTGGGGTAAGGTAAGGTTACTCAAATATATGGCCCGTGTGGGGGAAAATTGGTGGTGGTGTGGAGGGGGAGAGAGTCAAGTGAGGAGGGAAAGGATTGGAGGGCGGGGAGAGGGCAAAAAGGACAAGGCGAGAGACCCCTCCAGCCAACCACACAAAAAGAGCCTGCAGAACACTTTGTACCATACTTGCGCGCAAACTAAGTTATGGTGCAACGGGCCTTGGATTTTGGTGTGCTTTTTTCCTTGATCACCACCAAAACTTAATTTGCGCCCAAGTATGAACGATAAAAGTACTCCCGCGGCCGAGTTGAAGTTGGACACCCACATAGGGTAGTGATTGCTGGGCGAATAACAAACCAATGCAAGGCAACACAATTACTGTAATAATCGCATACCTGGAATCTAGCCATTGAAATTATTATTTTCTAGCCTAAAGTATCACTCTTTGAAGCTTCTCATGAAATGATTGACACTCCCGGTCAATCACTACGCTTTGTGGGTCTCCAACTTCAACTCGGCCGCGGGGGTAAAGAACGACTCCAAAGAAATGGACCGCCTGCCTATGATGATCCTCATGGTTTGTACCGATGGGGGATGGGATGCGATGGAAGATACAGTAGGGCTGTTGATAACAGCAATCATAATTATCAAGAGTAGCTACCAAAAGAGCCTCCACCTCACTTTCCTTCTGGGTCTCTTCTTGCTTGCTCAAAACTGGGTGTTTGATATCCTTCAAGTAGAATCATGATCACGAGGTCTATGTCGACCACATCGCTAAATACTATTTTACAAGCGAGATCGAAAGTACCCGGGTGAGTCGCTCCAAACCGGGATGACACCTTTGATACATAAAAGTGCTCTACAAGCACCTGCTTTACTTGTACAACTACAGCTACAACAACCATACCATACCATACCATAAAACCAGCCAGAAGACACAAATACCCGTATGATGCCACACATATTTATCATACGCCGTCTTTACTTTCTGGTTTGCTGGCCCATGCGCTCCGACCAACCCACCTCACCTCACCTCCTCTTCCTCCTCCTAGACTTTCCAATGTACCATAAACCCTCTTTCTCTCTCTATCACACCTTCTCACTTTCCCTCCCAGTCTTGATCAACATCCAACCCCCAACCAACTAAGCCAACATACCATAATCCCCTCGATTAGCTTTTCCTTCCCAGATTTTTTTTCTTTTCTTTCATAACCACCTTCCAGATTTCCTACCTGCCTGCGACCTACAATCATATGCCATTCCATAGCGTTGTTGTTGCGTCCGGAATTTTATCCACGGCGCTCCGTCTCGTCGAGTATGTAATGTATGATATGTGCTGTCTGGCTGGAGCAATTATGTCGCCTGCCAAATAGTTATTCTGATGCATCGAAAGTTATGTATGATAGGGTAGTCGCGTGGTGGCAGGTGGGTGCCAAGATAATATCCCTCTTTATCGTAACAACTTATGAAATGGGTCCACAAGACCAGACCAATGCTACCTATCGTAGTAGTGTGTGATATGTTAGACCACAAATTAACTAACTAATTTACGAGTTGTGGTTCGGATGATGATGATGGTGGTAGTTGGTGGTCTTAGTAGCCTCAATATAACGTTCAAATAAAAAAACTCCTTACTTGTCCAAGTACAGTAACTATACAGTAAGCCAATACCGTACCGATCCACCCCTAACATACTCGTATCACTCTTACCATAGCTTGACCTTTTTTTCTTTTTTTTTCTTTTCTTTTTTTTGGTCCTCGCCAAATGTAAGAGCGGGAACGGCGTCTAAAACAGATCTACAAAAAAAAAAAAAAAGTTATTCTCACTCTCCGATCCAAATCCCCCTGTCCCCTCTCACCGAACCGCAGCTGTATGTAAAGCAAAGCAAAGTCTAGACATCCTCATCAGCACCCCTAAAAAAAACACAACAATAACAACGACAGTAACCAAGCCGGCCAGCAATCGAGCAGGCAACTCCGCTCGGCAGGTACGGTAGATAGATAGACAAACAATACCGTACTGAATCATCCGGAATCCCCATTCGTACTTAGATGACAAGAAAGGTAACAACATTTCCTCCCTCCCTCCCTCCCGAATCCCAAGCAGCAATCAATCAAGTAAATCTTCTTCGAGGAAAGCTACTCGTACGAATATTGCATCCTCGGATCTCACCATCCCCCAACCCCCCAGAAAAGCAATAAAAAAAATCTACGGAAACCACGGAGCTCCGTAAATGGACACCAGCACGTACGCAGGGCAGGCAGGCAGGCACGGTGAACTTTCCAGTTTCTGAAGCGAGGCGGGGGTGTGGAGTGGATGTTTGTGGCAGATTCTATTTTTTTTATTTTTATTTTATTGCCTGTCTAATCTGCTGCCGAGTTGAGTTGAGTTGAAGTTAGTTTCGGGGGGGGTTAAACTTTATTACCCTAGACCAGATTACCGTACCAGAAATTAGTACGGTATGAAAACAAGCTTCGTTCTGTCATAAAACAAATAAAAAAATAAAAAATAAAAAAAATAACTTACGGATTGAAGAATTTATTATGCCAGTGTACCGTATATGCAGTGCTGTACTGTACAAGAGACGTGCATCTGCATTTCTTGTTACTATATTCTTCAGCCTTCAACCAAAACCAAGAAACCAAGAAGCACAGTCTACATATCAAATCCATCCATCCGGCAGTCTTACCGATACGGTAATCACATATTGATATAAAAGTGCTTGAATCAAACAGTTTACCATCTACCCTGCCCTATCCTATCCTATCCTAATAGATTCACACAGGCACAAGTACACATAGTCTGCATACATAGCTGCATAGCAAAAAAAAAAAAGAAAAAAAAAGAAAAAAAAACGTTACTCGAGTATCATAAACAAGATTAAACCACTCGATAAGTCAAGTTACCAAAGGCACTCAGGCACTCGAGCAGGCAAGAACCCCAGGTATCCACCCACTCCGGCAGGCGTAAAATTATAATCTAATAAATACACCCACAGTAGATCGAGGAATCTCATATCGAGAAATTCAGTCCTCAGGCGACCACTCTACGAGTACTGTACTGTACAGTACGGTAGTGAATTTGATACATTGTGTTGCACTATATGTATCTCCGAGATGCCTTCCGCCCTCCCTCTACTCTACTTCCAAGATTATTCTCAACCCCACAATGCCTTCTCCCTCGTCCCGGAGCTCTCACATCATAATGTATCGCATCACATCACATCACCTATTCATCGTACCGTACTCTCTCAGCCGCACTGTCAGTGACATCACCCCTTCCCCCTTCTCCATTGAGATACATAAATGGCGGTACAATAACTAACGCATTAGGTAGTTTCACCGGCTTGCGTGTTGGAAAGCACAGTGGCAAAGTCTTCTCAGCAATTATGTAGAACATAGCGAGTAAGAACGATGAGACACTGTAGTGGATACCATACCATCCACCGGTACGAAAGAGGGATGGCCGGCGGTATGTAAAGTACAGTATGTGAGCGAGTGTGCCGGCGGGCTGACTGATTGTTAACTTATCACATTACTTTACCTCAGCGGTAGTCTAACTCAGACAGACAGACAGACAGACAGAAGTTAGACAACAATAACAACCCGCAAGAACAAGACTAGACTAGATCTCACGATACCAACACTCATCTCAGATGCTATAGAAAATAGCCGCACCCCCTTCCTTTGATTTGCCGCCTAAGCGACCGACCCTTCCTATCCCTCTCCCTCCCTCCATCCATCCGTACCCTCTTCTTCTCGGGAAAACTCACCCGGCCGGACGCCTACCCGTAGTCTATGATACCTTACCACTTCCAGTAAAGAATCGGGAACATCCACGATCCACCACACACACACCCATCCACTCTGACAAAGCAAATAAATAAATAATAAAAAATAGAAAATAGAAAATAGAAAAATAATATAATAATCGTACGATTTTGATTAGGCACTCTCGGCAGATCCCTGTTTTTCAAATTCGAGTTCGAAAAATGATAGACGCGACTAGTAGGACAAGTGCGCAAGTGACGCTATGTAGCTGTAAATTGAGTCAGTGTAGAACTGATTGTGACATCCTCACATTGCAATACGGTACATACTCGGAGGGGGGCCATTAAAAAAAAACAAAAAAAAAACGGAAAAACATAACCTAAAGATTTGCATGGGATCTGCAGAAATGGTTTTCCATTATTTAGTGTACCCCCCCTCTCCTCAGAGTACATGTATCTTGATATTGAACTAATCTATTCATCGTCTAGCAGTACTGTACTTGGCAATGTTTGAAACTCTACTGGTCGCGCCTATCATTTTCGAACTCGAATTCGAATTGAAAACAGGAATCTGCCGAAAGTCTCTATTGATTGATTGATTGATTGCTTGCTTGATTTACAGTATGGATGGATGGAATTTATGGGGGTTCCGCTCGGGCCGCAGTGGTAATGTTAGTGTTACAAGTTCGGTTCTTGTTGCATGGGGCTTGTGGCAGTGAGTGGATGGAATGCCGGTGATGATATTATAAGTTTTTTTGGTTCCTTCTTCTAGTTGTGGGGAGTTTGTGGTATTGGTGATGGTATTGTAGTTGTGGTGGTGATGGTGATGGTAGAAAGAGGTGAACTGTAGATATCGTGGATAGTCAGACCGTGAGCGGGCTCAACGAATAGGAGGGTTCAACGAACAAGCCATATAAAATTAGCATTCGCCAAGACATTTTGTATGGCTTGTTCGTTGTACCCACGGTCTAGAGCTTGGTAGATAGATATAGTAATCCGCGGCAAAGTGAGTCCACGGCATACCAAGAACGCCCATACTAATTGGATATCTAGGACAGGGATTATTTGTACGAGCATTCTTGCTTAAACCTTATTTCCATTCTATCTAGTGTCCATGGGTAAGCTGTGTTTCACCTAACTAAAGGTATCTAATACTCAGCATGAGATACTCCTCCTAGCCAAGGGCCCTCAAAGAAAATCCAAACTGCCTTTATGGTAACACCAACAATTAAGGAAACCCTGCTCTTGGGCCACCTGCCACAAATACAAAATAGGCTTGAAGCCCCTTGCAACCCTCTATTCACAAAAGAAACCCTCCCCACAATCAGCCACCATCTCCCTATGCAATCTACAAGTTCAGACCTCTTCAGATATTCTGCTATACTTAGTAGGTACATGAGTGCATAGATAGAGTCTAAGCATAACTGATGCTCAAACCAGCAGTGAGAAAGCCAAGATAACACCTTCAGATGTTCCTTCTTTCCTACACTAATATCATCCAATTGCAACTGCCAAATAGCATTTGCCTGGCAATGCCAGGACTTTGGTGGAGTACCCAGAGCTGACAATCCCAGGACTTCATATCATGCTTGCATGGGCAAGCCCAGGACTTCTGTTGGAGGGTACCCAATGTCATATTTGGAATTTTGATGGTATAATTACATTGAGTCAATTTCACCAAAGAGACTTGATCTAAGGTAGGTATATGGAAATTTTTAGGGGTTAAATAGACCTCGGTCAGTATCTGGTTAAAGCCAGGAGGTGGTAGGGCCTGTATAGAGGTGGACAAAATCATGAAGTGCCTGCAAACAATACTTTGATGGTGTTGCCCGGCCTAGGTCAAGACTCAAATTTTGAGGGCTTGGGTGAAGGCAAGCAAAATCAAGGTGCTGAAAGGGTAATAGGTGGTGGAGGGCAAGTGAGGAGGCCTTTTCTCATGGTAGCCTAGCAAGGCAAGGCTTAATTTTGGGTACCTGAAGAAGCAGGTGGTCCATTGAAGGGTAAAGAAAAAATACTGCAAGGTAAAGGTAAAGAAAAACATATCACAAGGTGAAGGTAAAGAAAAATAACCCATGGGGCCTGAGAGTGAGATAAGGGGATCCAGAATCGCATGTGTGTCCTTACTTGTAAAGTACCTAACTCCTGAGCATAACTGTATTCCTGGCTGGTAGACCAAGAAGCCCCCAAACTCAAGCAAGCAGAAAAGAAAAGAAAACCAATACAAGCAATCAATAAAAGAAAACCAATACAAGCGAAAATATAAGAAAACCCCATAGCAGACTGGTAGCTATATGGGCAAATGAAGAGGGTCCCAAGGGGCATGAAGTATGAACCTCCCAAGGGTGGAATAAAGACTTGAAGCCTATCGTGAGATGGCAACAAGGGTATTGATTGGGTGATCCCCTGCATGTACCAAGACGAGAAGGCATTCTCGCTATGCCGTGGGCTTGCTTTGTCGTGGAATACTGTAGCTGGGTATCTTCAGCTCACCTTTCAGCAGTATCACTCTCCTCCTATCCTATCCAATCCATATACCACCCCCCCACCATCCCTCAGCCCCTCAAAAACCTGCACAGGGTTCCCATCCTTCCTTCCTCCCCATCCTCCCCCCCTATTGGTTAATCAATTACTCGTGCACATCTGCTCCTCTCTCTCCCTTTCCCTCCACTCCGTCCGCCCACTCGCTCCGAGTCCATGGGTCTGGTCTGGTCATGTCGGAGGTATATACCGGTACCAGTACCGCTTCAGTAGTCGCACCATTAAGCGTACAGCACATTATGATATATAGGTAGCACAACTAAAACCAAACCTAACTTAACTTTCTACCCGTAGTTGGGAATTAGAAAAAAAAAGAAAAAAAAACCTCTCTCTTCTCCTGAAGAATATATTTATTGATCGGCACCCTACCAGAAAAAAGAAAAAGAAAAGGAAGAAATGTAATAAATATCAGTACCGGTAGTACCGGATCGCACATTGTGGAGATACCTTTATGATACAAGTTACCGGTATGAAGAACCTAAACACAGGGATTAAGAATTTGTATGGCAAATTGTCTGTGCGTATCTGAGCGCCCATACTAAATTCGAACTCAAATGTTCTGGTTCTTCATACCGGTAACTTGTACAAATACAGTCTCCACTGGGGGCATGAGGAAACCGGGCGGGTGACGAACAGGGATTATTCACTAGTAAATTTTTGGTTACCCTACTTTGACGAATTCACCTTTTGCCCATAAAATACCCCTGTTCGTCACCCGCTCAGTGGAGTACTCTTCGGCCCCACACCTATCTTACTTGCGCCAGAGGGCTTGTATCACAAGAAAGAAGGCAGGAAGGAAGGTACCGTGGGAACGGTACAGTGCCTTTCTTCTTCCATTCCTCATCTTCGTCTTCATTCTTGAAGGTGAGCGGAAGGCTTGTCTTGTCTTTCGGCAGATATACTTAGATATACTTAGAGATACGGTATAATACTTCCCGAAACGGGGCTGACTGGCTGACTGGGCTTTTCGTTTTCGCTTTCGTTTTCGCTTTCTTTTTTTTTCTCTTTTCTTCTTTTCGGGTCGCGGGTGGTTTTAGTTTCTTTGGTAAAAGTGAATTTTAAGCTTTTGGGTTTTGTTCAGCTGTGCAGTAGGTTTGTGGGAAGGGAAGGGGGAAGAGAGGGAAGTGAAAAAAGGAAGGAAGAAAGAAGGAAGGAAAGACGGGAGGATGGACCGGGTTTGGCGGGCGGTGTACTGTACGAGGGTATTGTAGGAATACCGTACTTCTTGGGATTTAGTGGAGTTTTTTTGGTTAAAATGGGAGATGTGGTGATTGATCGCGAAGAATACCGTAGGTAGAGCAAATAAATAAGCGTCGGCCTTCGTTTTGTGCTTGGCATATTTCCTTTTCCTCCGTATGCTAGGAGTACCGTACGGTACCGGTACTCCTCCCTGGCTGCGACAGGGGGCGATGCGGTAGAGTACGCTACTGTACCTCCACCTTGGTATCAAATCAACGCCCACCTCACGAGTGTGTCGTTCCATCCATCCACATCCGCATCTCCTTATCATATCGAATCTCTCTAAATTAAAGATAGCAATGGGATTTAATACAAACTAGTAGATTACACTACAGTGCAGTATCCCTCACTCTGTGTATCATATCATACAAGCACCAGAGCGGCCCAGAACTCTGATAGACCTATTCTCAAAGAGTGAAAGACAGTGGCGAACGTACCATAGAAGAGCTACCATCAGGCAAGGAGAAGAAGGGCAGGAGTAAACCCCGATCCATCCCCTCCCACGCCCCTTTTCCTCCCCTCCCCTTTCTTTGTCTTTTGGCTCGTGCTGGTACAGTACCGGAGAGATACCGATCTTGTAGATAAGGTGGTTAGTTGTACCTGGAAGCTGTTCTTCTCCTGCTGTAATGGTCGGTCTGGACTCGCGTATACTTGAATGTTTCTAGTTACTCGGTACGCACGCACGCATATATTGTTGATCTGGAGTTACGATATGATACCTGCTTCAATGACCGAGATGGGTGCCATACCGTATCGTAGGAGCCGGTGCAATTCCGAAATGCAAGGCAAGTTAGGGTAAGTAAACAATTCCCCGAGGAGGGGAGCACGTACAATAGCTTCCTTTCCTCCTTTCCTCCTCCTTTCCTTCTTTTTGGCTCTGTACGACAATTTGCCTTACTTGTAGAATCATAGCATACCAAAGCATAGCATGGTACTTGGGGGTACACTAGAAATCGGAAAAACTATTTCTGCTGATCCCATACAAATCTCTATGGAGGCAAGGAGTATGTTTTTCGTTTTTTTAATGACCCCCGAGTATACAAGCCCCTGGCATGAACGGACTGAACACAGGGGGTCCTGGGAGCTGAAAGTCCAGTGCCAAGAATACTAGATTACCCCTGTAAATTGCAAAAGTAGTTAGCATAAAAATAGGCAAAAAGGGGGGGGATTAATCAAAAAGTGAATATTCTTCGCATCACTTCAATATGTAAAGGAATTAAACAAAATTTATATTAAACAAAATATATATTAAAAATTAAATATCAAAAATAAAAATAAATACAAAGAGTTGAAAATAATTGAACATTCACTAGCAGGTATGGCCCCCAGAGGCTGCAATATCAAAAATAAAAATAAATACAAAAAGTTGAAAATAATTGAACATTCACTAGCAGGTATGGCCCCCAGAGGCTGCAATAATGGCCTCTATCTGCTCTGGCATTGAATCTACAAAGGTCAAAAGATGAACCTTTGAGATCCATTGCCATTCTTCCTGTATCGCCTCTGCCATTCCATCCAAACCATGTGGCTGTGGGTTCCTCTTGTTTAATATATCCTTCAGGATATACCAAATATTCTCGATTGGATTGAGATCTGGGGAAGAAGGAGGCCAGTTGAATTTGGGGATGCCATACCCCTCCTGGATCTATTGTGTATATATTGCTCTATGAGCAGATGCACCATCCTCCATCAGCCAAAGAGGATGACCTGCCTTCTGGCTCTCCCAATGCCAGAAGGGCTGGAGCACTGGGATAAGGACATTATCAGAATAACTCTTAGTAATTATAGTTCCCCAGTTGTCCTTATCCCAGAGAACCAGGTCACACTTCTTCCCCCCAAGAATCCCACCCCATATCATAATGGAGTTTTTCTTGGGAAACTTGGGAAGGAGACAATCATCATTGTACTCCTCCCCTGGGTGGTGGGTCACCCAGACTCAACTTGAATGGCCAGAGAGCCAGATATAGCACTCATCAGTCCAAATGACCCAATGCCAATCCTCCTTTGTCCACTCCTGGTGGGCCCTCACAAATGTGAGGTAAAGTTCTTTCTTCCGCTCATTGAGGAAAGGCTTCTTACGAGCCACCCTCCAGGAGTATCCCTCTATCTGGAAGCCTTTCTGGAGAGTTCTCTGGCAAGCCTGTACACCACTGGCTGCTGCTACCTCAAGGAGCGGCATCCTCCTATGAGTTGCGCTCATTATTGCTGTAGCAACAAGATGATGTCAGGTAGGAGTATTGAGGGAAAAAGCTTGTCCTTTGGTTTTTTTCAGGGTGGAGGGAGCTTGACAGATGTTGAAGACTATGTCAAGGGACAGTTTCTGGTCATCAGCAATTTATCAATATGTCCAGCCTGCTGAAAATCGCAAGGTCTGGACAGCACATCATTGCTTATATGATATGCATTCATGTTTTGCAGCTTCCATTATTCACTATTTCTTGGTGAGTGACTGCTCATGATTCTAAAATGTTGGTGAGAAGTTCACTTACCAGCAATAATCTTGGTTTTTTTTTTGTTCTGCTTCATGATATTGGATACTATTGCTGATACAACTTGAGAATATGCAGCAGCTATGGACAACATTCACTTTTTGATTAATCCCCCCCCTTTTTGCCTATTTTTATGCTAACTACTTTTGCAATTTACAGGGGTAATCTAGTGTTCTTTGCACTGGACTTTCAGCTCCCGGGACCCCCCCTGTGTTCAGTCCGTTCATGCCAGGGACTTGTAGTATAGTGCAAACACATAACCATCATCCCCCCAAGAATCCTCATAGCATAGCCTGCGGAGCCTGACTTCACATCCTGAACATGCCGTACCGTCTCTATCTATGGCGCATCAGGGTAGGCCTAACTTATACATCGCACCTCTATCGTCGCCATATCATACGACCGAGCCATGAGTCATGAGATATACCTATAACATGTACGAGTAAACCGTAATACTTTGAAAACCCGACACCTTCCCCATCAAGCCGTAATGGAGTTACATCACCTCTCTTTGTTTGTTTGTTTTCTTGTTCATTTATTCATTTGTTTGTCTGTTTGTTATTCCAATCTTGCAGGTAGTTGCGGTACACGTGCAGAAAGTGGCTTTTATATATCGGTGTTTGGTGTTATGTAGGCTGCTTTTGATCGCCGGTTCGGTTGCCATGTGGTTGTGAGCACCGAGCACACCGGATGGGATGCGAGTGATAGTTGTGATTGCGTGGATTTGGTTTTCCGGAAGTGTATTGATTGTTTGCGGTGGTGGTTATTTTATGGAATTTTAATGCTTGGAATGGATGATTTGAATCTTTAGGGTGGGGTCGAAGCTTTGGTTGTTATGTTGAGGGTGAGTCCGATGTCTTTGTGTTAGAAAAGGTACGGGAGAGTGAGAAGACGGGGTTACAAAGTAACTTTAGTAGAGATGAAAACTGGGGGAAGGAGAGATGAAAGTTGAAGTTCTCATAATGATTGGCTGCTTTTGTTTAAAGAATGGTTATACAGAAGGCAACTGTTCTATAACTACAAGTAATAACCTGTGTGCGAACCACACATCGTTGCTAGTGAGTATTCTTTGCCCTAAAGCCTATTTCCCTTGTTTCTGTTTTTTTTTTTTTGTTCCGTCCGTTGTTAGGGGGACCCACTATTACAGAATACTAGACCGTGTGAGCCCTCAGCGAGGCGCGGCAAAACTTGGCAGTCTAATATGGTTAGAAAATCTAATATGGTTAGCAAATGAATTTCGTCATTGAATTCCAAGCAAAACTGAAAAGAAAAAAAAAACATCCCATATCATTCTATCTCTTTCATACTAAATATCTCAATCATACCATCAAAACCTTTGGAAGACAGCACAATTCCTGTGGGAGTACGAGAACAAATAGTTATTGAGATGACAGCTACCAGAACAACTCCATGCCTTACAATTGCTGCAGCAATAGTAGGAGCAGCCCTGACTACAGTTATGCATTGGTGACAGGGAAGAAAAAACTGAGATGAAGAGGGTCAATGAAGGCAGAAGCTTATACCAGAGGAGGAGCAAGTAGTATTAGAACATTGTTACTTTTACTGTCATCTTGGATTTCCTCCAATAATTTGGCAGTTATGTGAAATTATCACCTCCATCATACAAAAGAGAAATCTATAAGAGAAACCCACAAGAAACCCTTAGAAAGAGATGGGAAGAGGCTTTTAAAAGAAGATATCCAGAGGTAAAAACTCAGTTTAGCAAGCAGGTGGATTTTATTTGGAATTTACATGGGAATAATATTCAATTGATGAATCATTTCTTCAAAGAGGTACTGTTTGAGTTTGTCTCTCCCTTATTTTATTATTATTATCAATCTAATGTCTCTCTTCCAGCTTTGTTATCTGAATTTATATACTTGTATTTGCTAGTTTTAATTTTAAATAAGTATTAATTATGTTTATATATCAAGCTAGAAACTATTATACATGAGTATAGGATAAAACCCCAAAATATATACAACATCAATATGGTTGGATTTATACCTGGCCTTGGCCAGTCAAAGTATGTTTTAGAAGTAATATGAAACCCAATAGAGAATGGAGAATTAAGATATCACACATAAAGTTAGTTTTCAAGTTTTATAGCCTTTCTGATCATTAGTTTTTATAAATTAGTACTAACAATCAAGAAGATAGTACAAGTGTTTTACTACAGTTATTGAAGGTATATATATAGATGGAACTATCCTGAACCCAACTATTATCTTTAAGGCAGAAGAAACCATTACAGAATGGTTTGGAAACCTTAAAGACATTCCAGAAAACATTCTGTTTAGTCATTGATATAATGGATAAACCAATGAAAAGATGGCAAAGCAGCATCTTGAACAAAACTTTGGCTCCAAGAGTTTCTGAACACAAAAGGCAGTAGATGAATTTCGACTTTTACTTTTTGATGGATACAGCAGTCATGTCAATATTGGATTTTTAGAATTTTGTTTATCCCAGAAGATTATTCCCTACTGCTTGCTACCTCATACTACCTCATGACTACAGTCACTTGGTGTTTTCATTTTTAGCCTATACAAATATCAGTATCAAAAGAACTCACCTCCCATTTTGAGAGATATAAATATGATATCTCAAAAGAAAACTTTTATAAGATTCTCATATTTGCATGCTGAGTATCCTTCACCCCAGAAAACATGCAAAGTGGATTTCGAAATACCATATTAGTTCCAGTTAACAGAGACTTTATAATCATAAAAATCTAATCTGCTAGACCCAAGTCTCCAGTCAATGACTTAATCTTCATAAATTCTAGTATTTCCACAAGCTAGACTACAGTTCCTGCTCCTGAACTATTAAGTACCTTCTCAGCCCAGCAGATTAATAGCCTTGAAGTACCTTAAGCCAAACTCAAAATTGAGTGACGGGAATTGATTGCACTGACAATATTGCCAAGTAAGGGTCTGATTGAGTTGGGACTAAAGAAAATAATTAGCAGCATAGAAATTAGTATGAATAGAGTACTTACTGAAATTGAAGAGAAGGATAGTGAGGTTCATAACTTAAAAAAAAAGTTAGCTAAAACTCAGAACAAATAAGTAGCAAATTGAACAAGAATACTGACTACAGAAAAGGCTTGGATTGATACTGAAGATATTGTAAAGTTTTGTAAAACTCAATTTATTAAGGAGCATGAAACCATCCAGTGAAAATATTGTAATACAACAAGTCTAGTTGCAATAAGAATACAGAGGTTAGCAGAGTATGCTTGGAAAAGAAAAGATGTAGAAAGATTGGAAGAGGAGGGGAAATTACCTAAGTGTCGGAAGATAGGTGCCATATTACTCCAGGAGGAACACTGACTTAGAGAACAGATTGTGGAAGTGGAACAAGAGGTGAAGAAATTTGAGAAGCACCTTGAAGAAATAGGACTAGATGATGGAGAGACTGGGGTATTGGTAGGCAGTTGGGGGGGTGAAGCAGTGGGTCAATTTATTGAGCAAGAAATTGAAGAAAGTTGTAAGGAGGGAGTAGGAACCAATAGGGTCACTGCTCTTAGGAGAGAATCTGTAGAACTATCACTCAGTTTGTAGTTAAAACCTCTAAAGTAAATCAACTCTCTGGAGGTAATTATACTGTAGGCAGTTAGTATTGGAGATATTTGTATTAGTAAAAGGAAAAACAAAAAATTGCATTGACTTTTGACAGTTTGGTTGATGCCAAGAGATTGATGCTAAGAAATTGATACCAAGATATGCTACACCTCATTGAGGGTGCTGCCTCACTGAGAGCTCATACAGTTTATAAGAAACCTGCTCTGCTAAGACAACTACTACAGCTACATAACTAAGTAACAAACATCCTTCTGTGAGTACCACATTATATCTAATACCAATACTTCCCCTCTCCCTTTTTCAACAATCTTACTATCCGTTCCAGCCAATTAAAGGAAATATAAAATAAAGGATCAAAGTAAAATTAAAAACAAAGAAGAATAAACAAAACATTCAGACCCTCCCAGCAAGACTTTATTGAGTACCATTAAAACCCCTCCTACAAATTGTCTCAAAAGGGAAAAGTACATTCTTGGTCAATTCCTATAACTAGAAAAGCAGATCCTAATTAAACATGAACTCCCATATCCCTCATTCCTAACTGTTCCATAAACTGCTAATGTTTGACTTCTACCAATACCTTTGTCAAACTATCCAATATGTTTTGCTCTCTAGGAATAATAGTAAATTCAATGATGCTAGACTGTTGAACCTTGTATGCTTTGAACAGTTGAATATTAAAGTACTTGTTCCATGCAGTGGCCTCTTCTAAGTAAACTATCTGAAGAGCTTACTCACTATCAGTAAAGATCGTAGTCAGTGAGGAGAGTATTTTCAAGTAGCTAACTTTTGCATTTGCTAGGTGATCAAGCTAATATACATCAGTAAAAAAAAAAACCTCCATTTGATAAAAGGAGCCTGGGTCCTGACAGTGCCTCATAGGATCCTACATCCTGTGCACCTGGTACATCCTGAGTTTAGATGTAGAGGTCATTCACACCTAATGCATGATCTTGAGTTTGGATGAGATTGTAATAGAGGTGCCCTAAGGGAAGATAGATTCCAAGTTCGCGACTGCTCTGAAGTGACTCAAGATCAAAAAGTGATAATCAACAGTAGAGTGATGAAGAATTAAAACAGTAAAACTTAATATTGTTAAGTCACAGCTTTACTGAGTAAGTTTCTTGAGAGGTACTTGATTGCTAGAGTAGAGTGGAACTCACATATAGTTTAAGTAGAATATTATATACTGCCAATTCCCACTCATTACTACTCTAACTTAATCATGAGTACACCTGTCTCCCCCAGGCTGACCAATACACACCACCAAGGATATTATTCCTTTGTAGATGTTGACCTGCTGTAATGATCCACCAGAGGGTGTCTTACAGTAAACTATTCTTACACCCATACCAGAGACCCTGAGGTCAATGGGTAAGGGTAGTTTGGTTCACTATAGTGGACAACTATGTATGCTATAAGATTGTAGTATTAAAGGTGGGCTTGGGAAAGGCTCATGTAATGAGGCCCAAGTTACCCTGATATGAGGTCTGAGTTACCCTGCCATAAGGTCCGAGTTACCCAGAAATGGCACCTAGGTTACCCTACCTAGCACATAGAGGTACTTACTGGGGGCAGGGGGGTCATCCTATAAGGATTGGGCACTGTGGTAAAATCCGAAGGTTGCAAACCTGGTAGCCTTTGGGGGGCTATAGGAGGAGCTACAGGTCTCCAAACACTCCAAGATTTTACAGAGGTATTTCTAATACCCCCCTGTAGCCCCAGGGTAAGGACCGCACTTCAAGGGCTTACGGTTGTTGAGTTGCTCCCTTCCTAACAAAAGGAATTGAATGGAGGCACTCTTGTAACACCATATAGGTTGTCACCGTCCGACCGACTAGATGCTGTCCGTGGGATATATGAGAGGGTTTAGGGTGTGCTCCAGAGGAAGGGCTATCTGCTGGTACCAAATATGTGTAAATCGGACAAGAACTGAAGGAGTTACTCAGTTCATAATGGAAGGGTAGTCCAGAGCCTCCCAGGTAGTCCCAGGGTAGCCCAGAAGATTTTGAAGCATCTCCAGGCAGGTGAATTGCACATAGACACAACTCAGGCCCAATCACTGTAAGACTATTGGGGTTGTTTGAGAACTCTAAAAGCATGATTCTTATCATGGTAGGGGTACTTTTAGGGAGTTGACTCTGGGTAGCACCCACCCAGTCAATCACCAAGGTACACTACTAGGGGAGGCAAGTAGACTTTCCTATCAGGAAAGGACCTGATTAGAATGAAGTAGAAGTCTCAGCTTGATCGTGAGAGCTATATCTACTAAAGGCTTGCATAGATGAAATGTATATGGGTATGAGAGTTTGTAAGTGGTATATCTCCTCAGTTGCATGATAGTTTGCCACTAGCATGTCAATGATATGAAGAGTTTTTCTCCTGTGGTCACATTAGAGATGCAGTGCTTGAAACCCTTAATGTCAGAAGGAGATTTAGCTACAGCAGGCCAACATCTGCAAAGGAATAAGGTCCTTAGTAGTGTGTATTGGTCAGCCTGGAGGAGATGGGTGTGCTCATGATTAAGTTAGAGTAGTGATGGGTGGGAACTGGCAGTATATTATAATCTACTTAAACTATATGCGAGTCCTACTCTACTCTGGCAATCAACTACCTCTCAAGAAACTTACTGAGTGAAGCTGCGGCTTAACGATATTAAGTTTTACTGTTTTGAGTCTTCTTTACTCTACTGTTGATTATCACTTTTGATCTTTGAGTCAATTCAGTGCAGTCGCAAACTTAGGATCCATCTTCCCTTATGGTGCCTCCATTACAGTATATTGTTAACAGACTTCCTTGCTTAACTCTCTTGAACTTGTTGCCACAAAACCTTCCTATGTTGAGATATTCAAGTATGAGTTGCTTGTCTGGTACAAGAAGTATTGGGTGGAGGGAATTATGTCTTTCAAATTTGGTTTTACTGACCCTGCAGCACAGGAACACATCGCCTGAACCCTATGAGCCAATATTATTGCAGATCGATGGGGTTTAGAGTTGGAACCTGTACCACTATTACTGAAAGCTGCTCCCATTGAAGTTCCTCAGGTATGTCAAGAATTGTTTGTTGTGCACCAGAGTTCCTTCATGCAATCCTTTTCTCATGACGCTGAGTTTACTGAGATGATGAGTACTGACAATCAGGGTATCAGCTTTGCAGACTTTACATGCGAGTATGTTGAACCAGATATCCTTTGGGAAATCGGTCATCAGTTTCACATGGCTTAGGAATAGTTACATTTCTGGAATGAGCACAGGCAACCTGCATTTTGTCAGAATATAGTGAAAATAGCATGGAGTTGGATGTTGGATTAACAGGCTACCTTTCACCAGCATGTCCAAACTAAAAACATGCTGAACACTAGGATTGGAGCTCTAGAGAAAGCAGTCCAAGGTGGATATGCTATAGACTCTGACAATGTGTAACGACCCACCAAAGGGTGTCTTACAGTAAACTATTCTTACACCCATACTGGAGACCTTGGGGTCAACAGGTAAGGATAGTTTAGTTCACTACAGTGGACAGCTACGTATATTATAAGATTGTAGTATAAAAGACAGGCTCGGGAAAGGCTCATGTAACGAGGCCTGAGTTACCCTGACATGAGGTCCGGGTTACCCTGCCATAAGGTCTGAGTTACCCTGACATGGCACCCAAGTTACCCTACCTAGCATTTAGAGGTACTTACTTGTAGCAGGGGGCAATCCTATAAGGATTGGGCACTCCGGTAAAATCTAAAGGCAACAAACCTGGTAGCCTTTGGGGGACTATAGGAGGAGCTACAGGGCTCCGAATGCCCCAGGATTTTACAGAGGTATTCCCAACACCCCCCTGCGGCCCCAATGCAAGGGTCGTACGTCATGGGCTTACGGTTGTTGAGTTGCACCATTCCTTACAAAAGGAACTAAGTGGAGGCACTCTTGTAACACTGTATAGGTTATCGCCGTCTGTCCGACCAGATGCTGTCCGTAGGATATATGAGAGGACATGGGGTGTGCTCCAGAGGAAGGGCTATCTTCTGGTACTAGATTTGTGTAAAACGGACAAGAACTGAAGGAGTTACTTAGGTAATACTGGAAGGGTAGTCCAGAGCCTCCTGGGTAGTCCCAGGGTGGCCCAGAAGATGTTGAAGCATCTCTGGGCAGGTGAATTGCACATAGACACAACTTGTACCCAATCACTGTAAGACTATTGGGGTTGTTTGAGAACTCTAAGAGCATGATTCTTATCATGATAGGGGTGCTTTCGGGGAGTTGACTGTGGGTAGCGCCCACCAGGCCAATCACTAAGGTACCCTACCGGGGGAGCCAAGTAGACTTTCCTATCAGGCAAAGACTTGACTAGAATGAAGTAGAATGTCCAGCTCAATCATGAGAGCAATGTCTACTAAAGGCTTGAAATAGATAAAATGCATATGGGTATGAGAGTTCGTAAATGGTATATCTCCTCAGTTGCATGATAGTTTGCCACTAGCATGTCAATGATATGAAGAGTTTTTCTCCTGTGGTCGCATTAGAGATGCAGCGCTGAAACACTTGATGTCAGAAGGAGATTTAGCCAGAGCGACCAACATCCACAAAAGAATAATGTCCTGGGTAGTGTGTGTTGGCCAGGCTGGAGGAGATGGGTGTGCTCATGATTAAGTTAGAGTAAGTTAGAGTAGTGATGGGTGGGAACTGGCAGTATATGATATTCTACTTAAACTATATGCGAGTCCCACTCTACTCTGGCAATCAACTACCTCTCGAGAAACTTACTAAGTGAAGCTGTGGCTTAATGATATTAAGTTTTACTGTTTTGATTCTTCTTTACTCTACTGTTGATTATCACTTTTGATCTTTGAGTCACTTCAGTGCGGTTGTGAACTCCGGATCCATCTTCCCTTAGGGCACCCCCATTACATAATGATGCAATTATGAGAAATGCTCCTCCCCTTCCATTCATGCTAACTGAAAAATATACACCTTACTTTGCTCTGAAGCTTCATAAAATATTGCAGAAGGCAGAAGAAAGGCAGTTTCTTACCCCTTAAGGGATACCAGATATCAGTAACAACTGGGAAGATCAGTTCTCTCGGGAAGCCTCACAGGCGCCATCCAACCCCCCCTATGAGCATGGAGAAGTAGAGACAATAGTCCCTTCATGGTGCTAGGTCTACTGACAAGACCTATACCAAGGGTGGAGTGAAGGACAAGGTGGACACCACCAGTCAGAGAAGCATCAACAAATCTTTCATGAGCCTGAAACACCTTGACTGTAGCAGTTCGACCTCCCATAGGGAAAGACCTTTTGGTAGTGCGATACCAGTCCCTACATGATATGTACCATAGATGCTGGCACAAAATACTCCTACTGTCATTCCGACAGCCCCAGGGCCTAAACCTTTGGATAGTGGTCCTGGACATCTCCAGGTCCTGGGAACATGGGCACATTCCTTTGTGAGTGAGTGTTCCCCTGCTTGTTGGGTCAAGGGAGGTTCAATTTTCAAAAGACGCTACCATCATATCAATGCGTGTGTTAAACTACCTTCACAGGTAGTTAGGCACCCACGAGGACAAAATGGGTCAAGAGAAAGGAGAGCTGAAGCTGAAAAACCCCATGTGATTTCTGTGGCTCACTTCACTACCAAGGGCTCCTGCTCACACCAGACACCTGTTTGGAATACCAACAGTCCCAGTACAAACTTGGGCAAGCAACGGGAACTTCGAGTCAATTAGATAGTACTTGCTTACCTCCTCCGACACCACACCCAGTTCCACCATCCTGGAGTGGTTCCTACTTTAGTGGACCAGGTAGTTCAGAGTTATCCTTTGATAGATATGATGCTCCAGGGGGAGGCAGAGGTAACAGACCTCCTACACCTGAAAACACTGGGGCTGGAGGTGATCCTGGTAGTTCTGATTCCTCTAGCAGCTCAGACGATGATGCTGACTCCCTCCCTGATCTTGAGCAATTCTTTGGGCAATGTAAGTCAAACTGGAATGGGTCAAAGAAGAGATGCTATGGCCACAGAACTCCTAAGTTGGCCAAATTCTTACAGTCATGTAAGAAGGAAAGCAAGATAGCTTCCAAGGTAAAGTCTAAGAAACCTGGCAAATTGGGTGACGTTGAGGCTTTCACCAGGGATGTTAATGACACTCTGAAGTTTCTTAGCAATGTGGAAATTAAGTTTAATTATTTCCATGTGTCTATTACTGAAGACATAGATAAAATTAGCTTGGTTATCTCTCTCTTGGAAGGTTCTGCGAAAAGCTAGTATATGGGTCTCCACCATAACATTAATGAGGAGGCTGCCCAACAAATTGGAATGCTATTTAATTTAGACAATGAGTTATATGCCTGGAAAGGATTCTGCCACCATCTGGAAAACAGTTTCAGAGGACACACCAATCGGGATTGCTATTTAGTCAAGTGGATCTCACTGGAGATGAAACCCAGTCAAGTAGACATGTACTTGGATAAGGTCATTGATCTAATGACCAAAGTATGGTATATGGATGGATGAGCAGTGAAACCCAAGGTGTGTATCGGAATTTCATCAGAACTGCGAACAGCATGGACTCAGAAGAACCCCCATCCCGAGGATGTAAATGAGTACCTCAATCTCCTAAGGAAAACTGGTCATGACCTGGAAGACAATACACACTTTAGCCAGACAGTAGTTAAGGATAAGGGATCTAGTCATGATAAGAGTGAGGATAAGCATCCCTCAAAGAAGCAACAGAAGAAGGGAAAGGTTTCAGGTAAGTAGAATCCCAAACCTTCTAACTCTTCAGGCAGCTGTCAGTCAAAGCTGGAAAATTCAGAGTATTCAATCACTCATAAGAATATTCCTAGCATGCTCCTTGACAAGTGCCAAAAGTTAGGCCAATGCACTAAATGTGGACAATCAGGTCACTTCTGGCGGAAGTGTACATTGGTTACTCTGGTTGTTAGCTCTTCCAAGTCTGCTAAGGCATGCATGTGATCTACAGAAGAGGTGGGCCATACATCTAGCCCCTGTAACAAAGTTAAGCACATTGAGGCCCCTCCTCCTATTACTAGGAAAATTCTTGAAATCCGCGAATCAACTCCTCAGATAATGGAGGTTGATATGGATGTTTCGGACTAGGTAAGTAACACTCCTAAGAGAAATTAGTTAGCAACTAACAATTCCCTAGGCCAACAATAGTGTGCTGGGGTGATGAACTTGATGGACTAGAGATGGACAAGGTAAGTCCACCCTCCAAAGACTAAATATAGAAAGCTAAAATTGACTAGGCTCAGTGGAGTAAGGTAGTAAAGGATGGAAAAGGGTTTCATATGGGTTTTCAGTATTAGGGGTTCTCTCTGTTATGTGTCTATTAGGTTTTCTTATTATATTGTGTCTAGTCTTTCTTGGTTTGTTTGGATCTGGTTTAGTTATATTTACATCAGGCAGGACTTGATTATATACAATTAAAAGTTATTTCCAAGTTTACCTGAGGAGGGTTTAGTATGCAAAATCATGCTGGCATGATAGTAAACAGTACTACCTACTTGACTCATGATTTTATAACACTTATAACTTAACTGTTTGCAAAATACTTTAAACTTAACTGCTATTGGCCTATTTTGACCCCTCTTGTATTGAAAGATAAGAGACCCCATACTCTTACTTACCTACTCACTTTATTCAATTTTAGAAATGTCTAGCAAAGGAAAAACCAGAAAGTGGCAGAGACTCTCAGGTCCCCTGTGACATACAAAGTCTATCCAGGTAAAGGTTAGACTCGAGTGGCAACTGAATGCAAAAAGAAGTAGTGCAGAAGTAGTACTACTTCTAGATAGTGGCATTATGGGAGCAGTGCTCAGTAGCAGATGTATAAAGGACACTCAAATACCCTGTGTCTGAAGGAAGACTCCTTCCCCCATATTGAATGCACATGGGAACAATATCCCAGGATCAGATCTCCATTATACCAAGGTGGTAAAGATGAAGATAGGAGACCACTCAAATAAGATGAGCTTTGAGATTGTGGAAATGCTAGAGGGCAAAATTGATCAGTATCTCCTGATGTCCTGGCTCTATGAGTATAACCCAGACATCCACCGGGAAAAGGGTACTCTGGCCTGGCAGTCAGCATACTGTAAGGTAAACTGCCTCACTGGAGGTGATTACTGGTGATTAGAATTCATTACCGAGGAAGAAATGATGGCAGAGGATCAAGGATCTGTCGATCTCCTCAGGATGGCTAAGTTCTCAGATGAAGATGGGAATGATATTGTGATAAAGCTCTTCCCAGAATATAAGGACTTCAGTGATATTTTTAGTCAAGAGAGGATAGAGTCCTTACTGCAGCACTCCAAGTATGATCACAGGATCAAACTACAGGTGGGAATGACTCCTTTTGGTCCGATCTATCCCCTCTCCGAGAAGGAACTAAAGGCACTCTGTGAGTACCTTGATGAGATGTTAGCAACCAGAAAGATCAGGAGATCTAGCTCACCTGCTGCTTCTCCTATATTATTTGTACCAAAACCAGATGGTACACTATAGTTATGTATTGAATATAGAGAACTGAACAAGATAACCATGAAGAGCCATTATCCCCTCCTGCTGATGAATGAGCTGAGGGATAGACTTGGGAAAGTGACAGTATTCACCAAGTTAGATCTGAAAAATGGTTACTACCTTTTGCAAAGGGCAAAGGGTGAAGAGTGGAAGACTGCTTTTCATTGTCAGTATAGCTTGTATGAGTATACCATGATGCCTTTTGGGTTATGTAATGTACCATCTACTTTCCAGAGTATGATAAATAAAGTATTTAGAGGTCTATTAAATGAAGGAGTAATCACTTATATGGACGATATCCTGATCTACTTGGAGACTATAGAGGAGCAAGTTGCTCTAGTTAGAAGAGTAATGGAAAAGTTGCTAGAAGCAGGCTTATGTGTTAGCATCAAGAAGTCAACCTTCCACCAGAGGGAAGTTGAATTCCTAGGGTACAAGATATCTGATCATGGGATATCAATGACAACAGAAAAGGTAGAATCGATCAAGAACTGGTCGAGTCCAAAGAGCATCATCGAAGTCCAAAGCTTCATACATTTTGCTAACTTCTACCAAAGGTTCATCAAGGGGTTTAGCAAGATAGTAAGACCATTGACAGACCTGACCAAGAAGGACATTAAATGCAACTGGACACCAGCCTGCATGGAGGCTTTTGAACAATTGAAGGAGTTGTTCACATCTAGCCCTATTCTAGTGCACTTTGATCCAAACTGGCTAACAAAGTTAGAGACCGATGCAAGTAACTTTGCTTTAGGTGATGTTCTATCCCAGCTCTGTGAGGATGAGAAATGGCACCCTGTGGCCTATCATATTAGGAAGTTTGTACCAGCAGAAGTGAACTATGATGTCCGTAATAAGGAAATGATCACGATTGTAGTGGTATTCAAAGAATGAGATCATCTACTGAGGTCTGTCATGGATCAGATTATTATATATACTGATCACCAGAATCTTGAATACTTTAATAGTACCAAGATAGTAAATAGATGACAACACTGCTGGGCGGAGTTCTTCCAACTGTTCAATTTTAAAGTTATTTACCATGAGTATAGATTGAATGAGAAAGCGGATGCATTGTCGAGGCATAGGGACTACTGCCTTGAAGGGGGGGGGTAATTCTCAACCAAACCTGGAGACAACCTTTTTCCAACCTGGTCAGTGAGTTGTAAATGAGGAATGGGACATCTTGCGACCACAGGTGTTGCAATCTTGCCAGGGCTATCAGTTGCAATCTTCCTTTTTGGAAGTACCTAAAAAAGCAACTAGTGCAGATAATAAGTACATAGGTATATTCAAGTCAGTTATCAATGGGCAGAAAGATGTTGACCCTAGTTTTTCGGTAGAGAAGGACTTACTACTCTATAAGAATAGGTGGTATATACCCAAGGCCCAAAGGCTGAAGCAAACAATCATAGAAGCAGAACATGATTCCTGTATTGCAGGAAACATTGAGATATACAAGACAGTTGGATGAATCAAGGCAAACTTCTACTGGCCAAAAATGGTCAAGCACATCATGGAGTATGTGCATACTTGCAATACATGTCAGAGGAGCAGGATGGTCCAGCACAAGAAATTTGGATTACTTGAGTCAATTGAGGTACCAATAAGACCATGGAATGCAATTTCTATGGACTTCATTGTAGCATTACCGGAGTCTCAAGGGTATACAAAGATATGGGTTATTGTGGATCGATTCTCAAAAATGACCCACTTTATACCATTGACAATGGAGTTGTCTATAGAGAAGTTGGCATTATTATTCTTAAAGGAGATATAGTGCCTACATGGGCTCTCAGAATGAATAATCTCAGACCGAGATAGCTGATTCACCTCTAAGTTTTGGGCAAGCTTGATGAAGCTACTACAGAT
Source organism: Choiromyces venosus 120613-1 (assembly GCA_003788595.2). NCBI lineage: Eukaryota > Fungi > Ascomycota > Pezizomycetes > Pezizales > Tuberaceae > Choiromyces > Choiromyces venosus. Next base: position 948,154 of record ML120353.1, read on the forward strand.
CAAGCTTAATATATGAATGGCTTTCTACTCAGAAATTGATGGGCAGACTGAACAGGTGAACCAGACTTTGGAACAATATCTTTGCAGCTATTGCTCATATCAGCAAGACAATTGGGTGTCTTTGTTACCATTGGCAGAGTATGTATATAATACTTCTACCTTGGAATCTACTAGGGCATCTCCTTTTGAGATTAACTATGGATTCAACCCTCATATGAACTGGTCAGGCATAGTTCCAGATAGCTAAGGGATTCATCCAAGCAACGAGGTCTTAGTTTGGAACTCGGAAGGGTCATGGCAAGAGGTCAGAGAAACATTACAAGGGGTACAAGAAAGGCAATGGAAGTGGCATGACCAAAAAAGGCTACTATCTCCAGAATACATTACAATGGAAGATGGGACTAATGGAGTCGTAAAAAAGGCTGACCAGGTAATGTTGAGCTGAAAGAACATCTGGACAAAGAAGCCAATGGAGAAGTTGGTCTACCGAATGTTTGGCCCCTTTGTGGTTAAATACAAGGTGGGAACTTAGGCATACAAGCTCAAACTCCCAGCTTGTTAGTCAATCCATCCTGTATTCAATGTTAGTCTACTGGAACACTATCAAGATGACCCAGTAGGCAGGTCCCAGAAAGAAATTCTGTTACTGGAGATAGTTGACAATGAGCCAAGTTATGTTGTTGAAGCTATCCTGGATAGCCACTGGTATGGCAGGATAAAGATGAGTTCCTGCCTCTGATTTGTTCAATACTTAGTAGTGTGGGAAGGTTATGGGTCAGAGGAGAATTCCTAGAAACCTTTTGAGATCCTAGAAGGAATGGCCACAGAGGCCCTAAATGATTTCCACTGAAGGTATCCATCCATGTAACAGGATCACCATATAGTGGATATACCGAAGTCAGGAAATAAGAGACAATACTAATGGTCTGGGACGGACTGTAGAGAAGAGGGGAGTCATGTAATGACCCACCAGAGGGTGTCTTACAGTAAACTATTCTTACACCCATACCAGAGACCCTGAAGTCAATGGGTAATGGTAGTTTGGTTCACTATAGTGGACAACTACATATGCTATAAGATTGTAGTATTAAGGGTGGGCTTGAGAAAGGCTTGTTTAATGAGGCCTGAGTTACCCTGACATGAGGTCCAAGTTACCCTACCATAAGGTCGAAGTTACCCTGACATGGCACCCAAGTTACCCTACCTAGCACATAGAGGTACTTACTTGGAGCAGTGGGGCGATCCTATAAGGATTGGGCACTCTAGTAAAATCCAAAGGTTACAAACCTTCTAGCCTTTGGGTGGCTATAGGAGGAGCTACAGGTCTCCGAATGCTCCAGGATTCTACAGAGGTTTTTCTAATACCCTCTGTGACCCCAGTGTAAGGACCGCATATCAAGGGCTTACAGTTGTTGAGTTGCTCCCTTCCTAACAAAAGGAATTGGATGGAGGTACTCTTGTAATGCAGTATGGGTTGTCGCCGTCTATTCGACCGGATGCTATCCATAGGATATATGAGAGGGCATAGGGTGTGCTCTAGAGGAAGGGCTATCTTCTGGTACCAAATATGTTTAAAATGGACAAGAACTGAAGGAGTTACTCAGGTAATACTGGAATGGTAGTCCAGAGCCTCTTGGGTAGTCCCGGGGTGACCTAGAAGATATTGAAGCATCTCTGGGCAGGTGAATTGCACATAGACACAACTGGTGCCCAATCACTGTAAGACTATTGGGATTATTTGAGAACTCTAAAAGCATGATTCTTATAACGGTAGGAGTACTTTTGGGGAGTTGACCGTGGGTAGCACCAACCAAGCCAATCACCAAGGTACCCCCCTGGGGGAGCCGAGCAGACTTTCTTATCAGGCAAAGACTTGATTAGAATGAAGTAGAAGGCTCAGCCCAATCATGAGAGCTATGTCTACTAAAGGCTTGCATAGATGAAATGTATATGGGTATAAGAGTTTGTTAGTAGTATATCTTCTCAGTTGCATGATAGTTTACCATGAGCATGTCAATGATATGAAGAGTTTTTCTCTTGCAGTCACATTAGAGATGCAGTACTTGAAACACTTAATGTCGGAAGGAGATTTAGCCAGAGCAGTCCAACATCCACAAAGGAATAAGGTCCTTAGTGGTGTGTGTTGGTCAGTCTAGAGGAGACAGGTATGCTCATGATTAAGTTAGAGTAGTGATGGGTGGGAACTGGCAGTATATGATATTCTACTTAGACTATATGCAAGTCCCACTCTACTCTGGCAATCAACTACCTCATGAGAAACTTACTGAGTGAAGCTGCAGCTTAACGATATTAAGTTTTACTGTTTTGATTCTTCTTTACTCTACTGTTGATTATCGCTTTTGATCTTTGAGTCACTTCAGTGTGGTCATGAACTTGGGATCCATCTTCCCTTAGGATGCCCCCATTACACCTACTCTGGCTGAATCTCCTTCTGACATGAAGTGTTTCAAGTACTGTATCTCTAATGTGACTGTAGGAGAAAAACTCTTCATATCATTGATATACTAGTGGTGAACTATCATGCAACTAAGAAAACATACCATTAATGAACTCTCATACCTATATGCATTTCATTTATGCAAGTCTTTAGTAGATATAGCTCCCTTGATCAAGCTGAACCTTCTAGTTCATTCTAATCAGGCCTTTGCTTGATAGGAAAGTATACTCAACTCCCCCAATGGAGTGCTGTAGTGATTGGCATAGTTGGTACTATGTACAGTCAACTCCTGAAAAGTACCCCTACTATAATAAGAACCATACTTTTAGAGTTCTCAAACAACTCCAATAGTCTTACAACAATTGGGTACAAGTTGTATTTCTATGTATTTTGCCTGCCCAGAGATACTTCAATATCTTCCAGATCACTCTGAGACTACCTAGGAGGCTCTGGACTACCTTTCTAGTATTACTTTAGTAACTCCTTCAGTTCTTGTCCATTTTATACATATCTAGTACCAGAAGATAGCCCTTCTCCTGGAGCATACTATATACCTTCTCATGTATCCTGTGGATAGCATCCAGTCAGATGGATAGTGATAACCTATATGGTATTACAAGAGCACCTCTACTGAATCACTTTTGTCAGGGAGGGAGCAACTCAACAACCATAAGTCTATAATGTATCATCCTTATGCTGAGATCACAGAGGCATGTTAGGAATACCTCTGTAAAATCTTGGGGCATTTAGAGCCCTGTAGCTCCTCTGATGGTCCCCCAATAGGTACAAGGTTTAGAGACTTTAGATTTTACTGGAGTGCCCAACCCATATAGTGTTGTCCCCTACCTCAAGTAAATACCTTTGTATGCTAGGTAGGGTAACTTGGGACCCATGTCAGGGTAACTTGAACCCTATGTCAGTGTAACCCAGGCCTCATGTCAGAGTAACTCAGGCCTTATTACATAAGCCGTTCCTGAGCCTACCTTACCAGCTTTGTCTTTAATACTATGACCTTATACTATCCTTATTTGTCTACCATCATGAACTCAACTATCCTTACCCATCAACCTCATGGTCTCCGATATGGGTGTAAGAATAGTCTACTGTAAGACACCCTCTGATAGGTTATTACAGGGATGCTCAGTTGCATTCTAAGTTTAAATAGTAAACTTTGTTGTATATTGTGCATCCTGAGTTTAGATGTAATGCTTGGTTGCATTCTAAATTTAGATGCAATACCTGATTATATCCTGTACATCAAGAGTTTAGATGTGATGTTTAGTTGTATCCTAATACAAGAATTTATAATAAAATACATCATGATGTACCTAAGATATGAGGCTAGCTAGATGCTAGCTACATATTAGTTACTTTTCTAGAAGGTTAAACCAGATTGGGGTTGAAAAAAAAGGAGAATAGTGCAATTATAAAGATTTCTATTTGAGTCTTAAAACTATGAAGTTAGTGAAAATGATACTTATATTCATTGCAAAAGTGAGTGATAATTGTGACATATTCAAGTTAGCTAATAGAGGGTGTTGTTATTTTTTCCCACACATATTTTTTCATCATCATTTACAGTTACATCAGACAACTATATCAACTTGTAATAAATCAAGTTCTCTACAAGGTTTGAAGCCAAATTCCTTCACTGTCTACTGTTTAATCCTGCACATACATCTGATATTTGATCCTGACTTTATGCAATATTGAAATTATAATATATCTAACTATGTCCTTGCCTGATTATTTTATATTGTGACATTCTGATGTCTGACTGTAATGTTGTGACATAATTCTGAATCTTCTTGACCCCAACTTTCAAACAAACCTACTTATATCTAGCTGGTACCATTCTCCACAATATTATAGCCTGCTATGTAAATAATCTTTACTTGTAAAAAGCTGTTGACTTTGAATGCAGACACTCTGATATTCACTTGTACCCATCAGACATATTCCTGAATCCCTTTAATGTCAGCTTTCTAGTAACATCTCCTGTATCTACCTGGCATCAGTTCCTGTGCAGTTACAGCCTGCTATAGAAATAGTCTTTACTGGTGAATTTCTGCTAACTTTGAAGACAGATATTTCAATGCTCTTACATCTGATTGTACCTGCCTAATATGTTCCTGAATCTCCTTGACATGAGACTTCTGACAATATCTCTTTCATCTAACTGGCATTAGTCTCTGCAAAACTACAGCCTACTATAGAAATAGTCTTTACCAGTAAAAAGCTGCTGAATTGAAAGACAGATACAATAATGTCTTGACATCTTGATATTATATTGTAACATGATCCTGAATCCCTTCAACATTGGTCTTCTAATGAACCTACCTACATCTGGCTGGTACTATTCTCTGTGAAGTTACGGCCTACTATAAAAATAGCTTTTACTGGTAAAAGGCTACTGACTTAAAAGACAGATACTGCAATATCCTAATATTTGGATAAGGCATCATTACATGATCCTGAATCTACTCAATACTGACTTTCTAATGACCTCATAAATATTTAGCTGTAACCATTCTGTATGAAGTTACAGCCTATTATAGAAATAGTTTTTACTATTAAAAGGCTACGGACTTGAAAGACAGATACCATAATGTCTTGATGACTAGATATGATATCACAATATATTCTTAAATCATCTTGATGCTAGTATTCTAATGAACTTACCTCTATCTGGCTGGCACTATTCTCCATGTAGTTATAGCCTACTATAGAAATAGTCTTTACTGGTTAATTTCTACTGACTTTGAAAACAGATAACTTGATACCCTATTATCTAATTGTACCTGTCAGATATATTCCTGGATTCCTGTAATATCTGCTTTCTAATGATATCTCCTGCATCCCCCTGGTATTAGTCTCTATGAAGTTACAGCCAGCTGTGAAAATAGTCTTAACCAGTGAATTTCTGGTGACTTTGAGGACAGATATCTCAATACTCTGATATCCAATCGTCCCTATTAGATATGTTTCTGAATTCCATTGATGTCAGCCTTTCAACAATACCTGCTGCATCTTACTGACATCAGTCCCTATGGAGTTATAGGCCATTATAAAACTATTGTCTGTTAAAAGAATACTTATGCTAAATCAGTTTTGCTCCTATATACTTGCCATAAATTTACATAGAATTAGAACAATTAGAGTGCTTTTAAAAAAAGATACTTTATGACCTAAGTTCTATACATGGCTCACACTGCTAGTATGTTAGTGTCATGAGTTTTGAATTTTAGGCTCTCCTCTTAGATGTTATCATGATGTAGTAGCTTTGCATTAGATGCAATTATAATATATGTACTTAGGACCAGACATCCTCAGGATGCAATAGCTGAGGACCAGATATCATCAGAATGCAACTACTGAGTACCAGGTATTGTCAGGATATAACAGGCATTGAGGTCTATGTCTGGATACTATCTAGACATACTAGGTGCATGACTTGACATCAGGACACAATATCACTTTGATGTCATATCTTGGTTAATGGTTTATGTTCTGGGCATCCTGTGCATCAGATGTATAGGATGCACAGGATGCAAGCTATTATTTTTGCTAATGTATAGCTGTAAGTTGGGTATCAGTTGGGAACTATGTAGTTATCATGTCATGAAGTAGTTGTGAAAGCTAGATGGATTTTTTTATAGCCTTGATAAATACTGAGTATTCCAATTCTAAGATAGATGTAGTCAAGATTTTTTGTTTACAGGACTACTAAGAGATATGTCTGCAAAGAATAAGGAGGAATAATCCTACAGATCATCAGTCAGAGCATATATAGTATCTACATTAGAGTAATTCTATAATAGTTATTAGATTGTGGTATTGGCTTAGCAAGTAAATTAGTTATGTGCCCTTCAGAGAACTATTGATTTTGTTATTTGTGATATTGGTAGGTGCACATAAGTAACCCACCACTACTTGTATTTAAGCTACCATAGATCTCTCTCTTCTCTCATAGTTTAACATATTAATGAACACTATACACACACTTACTGGTATGATTGTTTTCTACCACTTGTGATTTCTGCTTGTACTCTATCGATTTGCTATCAGGTTATGAGCCACAGATAAGCAAAGAGAAAGTCACAAAAATTTTGTTTTCTTTCTTATTTTTATTTTTATTTTAAGTTCTTGTATTTATTGTTGATTTGTTTCCCAATCAAACACCCTTCCTCCTATTGCCTTTCAGGTACTATACTTGAATACAAGATCTCTGGTGAGAATGAATGAACAAGACAGTTCATCTCCTCAGTTTGTGATGAGTTTTGCAAAGCTTGATAGAAGTAATCATAGGATGTGGGTGATGTGGATGACATTGGCAGACTACCTCCAATGAGAAGGTCTATGAAATTTAACCACTGAAGAAAGAGAGATTCTTGTCAAACTGAATATGACTGATGATGATTATGAGAAGAAAATGGAGAAGTATACTGTCCAGTGGAGATGCATCCAAAAAGCTATTAGAACCCTTCAGCTTGAAATGACAGAAGCTGTCACTGTCAGTTATTATAGAACAGTATGGAATATACCAAAAAAGGTCTAGTAGAGTATCAATGACAGTTATGAGACAGTAACTGCATATGATTCAAATTACTCTCAGAAAGAGCATTACAAATTCAAACTCAAAGAAGTTGATAGTGTTCTTAATTACCTCAACGAAATTTAGGAGTTGAGGAATGAGTTGGTGATGTCTAGTCAGTCCCCTACCTATGCTCAACTAATATTTCACATTTTCGATGACCTTCCAAAAATAGCAGAATGGAAAACCTAGATTATGATTACCAAAGTAGCATTACCATCATTGATATCAATTTCTAGATACAAAAAGCTGAAGACTCTCCTTACCACCTATGAAGGCAAACTCTATTGAGACTAGTTTATTGCTTCTGGGCAAGTACTCTTTACTAAAAATAGGAATTGAAACAAGAATGGCAAGTCTGATACCAGTGCCCAAGGTAATCAGAAAAATAGTAAGTCATATGTATTTACTACATTTAATGGAACTTGTCACCATTGTGGAAAGAAGGGTCACAAAATATGTATAATGACCCACTAGGAGCTGTCTTACAGTAGACTATTCTTATACCTGTACTGGAGACCATGAGGTTGATGGGTAAGGATAGTTGGGTTCACTACAGTGGACCAATAAGGATACTAAAAGGTCATAGTATTAAAGCCAAAGTTGGCAAGGCAGGCTTGGGAAAGGCTTCTATAATGAGACCTGAGTTATCCTGACATGAGGCCTAAGTTACCCTGACATGAGGTCCAAGTTACCCTGACATAAAGTCTGAGTTACCCTGATGTGAGGCTGAAGTTACCCTACCTAGTTTACAAAGGTATTCAACTGAGGTAGGGGTAATGTTATATAGGTTAGGTACTTCAGTAAAATCCAAAAAGGCTTTAAACCTGGTACTTATTGGTGGACTATAGGAGGAACTACAGGGCTCTGAATGCTCCAGGATTTTATGGAGGTATTCCTAATACCCTTCTACGACCCCAGTGTAAGGACTGCATGTCCTGAGCTTATAGTTATTGAGTTGCTCTCTTCCTAACAAAAGGGCATTGAGGGGGACACTCTTGCAATACTGTGTAGGTTGTCACTGTCCATCTGACCAGATGCTGTCTGCAGGATATATGAGAGGGCATAGGGTGTGCTCTAGAAGAGGGACTATCTTCTGGTACTAGATATGTATAAAATGGACAAGAACCACAGGAGTTACTAAGATAATACTGGAGGGGTAGTCCAGAGCCTCCTGGGTAGTCCTGGGATAGCCTGCAAGATGTTAAAGCATCTCCAGGCAGGTAAAATGCATAAAGACACAACTCGTACTCAATCACTGTAAGACTATTGGGGTTGATTGAGAACTCTAAAAGTATGATTCTCATTGTAGTAGGGGTACCTTTGGGGAGTTGACTATGGGTAGCACCCACTAAGCCAATCACCAAGGCATTCCACTAGGGGAGCTGAGTTGACTTTCCTATTAGGTGAAGGCCTAAGTAGAATAATGTAAAAGGTTCAGCTTGATCATGACAACTATGTCTACTAAAGGCTTGCATAGATACAATGCATATGGGTAAGAAAGTTTATTAATGGTATATCTTCTCAGTTGCATGATAGTTTGCCACTAGCATGACAATGATATGAAGAGTTTTTGTCCTGCAGTTATATTGAAGATGCAGCATTTAAAACACTTCATGTTCAAAGGAGATTTAGTCAGAGCAGTCCAACATCCATGAAGGGATATTGTCCTTGATGGTGTGTATTAGTCAGTTTGGGGGGGATAGGTTTGCTTATAATTAAGTTAGGGTAGTCATGGGTGAGAACTAGCAGTATATGATATTATACTTAAACTATATACAAGTCCCACTCTACTGTGGCAATTGACTACCTCTCAAGAAACCTACTGAGTGAAGCTATGGCTTACCAATATTAAGTTTTACTATTTTGATTCTTTCTTACTCTACTGTTGATTATCGCCTTTTGATCTTGAGTTACCTCAGTGTAGTTGTGAACTAGGGATCCATCTTCCCTCAGGGTGCCTCCATTATAATAGGAGAATATCACTAGAACTTAAAAGAGACCGAGGCGAAAAATTAGCGACATCAGAGGGAAGTACCAGAGAGGATTGAGAAGTCAGGATAGAATGGCCAAGTGTCACAGATTGTTATTTTCACATACCAAATGCTTGTGTTCTCACTAGTGGTCATGTTCCTTGCCTACATCTATGCAAAGCTGAGATAAATCAAGTCTCCACTAAGATCACTCAAGAGCTCAACCAGATGATACATAAATATGTCCAGCTATAGCTCTACTGGTCACGATGACTCTTCAGTATCTTGAAATAGGTAGAGGAATAGGTTTCCTTTGTTATATGATTTCATTTGTTATATGATTATGTTATATGATGGAATTGTTATGAAAATTGGATTAATAGCAGCAGGCATGAGGATTTCCTTAAGTATGATTCTATTATTTGTTGTTTATATCAAACATCGCATTAATGGTGTTTCCGCAGAGAAATTCAGGAGGTTAAGAGATGGCTGGGAAATGATTATGTGTACATTTAAATAATCAGGAGGTTGGCAATGGATATATAAAGCCTGGGACTTTCATCTTGTTTAGTTTCCTTGTGCAATCACTTATACACATAAGCTACTACTTGGTTCACATACTATAGTCCACCATGCATCCAACCTATATTTCAAAGGGTGAGAAGAAGGCTCTAATTAATATTGGGTGATCCTGTGAATAGTTATATCATTCTACTATAATCATTACATGATTGAGATAGTATCTGCAGCCTCACCTAGTAATAGCAAGAGTAACAGAGCAATTGTTCCCTACTGTGTCAAGGAGTGGTAGCTTGTCACATTTGATTGCACCTACCTTTCAGTACTGAACATCACCATAGCAACCTTCACTCTTGAAGATCTCACTACTGCACTCTCAAGAACTGGTTCATCGATCCACAGCCCAGTCACTCCATCAGTACCCGGGTCACCAGGAGAACCCAAAACATCAGATAATACAAGAATTGCCTGACAATCTTTGTTATTCAGAGGAAACCCATTCATACCAACTGACATGTCAGGAGTAGGAGAGGCCAGGAACACTCAAGGGGGTTCCTACATGTCAAACGACCAATCAGTACAATTCACAGCCCAAATCCTTGCTGGAATCCAAGAAAATATTGGTGGCAATAGAGGAGGCATTAAGTCAAAAGAGCCAGAAGAATTCAAAGGCCAACCAACCAAGCTTCGCAGCTTCCTGGCTAACCTACAGCTCATACTCAATGTACAACCCTGTACATATGAGATGCATGTAGCAAAATTCAATTATGCACAAACTCTCTTTGGAGGTAAGGCCCTCGACTGGCTGGTACCCATTATAGAAGGATAAATGCCAGTACCATGGACAACTTACACAATATTCAAAGAAGCACTACAAGACACATTCAGAGATAAGTAAGCTAAAGAATGAGCAGCTAATACCATGAATAAGATCAAACAGGGATCTCAAGCCTTCAGCAAGTACTAGTCAGCCTTCAGACTACTTATGATAGAAGTAGACTACACAGATGAAGGATATCTCTATTACCTCTAGAAAGGAACCAGTAATGAACTATTGGACTGCTACCAAAATCAGTGTGAAACCTTGGCAACACTGACCACGGCCACCTTTGCCAATTGGGCAATATAGCAGGAAGCAAAGAATCAATCAGTTTGCCAGATAAAGGGAATCAGCTAATGATCCTACAAACCCCGAAATAATACCCCCCCAAAAACTCAACAGTCCAGACCCATAACGATATCACAAGGAGGTGATACCATGGACCTCGATGCTAATTAATTCTCAAGGCTTCCCAAGCTAGAAAAATAGCAATATGATAGACATAGAAGACAGAATCTATACCTACAATGAGGGAAAGCAGATCACAGAACCAAAGAATGTAGAAGAAGAGTAAATGCATTCAAGGTCAATATAGCAGAAACAGAGCATTTAAATAATAACGGCCTGCAGGATGCAGTAAACTGCTATGCCCCTAACTAATGACACTGCAGACAACTTCTTTTGAAGCTATATCAAAGGACTGAGATCATGATTCATGAATTATACTATAGGCATATACTCCAAATGAAGACATGGAAGAAAAAGCTCACATTATGATTGACAGTGGAGCCACAGACAACTTTATAGACCTTGAAAGTACTACCAGACTCAATTTAACAATGACCAGACAAAATGACATCCTCCTGCACACAGTAGCAGGAGAATTGGGATTTATGATCAATCATCACATACTAGTACCATTAAGAATAGATAGTCATTACGAAATGGTCGAACTACATATAATCAAACTTGGACACCAAGGAATCATACTTGGGATCCCATGGCTAGTCAAGCATAGACTAGTGATAGACTGGAGAAGGAAGAGAGTGCGATTCACATCGTCCTTTTGCATAAAAAATTGCCTCAAAAGCTCACTACAAAGCAAAGAGGTTGATGAGAGCCAAGTGATAGAAAAATAATTGAAGATGGTGATCCTAGAGCCCCAGGAGCTGAAACAGGGTCACAAAGCCCATGAAGCAATAAGTGTGAAACATACTCTAGAACCTATAAGGTTGAAACAGAGTATGAGAGCCTATGAGGTATGAGTCACTGTACAGGAACAGTTTGAAAACCAAGACATACCGAAAGATGATGAGTCCATGAGGACTGGCAACCTAGCCAAGATTATAGTGGCAGTGGGGAGCACTATAAGTCAGCAAATTGCTGAAAAGTATATGAGGGAAGGATCTAATGAGATCTCCTTGCTTGAAAGGATACCTATTAAGTATCATGAATACCTGGACATATTTGAGGAACAAGAAAGAAATGATCTACCCCCTATTAGAATGGGGATAGACCAGGAGATTATCCTACAGGAAGGAAAGACAGCACCAGTCTGTATAATCTACAAACTATCAGAAAAAGAAGTCCAAGAAGCTAAAACCTACATTGACAAAAACCTGGTCAGAGGGTGGATCTGGGAATCTACCTGCCCAGCAGCAGTACTGATCCTCTTCATTGTAAAGAAGGATAGAGGACTATGACTTTGTGTGGACTACAGGGGACTAAACAAAGTTACAATCAAGGATCAATATTGATTGCCCCTCATATCAAGCATACCAGACTGGCTAGGAAAAGTTAAATACTATATAAAGTTAGACATCAAGGATGCCTACCACACTATCATGATCACAGGAGACAAATAGAAAACAGCCTTCAAAACAACCTATGGACTTTTTGAATATCTAGTTATACCATTTGGACTACCCAATGCTCCAGTGACATTCCAAAGGTGGATTAACCACATCTTAAACATGGCCATAGATATATGCTGTATCCTATATCTAGATGACATCCTGATATACTCTGAAACTCTAGGACAACACATCTAAGATGTCATCAAAGTATTCAAACTTCTAAGAATACATGGTGTTTAGTTAAAGCCAATGAAATGGGAATTCCACACCCAGAAAACAGACTACCTAGAGTTTATTATCACACCGGAAAGAATAGAGACTGACCCCAAGAAAACAGCAGTGGTATTGTGCTAGCCAAAGCTACAAACAGTCAAAGACATTCAAAAATTCCTAGGATTCTGCAACTTTGACCAATGGTTTATACAAGATTTTAGCAGTATTGCAACACCCCTCATGAAATACATCAAAAAAGACACTAAATGGCAATAGCAAAATGAACTGAATGAAGCTTTTGAATACTTCAAGAAAACTATGATGGAAATACCGATACTCACATACTCTGACCCCTCAAGACAAATAATCCTGGAAACAGATGCCTCAGACTATGTCTGCGCAGAAGTACTCTCTCAGAGAGATACTGATGGAACCACCCACCCCATAGCATTCCACTGAAAAACTATGACTGACACAGAAAAGAACTACAATATTCATTATAAAGAATTGCTAACTATCATTCAAGCATTCAAAGAATTGGGATGCTATATGGAAGGAAGCAGACACCTAATCTAGATTTTCACAGATCATGCTGATTTAATTCCATTCATGAGAAACAAAGAATTGAATAGAAGGCAAACCTGATGGGTAGAAAAATTAGACAATTTCGACTTCAAGATTATATACAAAAAAGGAACACTGAATGGGAAAGTGGATGCCCTAACTAGGATGCCAGGAGACATCCTGCAAAAGGAGGGGGCTGACTTATTCAAAACTGCAACAATACTTAGTCTAAACTACTGGAAAGAAGAACCGTCACCAGAGGACAATTGACTAGTAGCAGGAAACTCATGGGGAGACATAGTTATGGCACTGAAATTGAAACTCCATGATGCATTACACTGGACTTTCTGTTATAATAACAACTACACCATACATATTAGGATCACTTATTCTATCACTCCTAGTATACAACCGAGCAACAGGCAATGATGTTTTATCAATCTTTATTAGATATTGTAATGGGGTTAATACTTAACTTGGTATTTCTTGTTTGTACTTAATCTTCTTAAGACTAAATTCTTATCTTACTTAGCCTTCCTAATACTAAGCTATTGGTTCACTTTCTTCCTTGTTCTACAGGGAAGATATCTTGAGATGTTTTTTAGTAAAGAGCGTAAAGGTGTTTTATATTCACAAAGTCGTATAGTTATATCTAGGAAATAACTTAGGTGGTTGTGTGAAGAACTAACTACTATGTCGTATTCTCCTCCTTATATAGTCCTTCTCACCACCCGCTTACAAATCAATAACTATTTATGAGTCATAAATGTGACTCATACATTCGCGTAACATAATAATCACATGACTTTAAATAGGTCATGTGCGAAACTCATATGACTTCTAAACAAATCATGTACGCAAAACAATCATATAACTCAAATGAGTTATTGCATGATCAAATCCAATATAACAACTATGACCTGCAAGTGCGAGTCATGTGTGAAACTCACATGACCTAATTGGTCATGTGTGCAAAACTATTACAAACCTATAATCTCATAATCATGAGTCATGTGAAACCCTTTTTCCATGCTAGGTTTGTAACAACACAATGCATACATGACACTACTCAATGAGCATGAAGATATACCAAACCTTGAGACTTTTCGGAACTGATTCAAGCAGCTCTTTGAAGCATCTACCAATACAGATGACTTATACCAGTAGTGGCAGAAGGTATCACAGACTACAGGAGGAAAGCCAGCCAGGATATCGAAAATTGCAGGTGAATTAGAAGACTTAAGAGCAACCCTCCCTAAAGAATCTGTCTCAGACTACACACAAAGACAACGGTTCCTAGATGCAATGGATTCTTGCCTCAGAAGAAATGTTGAACCCCAGATCAGGGAAACAGATACCTGGACTCAGATTGTACAGATCGCAGAAAGGTATGATGCAACTATGTACAAAACTGGAGGCTATAGCAGCAGCGGTGGCCCATCCACCAACAAGTCAAACAAACTGAAAAAAGACTATCAACCTGCACAAGCATCAAGCAGCAAAGCAGCAGGAAAAGGCAAGGCATTAGCAAAGAAGACAACTTATACAAAGAACAAGAAACCTAGCAAGAAGGAGATGGATTGATGGAAAAAGGAAGGAGCTGTTACAAACCTAGCGCAGAAAAAGGTTTTCACATGACTCATGATTATGAGATCATAGGTTTGTAATGGTTTCGCACACATGACCAATTAGGTCATGTGAGTTTCACACATGACTTGCAGTTGCAGGTCATAGTTGTTATATTTGATTTAATTAAGCAATAACTCATTTGAGTTATATGATTGTTTTGCACACATGACCTATTTAAAGTCATGGGATTATTATGTTATGCGAATGTATGAGTCACAATTGTGACTCATAAATAGTTATTGATTTGTAAGTGGGTTGTGAGAAAGACTATATAAGGAGGAGAATATGATGTAGTAGTTAGTTCTTCATGCAACCACCTAAGTTATTTCCTAGATATAACTATACGACTTTATGCATATAAAACACCTTTACACTCTTTACTAAGAAAAGAACATCTTGAGATATCTTCCTTGTATTTCAAGGAAGAAAGTGAATGAATAGCTCAGTCTTAGGAAGGCTAAGTAAGGATAAGAATTTAGTCTTAAGAAGATTAAGTACAAACAAGAAATACCAAGTTAAGTATTAACCCCATTATAATATCTAATAAAGATTGATATAACATCGTTGCCTGTTGCTCGGTTGTATACTAGGAGTGATAGAATAAGTGATCCTAACAGGAGCCTGCTTCTACTGTGGGGAAGGCGGACATATAGCAAATGAATGTCCCAAGAAAGAAGTTAAAACCAACCATGTCAGGATCATAGAGGACGATACTGACAGCAGTGATGAGGAATATGAGCTAGAGAGTGACTCAACACAAGAGGTGGATGGACAAGACATCATAAGGACCTACAAGACAATAGTTGGGGTACTCAATGACACTGGTGCACCTTTCCAAGCCCTTGAATTCAACATGCTAGTGAACGGCAAGCAGGCAAGAGTCCTAGCAGATACAGGAACCATTGGCAGAAGCTTGATAAGCAACCAATTTGTCACTACACACAACATCCCTTACCAGCCTCGAAAGTGCCCTGTTACTCTAAAAGTGGCAGTCAAAGGGTCAAGATCAAGTAGCAACTACAATAGCACTATTGACATTCAGATAGGGAAGATGAAGATACCCAGGATCGAGATGATGGTCACTCCAGTGTCAGACTATGATGTTCTACTAAGTATGGATGACCTTGTCAAGCTCAGAGCTATGATAGACTGCTGAAAAAACAGTTTATACTTCCCTGACTACAAAGTAAGAGTGAACTGTAATGGACAGTCTACTCAGTCCAGATCAGCAATGGCAAAAGTAGAAAAGGCACTAGATTTCCTGGCGATGTTCCCTAAGGTATTTGTCAAAGAAGTACCAACCACCATGCCACCAAGAAGGAACATAGACCACCAGATCCACCTAAAGGATCCCAACCTTTACCCAAAAATGCCAAACTACAAGACACCCGAAAAGCTCCTAACATCATTCAAAGCATGGATTGAGAAGTAACAAAAAGCAGGGGTTATTTACAGAGCAGAAGTACCTGGTGGATCAAGCATGTTTGTACAAGGAAAACCAAACAGCCACATAAGACCACTAGCAGACCTGCAGCAAAGGAATCTGAATATAATTAAGGACCACTCACCAATACCCAACCAGCAGGTAATAATTAATGCTGTTGGAAGAGCGAAATATAGAAGCAAGATAGATCTTAACGATGCCTATTTTCAGACAAGAGTTTACCCAGATGATGAGAAATACAACACTATCAAGACGCCCTTTGGAGCATTTGTATGCAGAGTAATGCTGCAAGGAGATATAAACGCCCCAGCCACATTCATGAGGGTTATGGAGGACACCCTATCTGATGAACTAGGGGTATTTGTTTGGGTCTACATTGATGATATCCTTATATTCAGTGAAACATACCAGGACCATGTGGAACATATCAAAGCAGTCTGCAGGAAGCTAGAACAAGTGAAGCTATATGCAAACCCAAGGAAGAGCATCTTCTTTGCAAAAGAACTGGATATATTAGGCCACATAATTGATGATAATGGCATACATCCAGCACTGGAAAAAATAAGAACTGTTAAGGACTGGACCAGACCAAAGAACAAGAAGGAGCTTCAACAGTTTAATGGAATGGTTAATTATATCTCACAGTTCCTACCCTACATTGCCACCATTACTGCCCCACTAACAGTGCTTACCAGCGATGCAGAATGGCTTTGGACTGACCTGCAGGAAGCTGCATTCCAGGCAGTTAAAAGGGCAACAGAAGAATAACAGGTCTTGCAACCAATAAATTATTCCAAACCGAATATGATATGGTTGTTCACCGATGCATCTCCCACCAGAACAGGTGCATGGGTAGGACAAGGAGCAACCAGAGAACAGGGTAGACTGGCACCTTTACATAGCCGGAAATTGACACCCTCCCAGAGCAACTATCCTATGTATCAACAGGAGGCTCTTGCAATCATTGAGGCTGTGGAAGCCTTTGCACATCTGTTGTCACACACCAAATTCACCATAGTTACGGACCATGAAAGTCTAACTAAGCTAATTACCCAGAAGAATCTTAGTGACTGGCAGCAAAGAGGGTTAATGCACCTTAGCTGCTTCAATTTTTCTATCCTGTATATGCCAGGGGCAAAGAATTTCTTAGCAGACTACCTATCGAGAATTCATGAAGATGGATCTTCACCTTATGATATAATCCTCTAAGATCCCACCTCTGAATATCATGATACCCAGATCACTCCAAACACCAAAGGATCAGAAATCCGAACCAACTACATCTCCTCAGCATCCTACAGCTTAGAATCTGATAGTGACATGTACTCCTCAGCAGCAAGCCAACACTCCCCATCCCTCACCACTTGAGATTCAATACGAAAAGCAAGTCCTGATTATATGTTGAATACTATTCAGGCCAATGCCGTCACCCGATCCCAGAAATGAAAAGAAAACAACCGAAGCCCTCTCAAGAGCGAGGCCAGCACTGATAGCTCTATAACTAAAGGCAACTCCTGGGGAGATGAAGTCACACTCTCCAAACTATCCAGAAAGAAAGCAGCATATGTAGCATCTACCTGGACAGCATGCTATGATGATGATTGTGATATACACAAATCAGACAAGGAAGGAGCGAATTACTTCCCTAGGGATCCCAAGAAGCAGAAGCAGAGCAAGAAGGACAAAGGAAAGAAACCTGCAAGTGCAGTCATTTCGTCCTCGCCAGCAAGCACCCCTCCACTCACTGCATAGCCTTCTCCCTCTCTCCCCCATCCCCCTCCCTGATTCATAGCGGACCAAGAGAGATTAGCAGACAAATTGATACTGGATCAGTTACCGGATACCTCCCTAGCTTCCTCTTCTTCACCCCTCTATAGCGAACCCTTCTGGAGTAACCAGGAAACCAAAAAAGCAAACACCTTCTTAGGAACAATCCACACAACACGCATGGGCGATTTCCACCCCAAGGTCATTGCAGTGCTTAAGCTTGACCCCCTCCTTACCAGAGTCCAGGAGACTGGTAACAAACTGCACTATTCCATTCAAGATGGCCTACTTATTGCGCAGAATACCAATGGGTATTCTAACCTTTATATCCCTGTGGGACCTTTGGAAAGGGGAGTATCCCTTCAGGATTTTATTCTCAAAACAGTTCATGAAGGCCTTGGGCATTTCTCAGCCCATAAAAGCTACCAATATGCAGCCTGTTTCTTTTGGTGGCCACAGATGCGGAGGATTTCATGGCCTATTGTCACTCTTGTGACCAATGTCACATCAACAATGAACTAACTACTCTCCCAGCAGGATGATCCCTCACACTCCCGGAACCTGATAAAGCATACTAATCCTTGGCTATCGATTTTGCTGGACCCTTCACTAAATCAAACATATACAATACTATCATGGTTATCATGGATTGATTCACATCATACACCCACCTTGTTCCCCTTGGAGACCAGACCACCTCTGAGAAGACATTCAAAAAGCTTCAGAGCACCATCTTTGATGTTCACGGCCTCCCCCTTAGCATAATACTTGACCAGGACTCCTGGTTTACCTCTAAGTTTTGGTCTCAAATGATGAAATCATTGGGAATTCAGGTCTGGATGGCCACCTAATACCATCACCAAACCAATGGCTAAGTGGAGTGCAGGATTCACACCCTTAAACAGCTCATGAGGAACTTTGTCAATAAAAGGCAGAACAACTGGTCCCAAGCACTCCCCTCTATAGTGGCAGCTATGAATGGTGCACCCCATGAATCCTTGGGTATCTCACCCTATCAGGCCCTCTATGGATGGCCATGGAAAATCTTTAACTGAGTTTAGCAATTAGCCAGTAAGGTACCAGCTGTCAATGAAATATTGAATACCCATGAAGCAACATGAATGGAAGTTGATATAGCCTGGAAGTATGCAATGTTCAGGCAAACAGTACAAGCAGACAAGCGGCGCAAACCCTGGAGATGCCCCTTCAAGATTGGAACCAGAGTATTGGTTAGAGGATGGCCCTACACCTCTACACCTGGATGATCAAGGAAGCTAGAACCCAGATGGTTTGAACCCTTCAAAGTACTAGAACATGATATCTATACCGACAACTACAAGGTTGAATTACTCCAGCAAATGGAGTGGCAGAAACACTTCTTCCATGTATCCTCTCTCGAGGAATACCTCGAAAATGACCCAGATAGATTTGCATCTCAAAGGATAGACAGGCCAGCACCTATTATCATTGACAATGCAGAAAAATAGGAAGCAGAACAGATCCTCAGCTACAGATGTCAGAACAATAAGGGCGAATACCTGGTACACTGGAAAGGATATGAAAGGACTGATGACTCTTGGGAACCCATCGAGAACTTGGAAAACTGCTTGGAAATCATTCAAGATTACTGGACTACAAACCACTGGGTGGCCCCCCTACCTATGATCAATTCACACTATGTTAGAATGGTTTGGGAACCAATGGAAGTTTCAGAGACTCCCTGTGCAGCGGACCTGTACCTGACAAATTTTGGGAACCTATGATGATAAGGAATATGACTCTAGCTATTTAGAATTTGACTACTTCAGTACCGATAATGACTCCCTCCTTTGGCACATGGATAGGAACGAGCAGGAGGGCTTGGGCTAGAGTATGTAGTACTTTAGATTGGGGGAATGTAACATGTAGACATGTTCCGGCAACTGTATACTGGTTACGCTTATGTTTTCCTTTGTTATGTTATTTCGTTTATTCTTGCTTATGTTGATTGATTGATTGTTTCACTACCAGTATCATTAGGATTCTGGTAACATATTATGTTTTGTATTAGTTATGCTTTTGTACCAGCAAGGCTTTGCCCTAGGGATTCCAAGGGAAGGAATGGTCATGTATACCGGTGGTAGAGATAAGGCTTGGTTGAAGGATTGCCTTGGGCTTTCAGGATTCTGGTAGGATCACAAGATTCCAGTAGTGTGCACTTACTGGTAATGATAGTGGTTGTGGGTTTTCAAGAACCTCTACCTTGGGTGGAGGAAATCATGTATTTAAGACAGGCTTCCTGACTAGTAGGAAATGCTAGACTTTAGATAGAACCTAGATAAGAAATATACTTAGTTGAATGACGATTCTCTTGCTCCCTTTCCCCTTCGCTTCTTCTAAGACCTTCTTGTCTTTACCTCTCTAGTCTCCCTTAGAAATCAAATTATAGTCAGCCTACTGCCAATCCCTATTGTATTAGCTCATACAGGTTACCACCTGTTATATTCTTACTATGGTCTATTTCAAGAACATGTCTCCTACCAAAGGAACTCATATAATAGATACAACTCTCTACGAGTTATGGTATAGATTAAAGCTGAATATTCATCACCTTTGAGTTTGAGGATGCACTATTTATAACTATATATATCATACAAAGAGAGAAGATAAGAAATAGAGTTTCAAAGTAGCAAGGATGATGTTTCTTGGTTATACCTTAACAACTAACTTGAAGTAATACAGACTTTATCACCTAAAAACAAAGCTGTTAGTATTGTCTTGGGATATGGTATTCTATGAAGACATATCATATTTCCATCCAGTTGAACACAAGATTTTTCTTCCATATACTAGCAAGCGAGAATATCTACCTCAGTCTGTTGACATTGTTGAAAAAAGATAAGTTTCAATAACTCCTGTTATTTCTACTGGAAGATCAACTGATGCTTTATCAGCACCTATCTAGGGAGGTTCATGACTATTAATAGTAGAGAGAGTGATCTGATCAAGTTTAGGTTCTTACTGGAATGTTGTCAATAGTGTAATGACCTATCAGAAGGTATCTTACACTAAACTATTCTTACACCCATACTAGAGACCATGAGATTAATGAGTAAGGATAGTTGGGTTCACTACAGTGGACTAATCAGGATACTAAAAGGTCATAGTATTAAAGATGAGGCTAGTAGGTTAAGCTCAGGAAAGGCTTGTGTGATAAGACCTAAGTTATCCAAATATGAGACCTGGGTTACCCTGATATGAGGTTTGAGTTACCCTACCTAGCATACTAAGGTATTCAACTGAGGTTGGGATGACACTATATGGGTTGGACACTTCAGTAAAATCCAAAAGACTTTAAACCTAGTACTGATCAGGGGGCCATAGGAGGAGATACAGGCTCCAAATGCTGTCAGATTTTACAGCAATATTCCCAACACCCCTTGTGCAGCCTCAACATAAGGACCACATGTCATGGACTTACGGTTGTTGAGTTGCTCCCTTCCTAACAAAAGGGATTGAGTGGAGGCACTCTTGTAATACCATATAGCTTATCACTGTTCGTCTGACTGGATGCTGTCTGTAGGATATATGAGAGGACATAGGATGTGCTCCAGAGGAAAGGCTATCTTCTGGCACTAAATTGGTGCAAAATGGACAAGAACTGAAGGAGTTACTGAGGTAATACCAGAGGGGTAGTTCAGAACCTCCTGAGTAGTCCCAGGGTAGCCTGGAAGATGTTGAAGTATCTCCAGGCAGGTGAAATGCATGGAGACACAACTTGTACGCAATCACTGTAAGACTATTGAGGTTGTTTGAGAACTCTAAAAGCATGATTTGTATCATGGTAAGGGTACTTTTGGGGAGTTGACTATGGGTAGCGCCCACTAAGCCAATCACTAAGGTACACCAACAGGGGAGCCAAGTAGACTTTCCAATCAGGTCAAAGCCTGATTAGAATAAAGTAGAAGGTTCAGCTCGATCATGAGAACTATGTTTACAAAAGGCTTACATAGATGAAATGCATATGGGTATGAGAGTTTATTCATAGTATGTCTTCTCAGATATATGATAGTTTGCTACTAGTATGTCAATAATATGAAGAGTTTTTCTCCTGCAGTGACATTAGAGATGCAGCAATTGAAACACTTTAGGTTTGAAGGAGATTTAGCCAGATCGAGTTGACATCTACAAAGGAATAATGTCTTTGGTGGTGTGGGTTGGTCAGCCTGAGGGAGACTGTTACAGGGTAGCCCAACCAAAGATTTTGTGGGTTGACCTATGCTGTATGTTTCTTGAAGTAAAGTAAGGTAAGGTAAGATAAAACAAAGATGAAGATCATCAAGGTAGGCTCAGAAAGTTGTGTTTGTAATAAGTCTTTCAAGAGTAAATAATAAATATATTAATAAGATCTCTTCTCCGTTGCTTTATGTTTCTAATAGCTGGGAGTACCTCGATATTTATATTCTGTGTCTGAGTTATCGCAGGCTACAATCAACTCCCATGCTATCTAAGTACCTCTATTGAAAACCTCTTATTTTTCCGAAGTGCGAACACTCCTGACCCTGAGAATATTTGCCTTACTTAGCTTCAATCTCTTCAAACTCCTATTTGTTTCTGAGGGTGTAAACACTCTACTAGTAGGTAGTCTTCAATCTCTCTGCTATATGAACTTAATTTGAGTATGCTGCTCTAATAGCAACTATACCAATTATTCTGCCTCAAAAATATAAATTGATTAGCTTTAATGAATGAGTGCAGCTATTGCATTGCATGTTTATGCATCACAAAGCCCATCAGACATGAGGGACTTTTGGCCCTGGATCGAGCCAATAGCTCATCGGGTGAAAACCTCTCATACTGATTCTCGAGCAGACCCTCTTGGGGTGCTACTTCTTTCAAAGCAAGAGGCTCAGCTCTGTGGCCACACTTTGGTGCCATAGGCTTGCGATATTTGGTCACTAACGGTTTTTTCCCAATTTGTCCTATTACTTATCAGCCATAATATTTAACTACTAATGTATAGGATAATAGCTCACTCAAAGCTTAACCAAACTTCTTCGAGTCACCTCTCATGAGTCGCCAAAGGTACCCTCTCATATATCCTACGAACAGCATCTGGTCGGATGGACAGTGATAATGTATACAGTGTTATGCTGAAGGTGTCATTTATTTTTGCTAAAGTGTTGGGACCCAACTCGGCCGTAATACTATGATGATGCTCGGTCCCTATATGGGGGTTGCAGGGGTATGGTAGAAATAATCCTGAGTAAAGGCCAGGTAATTTTGGCCTTTTTTTCCATATGCCTAATAGTAGCTCCCCCCACAAGACTTCATCTCGAATGTCCCTTTCAAAATAAAATAAAAAATAAAAATAAAATAAATAAAAAACTTCTTTCTTAGGAACTCAACATGGTAGGGTAAAAAACTTTGTGCGTTTGCTTGGCCACACAAAGAAAACCTTACCATATTATTCCAATCCTACCCATCCTGGCATTTCAGGATTCAACCAATGAAATTCTTCCACCAATTTCACTGTACACTCCAGGTGCTCTGCTGGCTCCCAGGTGTTCTCATCTTCAGAACATCCCTTCCATTTCACAAAATATCGGAGCTCTCGGAGGACATTATTTTGTCCTCTAACTCTTCTTGTACAGGAGATTATTTCACTCTTCACAATTCTCTCCACTTCCCACTCTAAATCACCTTCAATTTCTTCTGGGTCACAGGGTGGCTGTGCCTGTTCAGGTTGAATAGAAACTCGGTAGGGCTCAAGCAGTGCCACATGAAATACCAGATGGATTTTCCACTGGTCAGGTATTTGGAGTTTGTAGGCTCATTCAACCTCTTTCTCCAATACCTTGAAAGACTCGTAGAGCTTTGGGCTCAACTTTTTTGAGGGCCTTTTTGATTGCATATTTTTGCCATTGAGCATGACTTGGTCTTCCACCTTTATATCAGGTTGCTCCCTAGCTTTTCAATCGTAATATCTTGACATGGCCTCTCACGTAAACTCTAGCATTTCCTTAGCCTGTCCATGTATATTCTTCATCTAGTATGCATAGATGGCTGCACCCAGATTTTGAGCTTCTCATTCTCTCATCCATTCAGTCTGTAGATGGAAACCATAGTTTGAAAAGAATGGGGTCATTTTGTGCGTGTTTGTGGTAGAGTTGTTGTAAGCATATTCTGCCAATGGGAGAAGCTGATACCAATCCTCCTGATCATAGTTGACAAAGCTTCGTAAGTAACCCTCCAACACTTGGTTGGTTCTTTCAGTTTACCTATCAGTCTGAGGGTGATAGGCCATTGACATTCTTCTTTTAATTCCCAGAAGCTTGCACAATGATTCCCAAAATTCATCTTGAAACTTTGGATCCATGTCAAAAATGATTTCCATGGGTATTTTATTGAGTTTCCATACTTCTCGGAGGAAGATGTTAGTAATGTCCTTTGCAGTCGCATTTTCCTTTAGGTCAATAAAATGTGTCATCTTAGTGAACCGATCTACTATGACCATGATTCTGGTATGTCCTTGCGACTCGGGTAGTTGAACAATAAAATCCATTGAGATAGATATCCATGCAGTATATGGTACATGTAAAGATTGAAGTAACCCATACCTTGCATGTCTTGAGGACTTATTGTGTTGATATTCCTCACAGGATCTGATGTAATCATTGACCCAACCCATTAAACCTTTCTAGTAGAAGACTCGTGTGACTATTTCCAGGGTTTTTTCCTGGCCAAAGTGTCCAGCAACCTTGGAATCATGGCACTCATTCATTATGAGGGTTTGGATACCTTCGTCTGCTGGGATGAAGAGCCTGTCCTTGTAGTATACTAGCCCATCTTTCAAGGTCCAAAACTTTGGCAGCTCTGTGCCATTATTTCTCAATCTTTCTAACTCCTGCCTTCTTGTGACTCACTCTTCATACTGTTTGGCCACTTCTTTAACTTTTACTATGAAGTTGGCATCAAACTTTCTTATTTCTGCTCTTGCGATGATGGCATTAGACAACATTACTATTTCTTCTGACAATTTTGGATTGTGTTCCTTGTCATAATGGTCAAAATGTTCATTTTTTCTAGAGCTTGCTTGTAAGAAGCACACTATAGGCTTTTTTCCAAGTAGGTCACTACTTCCGAAGCTAGCATCAGCTTGTTCTGTTATCACTTAGTCAGTCACTTCTTGGAGCTCTGCGTTGTCGATTTTTTCAACAATTATTTAGGCTATCCAGTCCTTCTTTGCAACCTTGTAGTCTGCATTCATCAGGTTGACTATTAAAACCTTTATTTTACCAGTATAGTCCATGTCTATTACTCCAGCACCTATGTGTATGCCATGTCTGAGCACTAATCCACTTTGGGGTGCTATTCACCTGTAGGTTCCCTTAGGGAGCCCTATGGCTATTTCTGTTGTGATGAGGGCTTGTCCCTTTCCAGGGATGGTAAGTGTATCCATGCTATACAAGTCATGTCCAGCCATAAAGGTTGACCCTCTAGTCAGAATCTTAGCATTCTCCACCAATCTGTGGACTCGGACCCTTTGTGGCTCTATGCTTCTGTCCAAGTCTTCTGTTTCTGACATCCTGTTATCTTCTGGCCTAGGATCGAGTTCTATATCATAAGTGGGGGTTAATCTTTTGTCCCTGGGGGTTTTCCACATCATGGCAACTTGTAGAATGTTTTCAGCCTTCAAAATTGACTGTTCCTTATGGGTAGCTCCCCCTTTAGGACAGTACTCCAGCCATCTACTCAATGCATCTGGTTTGCCCCCTTGGGCTCCTGGACAGTAAACAATACAGAAATTGAAATCTGCCAATTTCTGAGTCCATCAAATTTGCCTAGCACACCATGCCTTTGTTGTAAGGAAGTACTGTAAATTTTGATGATCAGTGTAAACAGTGATGGGGACTTCTGTTCCTACCAGATAGTGACACCATTCTTTGAAAGCCTCCACAATTGCCAGTAATGCCTTATCGTGAACATCATAGTTTCATTCAGTGGATCCAAATTTTCACAAGTGAAATGCTACTGGGTGTAGCTTTTTCTTTGGTAGCTGTGATAAAACACAACTGAGTGCACAATCGCTTACATCTGTTTCCATGATTGTTTCCCTCATGGGGTCAAAATAACAAAGAATTGGTGTGGTCACAAATTGTTCCTTTAGGAACTCAAAGGCCTCATCTTGCTCTCTTCCCCAGGAAAAATGTTAGGAATTTCCCTTCAGGAGTTCTGTGATCAGTTTGCAAATTGCAGAAAAGTCCTTAATAAATCTTCGGTAAAAGTTCGCAAATCTTATGAAGATTTGTATTTCTTTTATAGACCTTGGTTGTTACCATTTTCAGATAGATTCTACCTTTTTCTCACTCATCGAGACTTCTTTCATTGTTACTACATAGCCTAGAAATTCCACTGTAGTGATGTGAAAGTAAGACTTTGCAATAGAAACTACCAGTTGATATTCTCTTGGGCGAGCTAACACTTTTTAGACTAGCTCAACATGGCTTGCCTCATCTGCTGAGTAGATAAGAATGTCGTCCATGTAGACCACAATGCTGTGGTCCAGGAATTCTCATAGAACAGTGTTCATCATTGCCTGGAAGGTAGCTAGGGCATTAACAAGCCCAAATGGCATGACTTTGTATTCAAAGTGTCCATAGTGAGTCTGGAAAGCTGTCTTCCACTCGTCTCCTTCCTTAATTCGAATTAGATGGAATCCATCTTTTAGGTCTAATTTGGTAAAGATGGTTGAACTGACCACTCAGTCTCATAGCTCCGTCATCAGAGGGAGTGGGTATTTATTGGATACTGTGACCTTATTAAGACCTCTATAATCGATGCACAGGTGCCAGCCACCATTTGGCTTTGGTACAAACAATATTGGAGCCCCATATGGTACCATGCTAGGACTGATTTTTCCCTGCTCTAACATCTTGTTTAGGTATATATGTAGAGCTTCCAACTGAGAGACAGAAAGCTTGTAGATTGGTCCCTAAGGGGGCTTAGACCTTCCTTGATGTCAATCGCATGGTTGAATGTTCTTCTTGGAGGCAATTTGTCAGCTGCTGATGGCAGAAAAAGGTCTGTTTAATCCAGGTATTCCTTTGGTAACTGGCAGATTACCAGTTCCTTACTCTCATCCATAGAGGTTACTGGCCTGACAATCAGTGCGTCAAGGTCATGAGCTACATCATCATCCCATTCAAACAGTTTATCCATATCGCACCACATGCCTGTGCCACAGTGGCTATGGCATTTCCTATCCTTGAATTCCCATCTATCCAGATGTGTGATATTAGATATAGGGTGTCCCTTTAGCCAACCATAGGGTATTATCATTCCCCATCAATTTGTAGGTGCCACTTCACAGGAGACTTCTATAGTATAGCAGTTTATCACTATTTCCATTTTTAAGGGCACAGTATATCGTTCACCACTTGACTTGGCGATGTCACCCATAAAACCCTTAATAGAGATGTGATTTCTGCACATTACACAAAGTATATCTAATTCTTGTACCAATTTCTCATTTAAAATGAAAACATCGGCTCCTGAGTCTAATAAAATTTAGATTTGATAGCGTTTTCCTGCTACATAGAGATGTGCATGACCCTCTAGGTGCTCGTAAAGTGTAGGTTGTGGGGCAATAAGTCTGAGCCACTTGCCAGATGGCTCTGTCTCAATATGTTTTCACTTCGACATTTTTATCAAAATTCTTCTAAAATTTTCAATTATCTCGTCTCTGGGCCAAGAATTCCCCTGTACTTTCTTCCGAGTCAAGAGACCACTCTGAGTCTCACTGCCAGTTACTTGTTTCACCTAGAGGGTGCCAAGTGAAGTCTTCACCATACCAAATAGTTTAAAGCTGAAAAAAATCTTCTTCATCCCAGACTCTTAAAGGGTCTGCCCACCAAGATGGTTCATCTTGGGTGTAAAAAAGTTCTAGGTGAGTTTCCATGAACCAAGAGGGTTCACTGGAGTGTGCAATAAGTTCCAGAGATTGTATTTCTTTTAATTTGTCTGTAAAAATATCCTCAAATGTGGAGAAGTGGTTAATAATTGCTGGTTCTGTTGATTGTTCCAAGATATGGTCAAAGTCTGAAGTCATTTCTTGTATTCACAGGTAGGTAATCGTAATAGATGTTCACTACTGTGCCTGCGCAGTTTCAACCAATAAGGTCTCCTCAGGTGAACTTGGTAATACAATTCCAAATTCCAATACAGTTATTGGGCAGCCCATTATGAGCCATCTTTACCCCTTGCCGAAGGGTTCCCAAATATAACCTGCCCAGTGCTTTATGATAAAGTAGGGGTACAATCTGCCAGTACTATCAGCATGGGCTAAGATTCAAGTCTAGTGGGGTATGAGCCCCCATTTTGAATTTGTGCCAGACCACAAGTACCCATATGCCGTCATTGTATCATGCCAACCATTCCTTATCTACTCAACCCCCTATTACCTCCTTAAGCTCATGCACAGACCCAAATCAGTGTTGGGAGTAACACCTGCAATTAGACAGTGACCAGTCCAATACTCTTCAGCTAAGAAGAGGGTGTGTAGACCTTGAAAAGATTCCCCTCAGTTGGATCTTGGGTTAGATAGTTCCCAAAGTTGTGGTGGTGGCCGAGTCATTGCCACTTGACCAACCTGCAGCTGCCTCTCTAGGGGGACCCGGATCTCCAACTAAGTGTTCTGTCTCTTTGGTAGCTTGCGTCAAGTTACAGAGCTAACCATGGCAGCTCTTCTACACATGACCCATTTGTGGTTGGTAAGTCCACAACAAGTACATGAGCCGTGAGTTTCTTGCCTCTTTTCTATCAGGGTCTGGGGGACTCCCTCATGAGCTTTTTTCCAATCCATATGTATCGGTGTTGGATTGCTTTCTCCCAAATTGGTCCTTTGTGCCTTCTAACCTCTCATGGTTGTTTTTGGTGACTGAGGGTTCTTATTGAACTGGGTATTTGAACCTTTATTCTCATTGCCATGTTTTCCTTTTATGGCATTTCCTCGGCCCTTTTCCATTGCCTGAGATTGAGTTTGGCACTGTAAGAAAGATTCCTCTAGTTTCTCAAAGCCTCCAAGCACTTTGAGCCAGTCTGCATCGGCATCATACATCTCTCCTGAGAGCCTTCTCAGAATTTGTTCCACGAGCTTATCCTTAACTAGAAGCCTCCATCCAATAATAGACATCTTAGCTTTGATAACAAGGTTTTTGAGCAGAAGGAGGTATTCTTCAATATCGTTATTGTACAGGATTCTTTTCATATCCCATGCTACCTCTTGTTCTTGCTTAATGCCGAAGTATCTGCTAACAATTTCTTGGGTAAACCTGGTCCATGAGACCAATTCTGGCTGAAAAGGAGTGCCCATAGCACCTGTCATGCTTTTTCAGTACCATTTGGCGAAGGAGGCTACCTTTTTTCCCTTCATTCTTTTCAATGTGTAGACAATTTTGTCATGGTCTTCTGTCTATTGATTCGGATTTCTAGCAAAATAGTCTTCACAGTCCAACATCCATGTGTTGATGTCCTCATAGACCTTGCCCTCAAATATAGTTGGTGGGTCAGTGTGCTGCTTTCCTCTGGCAATCGCAGTTCCCAATATTTCCAACATGTCATCTGCATCTGGGGCCATCTTTCAAGGGTGGCAATTTGTGGCCCTGGGTGTGGGAGGTGAGGCTGGACCTTCATTATCACTGGAGCTACTACTGCTGCTTGGATTAGGGTCCCCCCCTCTAGCTCCATGCATCATTGGGGGTCCTTTGCCCCCTCCTCCTCCTCCTTCTCCTCCTCTAAGCCATTGATAGGTCTCAGTCAATCTCCTTTCCTTTCTTTGGCCTTCCAGCCTGGGAGCCAGAGGAGGAAGGAGGAGCAGTTTCTGCTGTTGCTTGTCTTGCTAGAAGGGAAGTTGTGGCTGCTGAATGAGCTACTTGGACTGATTGTTGCTGCATAAGTTGCATCATTTCTGGTATCCTTTGTTCTGCTTCTGCGCATTGATTTTGGTCGATGTCCACTTGGGCTTACACTTGCTGGATCAATTGTTCCAGCTATTGGTCTCGCGAAAACGACACTTGCCTTGTTAGGTCAAGATTTTGATGCAACTGGGTACTTACCACCTGTTGCTGCTTGTGTTGAGCATTATGTCTTTGTAGCTCTGCAGCTACTTGGTCTTGGAAGTGCTTTTGAGATGTCCCTATTTCTTGTGTGAATGCATTCATTTTCAGGTGTATTCCTGTAACAGGGGCGCCCTAAGGGAAGATGGATCTCAAGTTCGCGACCACACTGAAGTGACTCAAAGATCAAAAGCGATAATCAACAGTAGAGTAAAGAAGAATCAAAACAGTAAAACTTAATATAGTTAAACTGCAACTTCACTCAGTAAGTTTCTCGAGAGGTAGTTGATTGCCAGAGTAGAGTGGGACTTGCATATAGTTTAAGTAGAATATCATATACTGCCAGTTCCTACCCATCACTACTCTAACTTAATCATGAGCATACCCGTCTCCTCCAGGCTGGCCAACACATACCACCCAGGACATTATTCCTTTGTAGATGTTGGTCGCTCTGGCTAAATCTCCTTCTGACATCAAGTGTTTCAGTACTGCATCTCTAAAGCGACCTCAGGAGAAAAAACTCTTCATATCATTGGCATGCTAGTGGCGAACTATCATGCAACTGAGGAGATATACTATTTACAAACTCTCATACCCATATGCATTTCATCTATGCAAACCTTTAGTAGACATAGCTCTCATGGTCGAGCTGAACATTCTACTTCATTCTAGTGAAGTCTTTGCCTGATAGGAAAGTCTACTCAGCTCCCCTGGTGGGGTACGTTGGTGATTGGCCTAGTGGGCACTACCCACAGTCAACTCCCCAAAAGCACCCCTACCATGATAAGAATTATGCTCTTAGAGTTCTCAAACAAACCCCAATAGTCTTACAGTGATTGGGCACGAGTTGTGTCTATGTGCAATTCACCTGCCCAGAAATGCTTCAACATCTTCTGGGCCACCCTGAGACTTCCTGGGAGGCTCTGGACTACCCTTCTGGTATTATCTGAGTAACTCCTTCAGTTCCTTTCCGCTTTACACATATTTGGTACCAGAAGATAGCCCTTCTTCTGGAGCACACCCTATGCCCTCTCATGTATCCTACGGACAGCATCCGGTCGGACGGATGGTGACAGCTTATATGGTATTACAAGAGTGCCTCCACTCAGTTCCTTTTGTAAGAAATGGTGCAACTCAACAACCGTAAGCCCATGACGTGCGGTCCTTATACTGGGGCCGCAGCGGAGTGTTAGGAATACCTCTGTAAAATCCTGGGGCATTCGGAGCCCTGTAGCTCCTCCTTTAGTCCCCCAAAGGCTACCAGGTTTGTTGCCTTTAGATTTTACCCGAGTGCCCAATCCTTAAAGGATCGCCCCCTGCCCCAAGTAAGTACCTCTAAATGCTAGGTAGGGTAACTTGGGTGCCATGTCAGGGTAACTCAGACCTTATGGTAGGGTAACCTGGACCTCATGTCAGGGTAACTCAGGCCTCGTTACACAAGCCTTTCCTGAGCCTGCCTTTTATACTACGATCTTATAGTATGCATAGTTATCTGCTATAGCGAACCAAACTATCCTTACCCGTTGACCTCAAAGTCTCAAGTATGGGTGTAAGAATAGTTTACTGTAAGACACCATGTGGTGGGTCGTTACAATTTCTGCTAACTCATTTCCCACTATCTGTTCTCCTTGGTCAAGACTATTTCTATAGGATTCTAGCTCATCGGCATATTGTTGTCCTCATGAGGACAGCTTATTGTAAGCTATGTGTTGTTTGTCAATGGACCTGGAAGTAGTCTGATCAACTTGATTAAGGCATTCTAGGATGTGGTTCAGGATAGCCAGAACTTCCAGATTTCTTGGGGGGCCATCTCATCTTCCTCTTATTGTAGTTGCTCTTTTGTCAATTCTCCATGATCTTCTGCCTCGCAAGGAGCCAGTGGGGGAACCTTCACTGGAGAGAAATAGCGGGTTTTGTGTAGTGGTGGTAGCTAGTATAAATATCATGTCGCTGCCTGGAGAAGGTGCCCCTTCTTCTATATGTATATCAGCCCCAGCTCCTTGAATGGCCGGGAACATAGGTGAATCTTGTCTAGGGTGATCTGTGATGAGTTTAGGTAACGGTAAGTGTGTATAATGAGCCTAGGTAATGTGGAGAGTATTAATATACTATTATGGGGTAGCCCAACCAAAGATTGTGTGGGTTGGCCTATGCTATACGTTTCTTGAAGTAAAGTAAGGTAAGGTAAGATAAAACAAAGATGAAGATTATCAAGGTAGGCTCAGAAAGTTGTGTTTGTAATAAGTCTTTCAAGAGTAAATAACAAATATATTAATAAGATCTCTTCTCTGTTGCTTTATGTTTCTAATAGCTGGGAGTACCTTGATATTTATATTCTGCATCTGGGTTATCGCAGGCTACATTCCACTCCTATACTATCTAAGTACCTCTATTGAAAACCTCTTATTTTTCCTAAGTGCGAACACTCCTGACCCTGAGAATATTTGCCTTACTTAGCTTCGATCTCTTCAAACTTCTATTTGTTTCTGAGGGTGTAAATACTCCACCAGTAGGTAGTCTTCGATCTCTCTACTATATGAACTTAATTTGAGTATGCCACCCTAATAGCAATTATACCAATTATTCTGCCTCAAAAATATAAAGTGATCAGCTTTAATGAATGATCGCAACTATTGCATTGCATGTTTATGCATCATAAAGCCCATCAGACATGAAGGACTTTTGGCCCTGGATTGAGCCAATGGCTTGTCATGCAAAAACCTCTCATACCGATTCTCAAGCAGACACTCTTACAGTGCTACTTCTTTCAAAGCAAGAGGCTCAACTCTATGGCTAACCTTTGGTACCATAGGCTCGCAATATTTGGTCACTAACGGTTTTTTCCCAATTTGTCCCATTACCTATCAGCCATAATATTTAACTGCTAATGTATAGGATAATAGCTCACTCAAAACTTAACCAAACTTCTTCGAGTTACTTCTCATGAGTCGCTAAAGGTACCCTCTCAGATATCCTATGAACAGCATCCGGTCAGTCAGACGGCGACGACGTATACGGTGTTAAGCTGAAAGTGTCATTTATTGTTGCTAAAGTGTTGGGACGCAACTCGGCCGTAATACCATGATGACACCCAGTCCCTACATGGGGGCTGCAGGGGTATGGTAGAAATAATCCTGAGTAAAGGTTGGGTAATTTTGACCCTTTTGTCCATATGCCTAACAGAGATAGGTGTGCTCATGATTAAGTTAGAATAGTGATGGGTGGGAACTAGCAGTATATGATATTTTACTTAAACTAGATGCAAGTCTTACTCTACTCAGGCAATCAACTTCCTCTTGAGAAACTTATTGACTCAAGTAAAGCTGTGGCTTAATGGTGTTAAGTTTTACTGTTTTGATTCTTGTTACTCTACTGTTGATTATTGCTTGTGATCTTGAGTCACTTCAGTGCAGTTGTGAACTTAGAATCTATCTTCCTTTAGGGCACCCCTATTACAAATGGGCAGAAGAGAAGAAGTCAAATTGAGCAAGAATAAATGGTAGAATCAGAGAGAGAAGCATTAGGTGAGATTGAGAAGGCACTTGAACAGAGAAGTGGTAATGGAGATGAAAATCACTTAAGTGAATTTAATGATGGAGTAGACATAAAGTTTTTGGTTACTCAAGAACTGGATTTGATAGTGATAGCACTCAAAGGATGAAATAGAGATGACTGGATAAATATGATAGATTTTAAATTGGAACCTCTTGAGGTCCATAATACTTGCATGATTTTACCAACTGATCAGTCACCAGAAAACCAAAGATTAATATCTTCTGTAATGGTTTTACAGGAGAAACTGGGTGAAGATAGGAAGGTTGCTTGATACAATGTACAATTGGTTACTCATAGATTTAGACAATACTCTGGAATTGATTTTGTAGAAACCTATAGTCTAACAATTTTGTTTGCTACCATTTGAATGGCTTTGTCTAAGGCAGCCATCAAAGATAAGGAAATTATACAACTCAATATAGTCACAGCCTTCTTAGAAAGCAAAATTGAGGAGGTTATATACCTTAAACTTCCAAAAGAGTTTGAAGTTTCAGATATGAGAAAGGTAATCCTAAAAGATAAAGACTCAAGAGGGAAGGGGAAGTACAAAGAAAACATTATAGTATAACTCAAGCAGAGTCTTTACAAGCTTATGCAGGCTGGCTATAACTGGTATAATACATTGGCATCACATTTTAAAAATGAAATAGGAATGGAAAGTTTTAAATTTGAAGCTGGCATCTATATGATAAGTTCTGGGGCAACAATCATCATATAGATTGATGATATATTGTTGATTGGTTCTACCAAAGAATTTGCTTGAATGAAGCAAGCAATTAAGGAGAGATTTAAAATCAAGGATCTTCGTAATGTGAAGTTTTTCGTGAGTATACTTATTGAGCAAGACTGAAAGAGCTGTCAAATATATCTTAGCCAAAGGGCTAATTTGAAGAAAGTTCTTGCTTGATTCTGGATGGAAAACTGTAAGGGAAGTGCGACACTGATGGATGTAAAGGATAAGCTTTATATGAAAAAAGAGGAGGAGGTTGCAGCTAATAACCAATCATATCAGGAAGCTGTGGGGAGTCCCACCTATGCAGTGACCACAACAAGGCCAAACACCGCCTATCCAAATGGAATGGTTAGACAGTATGCTACAAACCTCTCTATACTGCATTGATCTACTGTGAAATGAATTTTATACTATATACAATAATCACAAGCACTTCACCTATGTCTAGGTAGCCAGAGAGGAGGTGATAAAAGCATTGGGAAAGATGATAGCAATATTATTAATGCTCTAATCATGGTCTATGCAGGTGCAGATTTTGCTGGAGACATTACTAGACTGAAGTCTACCTGCACTCTTGTTGTTTTAGACTACTATAGAATAATAATTCATTGAAAGTCACAAAGGTAAAAGATAGTAGTAAAGTCAACAGCAGATGCAGAATTTAATGCCACATCACTGGCAGTTGAAGAAGAGATATGGCTAGAGAAAGTACAGAGAGAGTTACAAAGAAGAAAGGATGATAGATCTGAGGAGACCCCTCTTCTATCTGTTTATAATAATAATCAAGCCTGTATAGCTAGTCTAAAAAATAGTCAATTCAAACCTTTAACTGAGCATGTAAGTATGAAGTATTTCTGGTTGAGAATTAGTTAATAGTAGAGAGATTAGCATTTCATATATGAGGACTAATGAGATGATAGCTGATGGATTTACTAAGAGATTAGAGCATAGAAAACATGAAGGTTTTATTAGAATATTATCTCTAGTATCTTAATTCTGCAAGATGTTTGGGATCCATTATGTTATAATATTTGTTGAGAGCTGATACAAGTTTATATGACCATGGAAAAGTTTTTTTTTGATATAGTTATATTGAAGTTTTTTTTTAGATAAAGGGAAAAGTATATGGGATTAGGGAGAGTGATAGAGTAATCCTACTATAGTTATTAGGTTGTGGTATTAGTTTAGCAAGTAGATTAGTTACATGCCCTTTGGAGAACTGTTGATTCTGTTGTTTATGATATTATTGGGTGCATACAAGTAACCCTCCACTACTTGTATTTAAGTTACCATAGATCTCTCTCTCCTCTCATAGTTTAACATATTAATAAACACCTTACACATACTCACCAGTATGATCATTCACTACCACTTGTGATTTCTGCTTGTACTCTATCAATTCACTATTAGTATTATAGTGTATCCCTTTGCATTGTTTGAAGCCTTTAATAATGAGTCTTACCTTGAAGTGAATTGATCTATTGGCATTGGACTTTATCCTAAATACCTACTTTGACCCAATTGGTTTCACTCCTTCAGGCACTCTGTCAATTGGTGTCTATGTAGAGCTTTCAGCTAGCAGCCAAAGTTCTGATTTCATAGTCTTGATCTATTGCTATTGATAGATACTCTCTATTGATATTGTCTACTTACTTTGCATTAAATTTACACTTCTCATCTTCTCCTGCTATTATTTCTTCTACTTATATTTGAATATCTGCATTGTGAGTATCATTCTTTTGAGACCTTCACTAGATCTGTTTGGACTTGATAATATTTTCTGTATATTTGAAGAAGTACCAAGGTTAGCTTGTATCTACCATAGGAAACCTTAGAGAGGGAGGAAGGGGGAGAGAGAAAGAGACAGAGAATGTGAGAGAGAGAGAGAGAGAGAGAG
The DNA here is from genome assembly GCA_003788595.2 of Choiromyces venosus 120613-1. Classification (NCBI taxonomy): domain Eukaryota; kingdom Fungi; phylum Ascomycota; class Pezizomycetes; order Pezizales; family Tuberaceae; genus Choiromyces; species Choiromyces venosus. Next base: position 984,271 of record ML120353.1, read on the forward strand.
AGAGAGAAAGAGACAGAGAATGAGAGAGAGAGAGAGAGAGAGAGAATAAGAGTGGATCATTTAGTGTAAAGTATATAGAACAAAAGATAGTCATATCATATAGTGTTATACCTAGAGAGTGATAGAGTGGAAGTATCATCACCTAGTAGTACATCCAGGAAGCAAGAGAGAGAGACAGAATGAGAGAGAAGGGTCATCTAACAATGTTCTACACTCTGAGTTACAAGTAGAGGGATCTGAGTTGTAATGGAATATAGAGAGAGGAGAAGGAGAGAGAGAGGAGTAGTCTTCAAGTATGAATTCTACAGAGTATCTGGAGTTGAAGCCTGAGTTTGGGCTTGTACTTATTGTATTTTGGTCTTCTACAAACACTACATCTGAGCTATAAAATGCACACACCACTTAATCATGGCTATCAAAGTCTCAGTAATACCATACCTTATCTGTTAGAGTATATCCTATCAACACAGATAGCTTAGAGCATGATTGAAACTTGAGCCTAACCTTAGACCCAAGGGGCTTATCAGGCATTTGATGGTATGTAGTATAGCTAATCCTACAAAGATAGGAAATTGATGCTTCTTTTCCTCTATGTAGCACTGAGTAAGGTAACTAATTATTCAAGGATAATGATGGACTTTAGTGATGGAGGTAGACTGCCATCACAATAACCTCACCCCAGAATGAAATGGGTAAGTTGGCATCAATTTGGATTGATCATATATGAAAGTTAATCATTTGTAGTATCTATTCAGCTACTTCATTCTTGTGCTGCATGTATTGAGGTAATAGTTCAAAGAATATTCCATGTGTTCTAAGAAGTCCTTTAAACATTCTATTATCATATCCTCTGTAGATGTTATTATACCTGAAGGATACTACTGTATACTGAGGATAGTGAGATTTGATAAATGCTAATGTCTTTTGAAAGCATTGTATGCATTCTTCAGGTCACTTAGTCTTTAGAAAATATACAAAGGTCCAGCATGTAGGATCATGAACAAGAATTAGATAGTACTTCATACTGAAATGTGATAGTAGCAGGGGACTACAAGTATCAAAATGAATCAAGGAGAATAGGAAGTCAACTCTTTCAGTCAAGATTTGGCTACAAGTTTGTTGCTACTTAACTAGAATACAGGTAGCACAAGATATTTCTGGAGGTAATAAGATGATTCTAAACTTCCGCATTATACTAGTTTAGATGTGTAAGCTACTGATGCCAAAGGGTAGGATTTGAGGTGTTATGGCTTGATAGAAGTTCAGTGAGTAAGGACTTCAATGAGTCAACCTTGCATTATAATATGACTTGAGTGATAACTTAAAGTATCTGAGTCTGCCTTTTTTTGAACATTGCATATTTGAGAAGCAAACTCTATGGTAAGTCCATGCTAGTGTTCAAATAGTTTTCCAATAGAAATGAGAGAGAGCCTAAATTTAGACATATAAAGTTCCTATACAATGAGGTGACATAGAGAGACATTACTAGATTATTTTGCAGTAATAGTATTATAGTTCTTGGGTTGGATAGTGATAAAATTAGAAAACTCATGGATTGAGAGGAAACAGGATATCAAATTACAAATGTGATGAGAAGTGCCAGAGTAAAAGGTCCAGTGAAAGAGTGACAGTAGGGTTATAAAACCTTAGCTTCAAGTTGTACTAGAAAATTATGTAACTTTTTCCACTTGCAGTAGCTAGTCAACTAGTCAGAAGTGATTTTGTAGAGGTTTAGAGGTTAGAATATTTTCTATTATTTCAGTAGCTTGACTTGAAGCTGCTATTCTAGAGGTTGTATTTTCCAGCTTCAACTATTTGTGGTAGGTATGGTAGCCTTTTGCTGCTTGGACCAGTGAGAGACTTTTATACAGATGTAATCTTATTCTATACCTAAACTCAGTGGAGGTAAAGCAGGATAAAGTAATAGTAGCTAATGCTCTTCTAGATCACTCATTCCAATCTTCCTTCTTATGGCAATGTCATGTCTTGTGTACTCCTTAACCATTGGTATGACATTATCCTAGGATTAGAGTACTATAAGGAGTAGATCTATTATTGGAACCATAATATCCACCATAGTAACTACCCCATAGGTTTTGACAAGAGCCAACTTCTGAGAGTAATGTATCTCCAGAGATGAGAGAGGAGTTGGTAAAGGTTACATCATCAATTTAAGGCTTCACTATCTCCATATCAAGAACCTTCTGAATAATGTCTTCAATAGTATAGTTGCTTTCTGTCACAGATCGTGACTAAGCAAGACGGAATGGCAAGGCAGATTTCACCTGACTCATATTTATGAGTCAGAAGGAACGAGTATTTCACATGACTTGTACTAGCAAGTTATTGATAGGTTTTTATTGGTTGTTTGATTTTTCTATGATTCGCAATAGCGATCATATGATGTTATGTTTTCACACGTGACTCAGATTATGAGTTACAAGTTTTTATACATGTGGCGCGATTTGTGCACATGATTAGTTTATGAGTTTTGATTGGTTTTATTAGTTAGCGAGGATGACTCATAGGAGTCAGCTGATGGATTTTACACGATGACTCATTCGAGTCATACGTATGATGACTCATAAAGGTGAGTCATCAAGGGCTAGGGTTGGGGGAGGAACGACTATATAAGGAGGCTCGTAGGCGAGAATAGTTAGTTCCTCACGCAACCATCTAATTACTTTTCAATACAAAAAGCTTTTCTACCAAGCAATTAATCAGTTCAGAACCTCGAGATAGTCAACGGGAGGAACTCGGGAGTCATAGAAGTCAAGGACTTGTACTACAAAAGAAGGAACGGTAAGTATCCGAAGGAATTCAGATCGACGATAAAGGCAGATAGGGAAGGTTGCCTACTGCAAGTATACCGAAAGAGGAAGGATTGTAACATTTGGTTGCGTCTAACAAGCAGTACCCAACAATAATGAGCGATGCAATGGACATCATACCTCCAGCGGGAGGAGCAGGAGCAGTAGCACCCCCAGCAGGAGAGGCAAGAGAAGAAGCATTTCTAGCAGGAGGGGCTGCAATCCCACCGCCAGTAACACAAATCCAAGGATTCACCACTGAACAATTTGCTGAAATTCTCGACCGCCTGAATGGCAGAAGGGAAGACAGAGACAGAATGAAGGTAGAGAAGCCACCAACATTCAGCGGAACACGCAGTAAGCTGCGAACATTTTTGGCCCAATGCAGAGTGTATTTTGAAGCCACGGAAACCACAGAAGCAAGGAGGAAGATAACATATGTCAAGTCCCTATTGAGGGAAGGGGCAGCCAGCTAGATAACCCCCTATACAGAAGGAAGAAGACCAGAACTGTGGACAACCTACGAAGAGTTCACTGAGGCGCTCCAAGGCCAGTTTGGAGACATCGATGCGGAAAATGCAGCACACACGAAACTGGAGCAACTGAGACAAGGAAAAGAACCAGTAACGGATTATTGGAATGAGTTCCAGCTCACAGCAACAGAGGCAAATGAAGACGAAGGAACTATGAGAAGACAGTTCCTAAAAGGAATCAATAAAACTCTACAGGATGCTTGGGCCGCCGACCATTTCACAGCTGATAGTATGGAAGGCATGTCCAGGTGGGCCATCGAGAAAGAAAATAGGATCAACATGATCAAGCACTTCCAAGGAGGCCAAGCAACAGGACAAAGGACGACAGAAACATACAGGAACCCGAACAGGACATTTAAGAACGGAAGGGAAGAGACCCCAAGAGGGGATCCCATGGACCTGGACACAACGCGAAGAAGGCCTAACCTCAACTTATCCAAAAACGAGTTTGTGCGAAGGAGGAACAATAACCTATGCCTGGCATGTGCTAAACCAGGACATTTGGCAAGAGAGTGCAGGAGCCCAAGAGACAACAGAGACTATACAACAATAAAAAAGGAATGGAGACCACAGGACCACAAGATGAGAAGAAGTCGACCCATGATTAAGGAAATCGAGATAGAGAGAGAAGAAGAACCGGCGGGAAACGAGGAATGTCCCCAGTAAGTGATGGACTGAGGGACAGACCAGAACAAAAACCCATCATTTTATCCAACTACTATACAGCACTCCAGCACATGGAATCACTAGAACAAGAAAATGACCACGTTATGGTCAAAGTACAACTGCGAGAAGGAAAAAACACAGTTACGATCAATGCAATGATCGATTCGGGAGCAACGGAAGACTTCATCGATAAGGAGCCCTGCAAGAAACACAGAATAACAACAAAGGAAGCCAAGAAGGCGAGAGAAATCTATTTGGCAGATGGAAAACTGAGCCAAATGGGACCAGTAACCCACACGGCAGAAGTATCAATGAATATAGGAAGTCACTATGAAAGGGGAACCTTTCAGGTGGCAGACCTACAAAGTCATGAGATCATCCTTGGAATGCCATGGTTGAAGGAACATAATCCCACAATCGACTGGAATGAAAAGAAAATCACATTCGGTAGCGAATGGTGTACGACATGGTATCTCAACAGTTCGCCAGTGGTTTATTCAGTACCAGAAGCTGAAGCAAGGGAAGAAAACCTGATCACAAGGCTCTCAAAGATCTAGACCAAGGAAGACCAAAGGGTCAAGGTCAGAAAGCTGACACCAGATGCAAAGATGCCCACTAAAGGCTCAGAAAAGGCTGCAGGACATGACCTGTATGCAAGCGAAGACGTCAAGATAACTGCCAATGGGCAAGAAATAGTACGGACAGGAATTGCAATAGGACTACCTCCGCACACCTATGGATGCATAGCACCTCGAAGCGGGCTAGCAGTCAAACATCGGCTTATGACAAACGCCAGAGTAATAGATGAAGACTACACTGGAGAGCTGAAGGTAGTCATGGTCAATTTCGGAAACAAGGAATACAAGATAATAAAGGGAGATTGAATGGCGCAACTCCTCGTGGAAAAAATCAACACGGAAGACTTGCTAGAAGTAATGGAGCTGAAAAGCACCCAGAGGAAGGAGCAGGGATTTGGCAGTTCGGACCCCTCTGGTTTCCAACAGACCGACCGAAATGACAAGCCTAGCAAGAAAGAACAATACAAGAGGATTGAGATACACGAGATATCAGCCAAAGCGTTTGGACGTTTCCACCGACAGGGAGAATCCACAGGGATAGTCCGATGGAGGAAAGAAGAAGAAACAATCTGCGTGGAGGCCATCAATATCAGCACAGAATTGGCAATAAAGCACCGGAAGAAGGAAGACAAAAGAAGACTAGAGGAAATAATCCCCAAAGAATACCATTATCTAATGGATGTGTTTGAACAAGAAGAAAAAAAAGGCCTACCTCCGCATAGGGAAGGAATAGACCTGGGGATAACCCTTGAAGAAGGGAAAAGGGTCCCAAAGAAAAAAAATATACAAACTCGGAGCCGATGAACTAAACAAATTAAAAAATTACATCCAACAAAATAAAGAACGAGGATGGATCCGACAGGTGTGGACTGACCAAGCCTCACCAATATTGTTTGTCAAGAAAAAGTACGGAAGCCTCCGATTGTGTGTGGACTGTAGGGGACTCAACAAGATCACGAAAAAAGACAGATATCCCCTGCTGTTAATAGGAGAAGCCCTGGATAGGCTAAGTACAGCAAAATACTTCACAAAAATAGACATAAAAGATGCCTATCACAACATACAAATCAAGGAAGGAGATGAAAGCAAAACCACGTTTGCTAGCAAACTAGGAACTTACGAATACTTGGTCATGCCCTTTGGGCTAACCAATGCCCCAGCAGCTTTTCAAAGATGGATCAACAACACCTTATGGAAATATATCGACGAATGCTACATAGTATACCGGGACAATGTACTGGTATATTCAGATAACCTCGAACAACACAAAAAGGATGTTAGCAACATATTGGCCGACATACTAGATTCCAGAATGAAAGTCAAACCATCAAACTGCGAGTTCCACAAAAAGGAAACAGAATACTTAGGATTCATCATTAATCGAGAAGGAATCCAGACAGACCCGATTAAGACCAATGCCGTATGGGACTGGAAACCTCTGAAAAAAGTCAAAGAAGTACAATGTTTCCTAGGATTCTGCAACTTCTATCGAAGATTCATAGAAGGATTCAGCCACATAGCAAAACCTCTCTACCGACTAACAGAAAAGAGAAACAAGTGGGAATGGGGAGAAACGGAGCAACGAGCCTTTGAGGAACTAAAGGGAAAACTCACCACATCCCCAGTATTAACACACTACGATCCAACGAAACCCACGATGATAAAAACCGATGCTTCCAAATATGTTTGCGCAGGCATCCTATCTCAGCAAGGAGCAGACGGGAAATAGAACCCAGTGGCTTACCGCTCAAAAACAATGAATAAGGCACAATGCAACTATGACATTCATGACAAGGAACTATTGGCCATAGTTCAAGCACTAAAGGAATGGAGGCGATACGTGAAAGGATGCCAACACCAAGTGAAAGTCCTAACAGACCACAAAAACCTGGTACCCTTTATGACAACAAAAGAGCTAAACGAATGGCAAATTCAGTGGGAAGAGTACATGAGTCAGTTCGACTTCAAAATACAGTATCGACCTGGAAAGGAAGGAGGTAAACCAGATGCTCTAACAAGAAGGGAAGGAGACCTACCACAGGAAGGAGACCCGAGAATCATGTATAAGCAGAGAACCCTATTACCGAAGGAAAAATACTTCCTAGAAGAAATGGAACTGGTGGAGATCCACGACCAAAATGAAGAAGGAATACCACAAGCGGTACAACAAGATCCACGGATTCAGAAAATCCAAAAGGCATTGACAACAGGACAAAAGGAACTCAAGGGAGTAGCCCTGGGCCTATGCCAATGGAAGGACGATTACCTATGGTATCAAGGAAAGATATGGGTCCCAGAGGACGAAAACTTAAGGACAACAATTATTCAGAAACACCACGATGTTCCCCTAGCAGGGCATGGGGGGACAGCCAAGACAACCGACCTAATCCAACAAAAATACTACTGGCCAAAGATGAGAGAAACAATCAAGCAATACATAAAAAACTGTGACACATGTCAATGGACAAAAGTGGTACGACATGCGCCCTATGGACTACTGCAACCGAATGAAGCACCAGACCGACCATGGAAGTCGATCGCCATGGACTTCATCACGGATCTGCCAGAGTCAGAAGGTTATGACATGATATTGGTCGTCATTGATCGCCTCACAAAAATGAGTCATTTCATCCCCTGCAAAAAGGATCTAGACACGCGACAATTCCCCACCCTTTTCCTTAAGGAAGTGGCTAGACTACATGGATTGCCAAAAGACATCATCACTGACAGGGGATCCCTGTTCACTTCGGACCTATGGAAGGAAATCACAAGCAAAATTGGAATCGAAAGAAGACTCAGTACGGCATTCCATCCACAGACAGATGGTCAAACAGAAAGGACCAATGGGATACTAGAACAGTATCTGCGAGCATACATCAATTATCAACAGAATAATTGGTGTGAACTCCTACCACTGGCGGAATTTGCCTACAACAATGGGCATCAGGAGACCATCGGAACATCACAATTTTACGCGAACTATGGAATGCATCCAGAATATGAAATGATCGGACACCTGATGAAGGCAAGAATGACACAGAAGGAAGGAATGAGTCACCTGCACAAGTCATTATGTCAGGAAATAATGGCAGCACAATTACAACAAAAGGAGAATTACGATCAACACCGAAAACCCGATCCCAACTTCAAACCAGGAGACATGGTATGGTTGTTACCGCGAAACATCAAGACCACCAGACCATCTAAGAAACTGGATTACAAGAAAATTGGACCATTCGAAATAGTGGCAAAAGTAGGCCAGAGTTCATATAAGCTGGCCCTTCCACCATCAATGAGAATACACAACACATTCCACATCTCACTACTCGAACCTTACCAAGACAATCAATTTCCCTCTCAAAAGCAAGACCCCCCACCACCTATAGAAATAGATGGCGAAAACGAATACGAACTAGAGGAAATCATAGACTCTAGGCTAAATCGCGGCAACCTGCAATATTGAGCCAAGTGGACCAGATACTCGCCAGAACACGATAAGACCTGGTACCCAGCCGATAACTTCAAAAATGCCGAACTCGCAACCCGCCGTTTCCACTCAAAGTACCCCCATAAACCAAGAATGGGTACGCGTCACAATAAAACGATCACACTCTGCCTCCCCACAAAAAACTGAACCATGGGATGATTTGGGGTATGTCCCCAGAGACACTACCCCCACTAGTCCCGAGTATTCGGGACCAGTAGGAGAAGAAATGACAGATGAATAGAGGGAGTATACAGAAAGATTGGCACACAATGCACTGTCCTGGACTGGCTGTTACGATGATAGCTGTCCAGCACACCAAGGGGATAAGGAAGGAGGAAACTGGTTCCCCAGGGAACCCAGGAAAAGAAGAGCCCACAAGGAGGTAGTGGGTTGGGAACATTGCTACAATGACCGGTGTAAGGAACACCGATGGAAAAAGGTGGACGCAGGATATTACCCCAGGATAACAGGAGAAAGGCTGTCATTGTCAACGACAGATGAGCAGCTAAGAAAGAAGAGGAAAACCGTGAGGACACGGTTGGGGAGAGAAGGGAGCGAAAAAACAGAACCGGATGTCGAAGCCCTACACTGACAAATAAATGACCTCCGGAGACTGTTAAACAACAAGGAAAGAATAACGGAAAGCCAGCAAGCAACGATCAAAGACCAGAAAAGGGCACTTAGAAATGCTGGCCAAACGATAGAATCCCTGCAATGACGATACCAGAAATTGGACGAAGGTCGACAGCAGTGGAAACAGGAGGCTCGGGAGATAGGAGCAAAATTGTGGAGATTGGGAGGATAGGAAGATAGCATCGTGGGACTGATGCTAAGGAAGGACAGGAGCTAATGTCACAGATCGTGACTAAGCAAGGCAGAATGGCAAGGCAGATTTCACCTGACTCATATTTATGAGTCAGAAGGAACGAGTATTTCACATGACTTGTACTAGCAAGTTCTTGATAGGTTTTTATTGGTTGTTTGATTTTTCTATGATTCGCAATAGTGATCATATGATGTTATGTTTTCACACATGACTCAGATTATGAGTCACGGGTTTTTATGCATGTGGCGCGATTTGTGCACATGATTAGTTTATGAGTTTTGATTGGTTTTATTAGTTAGCGAGGATGACTCATAGGAGTCAGCTGATGGATTTTACACGATGACTCATTCGAGTCATACGTATGATGACTCATAAAGGTGAGTCATCAAGGGCTAGGGTTGGGGGAGGAACGACTATATAAGGAGGCTCGTAGGCGAGAATAGTTAGTTCCTCACGCAACCATCTAATTACTTTTCAATACAAAAAGCTTTTCTACCAAGCAATTAATCAGTTCAGAACCTCGAGATAGTCAACGGGAGGAACTCGGGAGTCGTAGAAGTCAAGGACTTGTACTACAAAAGAAGGAATGGTAAGTATCCGAAGGAATTCAGATCGATGATAAAGGCAGATAGGGAAGGTTGCCTACTGCAAGTATACCGAAAGAGAGAGGATTGTAACACTTTCCTATTCAAAGATGATTTCAATAAGTGTACTATATATGAATAGTAGGAAGCTAAGTAATTGGTCCTCAAATATTTCATCATCTATAGCTTGCTATGAGTCTGTCAGTAACACAGGTTGTCATTTTCATATACCAAATGCTAGTGTTCTCACTAGTAGTCATACTCCTCATATACATTTATGCAAAGCTGAAATAAATCATATCTCAACCAAGATCACTAGAGAGCTCAACTAGATGACACATGAATATGTACAGCTATAGCTCTACTGGTCATAACAACTCTTTTATATATTGGAAGAAGTAGAGAATTTGGTTTCATTTGTTGTATGTTTTATTAAGTTGTTATGGTAATGAGACTAATGGTAGTAAGCAGGAGGATTTCCTTAATATGATTATGTTATTTGTTCATTTAAATGATCATGTCATTAATAGTATTTCTATGAAGGAATTCAGAAGGTTGGGAGATAGCTAGGATATGCCATTATAAAGTTTCTTTATGTTTCTTTAAGGTTCAAAACTAAACCTCATTGGTAATAATTAGGTATGTGGATTATGTGTATACTTAGATAATCAGAGAGGCTGGCAATGAATATATAAAGCTTATAGTTTCTCCTATTATTTAGTTTCCTTGTATGATCACTAGCACCTATATATATAGGCTACTACTTAGTTCATAAACTATATTCCTAATATGTATCCAACCAATATCTTGAAGGGTGAGAAGAAGGCTCTGACTGGTATTTGGGTAAACATGTGAAGAGTATCATATTAAGGAAAAGATACTGCTTGATTGAGACATCTGTAGTTTAATACAGAAATATCAAGAGTAATAGAGTAGACATTCTATATTGCATTAAGAGGTGGTTGTTTGTCACAGCCGGCTGCTATTAGAGGTCATGAAGTTGTGAAATAAATTCACTTAGTAGCTTTCTAGTAATAGGATGATATTCACAAAACTATCTATAAAGAGCCAACCTCCTATCGACCAAGGTAGCACTATTAAGATACAGCTTGAGGATATCCCACATTGCCTTAGCACTCTCATATCCTGCAAGATATTTTTTTCCTGATTCTGAGCTGCTAGCACAAATTGCACTAATTACTTTTACTGCAAGAGATTCTAACTCTAGAGTTTGCTCAATGTTGACTGCCATTGGTATAGGTACCTTCATAGAGCCAGTGATTATTTCATAGACTATGAGAGCCTTGAGGTAAATTATTATACCAGTCTACCATTTGTTGTAATTCAGGTAATTATATCGTAGAATAGAGCTAGCATACTTTGAGGCAAATATACTCTCCTTGGTAACTAACGTACTGTACCTAGTTATGGGTCACCCCCTAGTTATGGGTCACCATATTTATTTTTCAAAAATTACAAACTTTGTATGCAAGCAACCATCAACCTCTCAACAATGTTAAATTTTCTATACAGTAAAGCCATAGTTATTAGTTATCTATCTGTGAAAAAATAATATCTAATATAAACATTTTCCACCAATAGCTACTATGAGTGATATCTGATGTCTCATTCACTTTCACCTTCCAAATCAGTACCTTGAGTAGGCTTATAACTTGCTTTCCTTGATGGTCTGAGAGTTCGGCCACTGTTGTTTAATGCTCCATCATTGGAAACCTCAATTTCTTCCGACAAAATGTGAGCTATAAACTTCAAAATTGGAGAAAATCGGTTAATTTATACTAACATCATCAATGACTTCATCAAGCTCCATCTCATCATCAATAGTAACTGGACTTTCAGCATTAGAACCATTGCTTCCCCTGACTCTCAGCTTTCTTTTGGTACTAGTTGCATGGAGCTTGGACTTCTTGTTCTCTCTCAAGAGGCTTTTCTTGGCAACTTGTGCAGCTTTCTTGCTATCCACCTGCTCATGCTTTTTATAAAGAGAGGAGAGGACTGAAGTATGCAGTATTAGGCCCCCCTTAATGCGGCGGTGATCATTTGTACTGGGCTTAACATCCTGGAGCTGTTGGATTGTGTCAGATGCCAGAGTTGCTTCAGCAGTAAGCTTATCGCAATGGTTCAAAGCTCTGGAAAGTAATTCGGCTTCAGGTCCATGAAGTTCAAGTTTTTTGGCCTCCTCCCTTAATGTTTGAGCCTCTGGTGCATTTCCTATATGGGCTGGAGTAAAGTGTAGTCCCTCATGTCTCATGAGAGAGGATCCTGATGTAGATGCACCCATTTGAAGTTGGGGATCAGTCATAATTCGTTGACGATTGAAGGGAATCATCCCACTGGCCCACCATGCAGATTGAATATTAACACTCCTGAGGGCATTAACTGGTGCCTTATGGTACATTGGATAGAAGTCTCCTTTGCGCATCGTCCAATTTGGTCCATGATTCCGAAGGAAGTCCTCGAGCTCATTTCGATAATTGGTTGCCAGGGGTGAGAATATTCCGACGTCCAAGGGCTGTAGAATATGCGTTGTATGGGCTGGAAGACAAATTAGATGTATGTTTTTTGCTATGCAGTACTCAATGAACTGGATATTATTGACGTGTGAGCTGTGGCCATCCAGGACAAGCATTCGGTGTTCTTTTGATCCTTCTGCAAGGTGAGTTTTTGGGTCAAAGATTTCAACCAGCCATTTAAATGTAATCTCAGTACTAGTATAACCAGCTTTAGAGTGGGTAAAGTAGGCATCAGTATTTGCCTCATAGTTTATGTTGCTATGGTGACCCATCAAGTGAGCTGTTGAGGAGTGAATGATTAATGGTGGAATACACTTTCCTCCACCCGAGATTGCTTCAATAACCGTAACCCAGGAGCGCTTTCCATCTTGCATAATCTTTGGGTTCTTACGTCCAGTTCTACACAGAATCGTTCCACCTGCTCCTAGTCCCATGGCAAAGCCTTTCTCATCGGTATTCCAAGTGTTCTCCGGGAGAATATGATACTTGCATCGAAGGTTATAATACCGGTCCAGATGTTCTTTGAAGATGCTGGGATCTGTAGCCAAGGCTCTTTGCTTGTCCAGACTTTTGCCAACCTTAGACTGAATATCTGAATGCCTGGAGAGAAAGCGATCCACCCAATGTTTTCCCACTTCCCTGCCTTTGCCTTTATTGGTTTGAATTTTGGATACCATATCAATAACATGTCAGTGGCGGAGTGGAATTCCCCTGTCATCACAATCCTTAATCTTTGCGACAATCACCAGCTCCTCAATCTCTGTAAGTAATTGTTGTGGTTCGTGGGCCTTTTTTGCAGGTAGGCATTTCTCTTTAAGTCGGTTCTGGAGAGTAGTGTTTGAAATTCCAAAATTTATTGCAATCTTTCGCGCTGAGTATTCAGGGTTTGCCGCTTTCTGCTCTAGTACTGCTTGGATATTCAGCTCCTTTTGCTCTTTGCTGAGTGTCATTTTTGTAGAATTTCGGAGTAATTTGGTTGTGAATATCTGATTAGTGTTGTGGGGGCAGTTTTGAAAATAGTTGGTACGAAAATGGAGTTTTTGGAGTAAATAGCCTGGGTCCTGTATTTTACAATTATTTCTAGTTTTCAGCAAGTAGTTTATTCAGATATAGGTCCTAGGGTCTATGTCAAAAAATATATATTTTTATAGGTTGTAAGTTTCCGAGGTATACTTTTTCACAGTAGCCATATATTGTTGTCTTTTTCAAATTACCCATCTTTCAGTAATGGATTTTAATTAAGTTTTTTCCACCATGTACTACAAATCTATACTATTCTGAGACAGGAGTTTGGTTGTAATGGGAATGAAATTCAGTCTTGGAATCCAGATTTTGATGGTTGCGGAATTGTCCAAAAAATGACCCATAACTAGGGGGTGACCCATAACTAGGTACAGTACGTTATAGTCAAAAATGATAGCAACTATTCAGCTCGTTGGCGTTGTTATCCAAATTGGCAGTGGAACGGTTGTGGAACACAGGAGGAAGAACACTTGTGTGTTGAGGTAAATAGATAACTTCGTTCTCTTCTCTACTTGCTCTGTGTAACCTTTTATACTAGTGAAACCATGCTTCCCACGCATGCACAAACAGGGAAAACCCTTACACAACCAGAAACCCCACAACCCAATGGTTACTACTATTCCACATGTCGTGCCCTAGACTAACTATTATGCTGCAACTAACTACAGTGTTGCAACCGCTATCTGGCGGGCTTATCTCCATCACTTCCTGTAATAACTATCTGGTGGGATTATATCTATCACTCCCCCTAATCCCATCAAACTACTATATCTATCCATATGTATATATGATCGTATGTACCTCTGTACTTATATAAAAAACAAAAAAACTTTTTGGTAAAAAAAAAAAACTTTTCTGATAACCTAGATATTTCTGTAGTATCACACTGTCAATCTACCATTGATAACATCTCTATAAATAACTGATGTCTTCCACACTCGAAACCCTTTAGCAGCCCATCAGCTACCATCTTATCCGTCCTAAGATACTCCATCTTGACTTCTCCTTCTCGCACCAATTCTCTAAGCCAAAAATATCACACACCCACATATCACGTAGATGCCTTGAACTCCCGATTGCTCAAACTCACGATGCATGCCTGGTTGTCATTGAATACGGATATAGGATGGTTGTCGTTATAGATAGTGTTTGGATAGAGTTCGCCTTGGATTTTCGATAGCCATATTGCCTCTTCGATGGCAAGAGCGGTGGCATTGAACTCGGCATCGGCGGTTGACTTTGCAATGGTCTTCTGGCATTGTGATTTCCAGTGAATGATTGCTCCATGGCAGTCTAGAATTAAAAACCCAGTTGTAGATCTCATGCCATCCACTTTGACTGCAAAATCGGCGTCTGCGTATACAGTGATAGGAGCTCTTGCTCCTGTTTCTCCCCCAGGAGCTCCCCTCACACATTTACCTAGGCACACCCGTAGGCTCAGCATTTCCTTTAGGTATCGTAAAATCCTCTTAACTGCGGTCCAATTCACTTCAGATGGTGCTGCGGTGAATCTCCCAACCACACCAGTTGCGAAAGCGATATCAGGATGTGTGGTTATCGCTGCGTAAGTAAGACTTCCAACTGCTTCCTGATAGACTCCCTTATCCGCTTCGCCTTCATCTTCTCTCTTCTCATGTAATTTTGTCTTTACCTCCATGGGGGTGGTGGACCCCTTGCAATTTTCCATCCTGAACTGTTTCAAAACCTTCTCCAAATATACCTGTTGACTGAGGTAAATTACTTGGTTCTTGCGGTCGCGTTTGACCAACATGCTGAGAAAGAACTTGACATCTCCAAGGTCTTTGATGGTAAATCGTTTTTGAATTGCTCTTTTAATTGACAACACCTCGTCAGAAGTTCCAATCAAGAGCATGTTGTCGACCCAGGTGACAATCGTAGCTCCGGTGCTTGTGGTATATATTCCAGCCTCGAATCTTGACACTTGCATCCCCATCTCAGAAGTAAAATACAACGCCAAAGTATTATACCAGTTTCTGCCGGCCTGCTTCAGTCTATAAAGACGGCGATTCAATCGGACAACGACGTTGGCTGCATTCCCAGGTGGTGGGTCCTTCTCATCATCTCGTAGTGTCACGCTCCCTTTCACCGAAATTCGAAATTCTTTCAGAAGACTTAGATAGAGCTCCTCATCAACTTTGCTTTTGAGGAATGCGGTGACAATGTCGAGCTGGACAATCTCTTTATCTTCAACTGCTGCGCGAGAACGGACCGTCCGAATTACTGCAAACGAGATTGTCGGGCTGTATGTTTCGGAGTAATTGATTCCCTCATGTTGACAGAATCCATGTGCGATGAGACATGCTTTATATCTTGCGACTTTTCTATCCTCCCCAAGCTTCTCCTGCAGTATCATGTGAGAGGAAATAGCTTGTGTGCCTTCTGGCAGCTTCTCCTCTTCCATAATCGTCCAGGTCTGGTGATCCTCCAACGATATCAGTTTGCTGTTGATAGCGTCGATCCAATCCATGCGGTTTGGTCCTTCGAGTGCAGCCACTACAGTTCTTGGTCCATCCGTAACTAGTAGAGCTAAGTCGATGCTCACCACCTGGTGACTTGCTCCGCTTGGTTCACTTTCTCTTCTCCTTTCTCTCCGGGACCTTGGCTCTCTGTCCCAGTAAGGCCCAAGATCTGACTTCATTCCACTCATCATATGTCTCCTTCTCTGGTGCTCGCCAATGTTTGCTGACCCATGATTGCTTCTTCTCAAATCCGGAGTCACCAGTATCCCCACATCTTCTCTTCTCATCTCTGCTCCCTCTTCTCGACTTCCAATCTCCAGATCATCATCATCATCATCATCCACTCTCTCATCTTCATCCCAACTCGGGTACAGATCGGTGTCTTCTCCACCACGGGGAGACACAATAACTATCGAGCCTTCATTCGGGGGACAAACAACTTGTCGATCGAGAGGCTTATAGAAAGGGCAATCTTCATGAAATACCACATCCCTTGAGGTAATCAGCTGCTTGGTTTTCAGATTATACAGGCGGTATTGTTTCGTAGTTAAGGTATATCCAATGAAGATCAGTCTTTCCACTTGTGGACTCCATTTCTTGTCGGTTTGTTTTGCTGGGTGAATATGTGCGAATGCTGTACAACCCCAAACTCGCAGATGCTTGATGTCTGGTTTCTTTCCGAACCAGAGTTCATATGGTGTTGCATCCACTCCACATATTCCCTTCGTAATCAACAGATTCTTCAGGTAGACGACTGTCTGAATCGCCTCCACCCAATACACTCTAGGGGCTCCAGCATGTTGTAGTAATGCAATTGCTCTTCTGACTAGCACTCGGTTGCTATTTTCTGATACATCATCCTCCTGTGGTGTATAGGGGATGGTAACATGTGACTCAATACCGCATCTTCTCAGTTCTCTCTGAAAAGCCTCACCAGTGTATTCACCGCCGCCATCTGTTCTCACCGCTTTGATCATGTAATTTTTGCCATTACCGCAATGCTTGTTTTCTACATGAGTCTTGTATACTTTGAAACAATCTGCTGTGTCACTTTTCTTCTTCAAGAAGTAAACCGCAGTGAACCTCGTAAAATCGTCGATGAGTAACATAAAATAAGAACAATTACCGAAAGACTTCTGCTGCATTGGTCCGCACAAGTCACAATGTACAAGTTCGAGAGGGGCAGTCGTTTGTTGGTCCGTCGGTTTAAAGGGTGTACGAATCATTTTTCCTGTTAAACAGGGGGTGCAATGGCTCATCGTTGCGGTTCCCTTCAGGGTAGGGAGACCGCTAACGAGCTCTTTGCTGCTCATCTTCATCAGAGCTTGTTCGTGGAGGTGGCCTAATCGATGATGCCATAGTGCGGTAGGCTTTTGATCGATGTTGGAAATCAGTAGTCCATCCTCATATCCTTCACTACTCGTGAGAAGCGTATAGAGACAATCCAATTTTTTTGCAATCGCTGTGATGATTCCATCTTGGTAGACTTCCGCGAAATCCTCCGTGAAGGATATATTGATTCCTTTTATTGTCAACTGACTGACCGATAAGAGATTAGTCGATCTAGCCTCCGGGATGTGCAGAACATCGGTGAGTAGAATGGTCTTCATGCCATCCGCTGGTGATGAAATCTTTATCCGAACGGTACCGATTCCAACAGCGGAGACTAGTTCTCCAGTCGCAGTTCACATTTGACGTTCATCTGTTGTCAAGCGATGGTAGGATCCTTCGACAGAGACTCCTTCATGCCTTGTCATGTGGTTGGTACAACCCGAATCTATTACCCAATCCATCTCCTCTACTACTCGCTCCTCCAACAACGTCTTCTCCACTCTGCTGACATCTCTCCTCTTATTTTTGGCATCCTCATTTGCAAGCCACATCTGTTCTTCCAGGACGTCAGCTCTTCCAGACTAGTTCTGACTGCCAGTTGTGGATCCTGCATGACTGTCCTGTTTTAACTTTGAGTGACAGTGACAGATCTTATGACATGGTTTCCCACAGTGATGACATGTGCCGGTGAACGTTCCCGGACCAGACTTTCCACGGACACCACCAGCATTACCCTTCTTCAACGCCGCCGGAGCTTTCGGTGGACCATAGCCTTTTGCCTTTGACTTTGCAAACAGTGCCTGGCCTGCCTCAAGGGCGCGATCTCGGCGTAATTCTACCTTGTAGGTGGTCAACGTCGTTTGTAGCTTGTTGTATCTAGTCACCGTCGTCAGTGATGGTAAAGCACCTTTGGTGACCATAGTCCAGGTCTTCCATTCGGGTGTCTTAGGGAGGCCTTCGAATATGTGGAATATGAGTTGTGCTTGAGTTGGTGCTTGGCCGCAAATCGAAAGTTTGTCATGCAACTCTCGAATCCGATTTAGGTAGGATAGGACAGTTCCTTGCTCCTCCAGATTGCATTCATACAACTCCTTTTGTAGATGATTTGCATCATAACCCACAGTGGTCTCATAGCTCTCGTTGACATGCTGCCAAATCAACGCTGGCATATTCCATACTGTATTGTAGTATGTTACTGCAATTGCATCGATCATACCAAAGAGAAGAGTTCCAATAGCCTTATGGATTCTCCTCCATTGCACCTGGTATCGATCGAGGCACTTCTCATAGTTTGCATTGGTGCTTGATGGCTTTTCTATGACGTCCTCATCACCCATCATCAAATCCCAAAGGCCTTCTCGTTGAAGAAGATCTGTCATCCTCATTGACCAAATCTGGTGATTTGTTCCATCCAGTTTCGGAAAGCTTGTTCCCAACATTGATGGCGAACCGTCTTGTTCACTCATTGTCATTCCGTAAAGGTTGATTGTTGCTCGGTGGTGTTTGTGCGAAAATAACGTTTCTTTTAGTGGAGATAAACTGTGCAGTAGAGTTGGATTTAATTGTCTTAAAAAAAATAAGGGTGGAAATCAGTGTCGAAAAAATAACATAAAATTTGATCTCGGAACAAACGTCGCTTAACAAACTTCCTCTTTTTTCTATTTTTTGGCCTGGTATGCACGGCTCATAACCTGATAGCAACTATTCCGCTCGTTGGCATCATTATCCAAATTGGCAGTGGAACGGTTGTGGAACACAGGAGGAAGAACACTTGTGTGTTGAGGTAAATAGACAACTTCGTTCTCTTCTCTACTTGCTCTGTGTAACCTTTTATACTAGTGAAACCGTGCTCCCCACGCACGCACAAACAGGGAAAACCCTTACAAAACCAGAAACCCCACAAACCAATGGTCACGACTATTCCACATGTCGTGCCCTAGACTAACTATTATGCTGCAACTAACTACAGTGTTGCAACCGCTATCTGGCAGGCTTATCTCCATCACTTCCTGTAATAACTATCTGGTGGGATTATATCTATCAAAAAATGGAGGGAGCAGAAAGGAGACCTTGTTAAGAAGTTATGAGTGATAAATGAGCTGGGAAGGGAAAGGCTGTGAGGTGTAGATGAGTGGGGGAATGAAGGGTGGTGAGAGATAGATGAAATGATAACCTTTGCAATACAGTATACATAGTTTGAGATCAGGCAATAATCCTGGACTCATAACCTATTGGAAAAGGTACAGGAGAGTGAGAAGATGGGTTTACAAGGTAACTTTAGTAGAGATGAAAACTGGGGGAAGGAGAGATAAAAATTGAAGTTCTGATGATAATTGGTTTTTGTTTAAAGGATGGTTGTACAGAAGGCAACTGTTCTATAACTATAAGAAACCTGCCCTGCCAAGACAACCGCTGCAGCTGCATGACTAAGCAACAAACCTCCTTCCGCGAGCAACACATTATATCTAATACCAACACTTTGAGCTTACTTTTGGGTAGTGGGTCATGTGATATCACTGGGTTGTGGGGTTATTTTTTTGGGGGAGTAGGTTATTTTCCTGGTTGGGGGCACACGGGGGAATTGGTGTTTGTGGTATTACTCTGACGATTTTCTACAGTGCTGGGGCTGAGGTAATCCCTTTGACTTGCTTATTCTTGATTGTGGGTTGGAATTCAGCTAGTACACGGAAGCAATGACTGGCGCCCCAGGCACTTGTCTCCAATACAACGTTTAATAGGAGAAGCGGAGGAAGTAACAAACAACTGAGCTTGCATGCTATGTAGTGGGGATTGGGGATGACGTCTAGTCTGTAAGCCGTCCAATAGATCGCGGTTTTGGGTCCGGGATATTACTGACCTGGCCTGATATATGTTACACTCAAGATTTTTCTTCCCAGTGAATAGGTAACTATAGACTTATATCACTACACAACCCCGGTGGCAGTAAAAGAAGGGGGAAGTCTCGAGCAGTCAATGGAAGACAACCTCCCAGTACCATAACTGTCTAAAAAGACACCTTTACATTGGGAGCACACACATGAACAACCTAGATCTCCAACTTCTCAACCTACAACTATTAGAAACATCGCCGATACCGATAAGAAGATCTTTATAGAAAATGTAGACCGTTGCACAAACCCGCGTAGTGCGAGCTAATACCCCTCTTCACCATACTCCCAAGTTAAAAACCCATCCGACAACCCGAACAAACCATCATTACCAATCACATTTCCACCCCCCCTTCCCCCGCAAAAAAATAAAAATAGAAATAGAAATAAATAAATAAATAAGAAACCACAACCACTACGGCTACCCCCAGGCGATGTTCATACATAATATCATCACCCATAACAATCTCTTCCCGAACGTCAAAATAGGCACAAGATATAACAATGTGTACCACCACCCTCCCAATCCCGGGGAATAGCCATATCACAGAGACTCAACTCATCTCGTATCATAGCACGTGCACACTCACCCTATCCCGAAGATCAGTCACTGACGTCTCATATACAATCCCGTACGGTACTACAGTGCCACAAAGAAAGACCTACAGTACTGTATCCCCCCAACAAAATCACACAGCGCATGAATCAAAAGCCATAACTTAACACATAACCCCCCTCCTCCCCCCGCGTCCTCCCCGGACTATGCTATCCTCGCCGACCAAAACCCCCACAGCTAGCCAGTCATTCATTCATTCATCAAATCAGTAATCCCAAATATCGGACACATCCACTCTTCAATCCTTTCATTGTATGATACAGTACACTACTCTCGCTAACTTATCTGTCAAGGTTCACACACACATACTGCACTAGTACATACAGGACTTCCCGTCGACAAGCTATATTTGAAAAGAAAAAAAAAACAATAATGCCCGTGATATATATTGTTTGTGATCAAAAAAAAATTGAACACTTCCAGGTAGCAATGGGAAATACTCCTACCATGGTGCCCGATATATGATGAAAGTATTTCCCGTTGCTACCAGGATGTGTTCAGTTATTTTTGGTAACTGGCAATACGCCGTTCAGGTAACATTTTAAAATAAAATAAAATAAATAAACAAATAATGGTTTCATTTGGAATACCGGTAGTTTAGGCGTTGATTAAGTTGCTGAATGAGTGCCTAAGTTATATACTATCGTAAAGTAGATAAATATCAGGTGGGTCGGTTGGGGATTGGGAGGAGGAGGAGGAGGAGGACATACATTGCTGTGATACTTTGGGGTGCCGTATTAGTAGTTTGTATCGTGATATACTAGTATATATTTGTATAGTATTGGTATTCTATAATGGTAGGTCTCCCTAACAACGGATGGAACATAAAAACGGAAACAAGGGAAACGGGGTTTAGGGCAAAGGACACTCACTGGCAGCGATGTATGGTTTGCACACAGGTTATTACTTGTATATTATACTTAAGTATATATACACTCCTGTCCCAAAAGTCCTCGCTGATGAAAAAGTACTGATGCAGGTCTTGGCGGCAATAGAAGTACTAATACTTTTTTATGGTAATCAACAGGGTAATACCAGTAAACCTCACTGGTAATTATCCATCAAGCTATGGCACCCTCTCACTGTGACAGTAAAGCCTTGAAGAGAAATGAACGGAATCGTGAAATTGCTATATTGTCAGATCACGCCCTGACATCAGAATGGATTTCTCGAGAAAAAGGCCGTGCACCATCAACAGTACAAAGTGTTGTTAAAGGGTATCGGGCTAGGGGCTTAGTAGAAGATGCTCCACAGTCGGGTAGGCCAAAGAAGATAATATCCAATGTTCAGCAACAGGTGGAGAGTGCAGTCCTTGCTAATCCTGATTCCTCTTCAAGGGAAATCACCGATGACTTAAATAATTTGCGAATCGGCCAAAGTACGGTTGATAGTGTTGTTAAACAGCTTGGCTTTAAGCTACAAGTACCACGCAAAAAGCCTTACCTTGATTCTTTTGCAAAAATCTGACCCAAGTTCTGGTGCCAGCAAAGGTTAAATTGGGCAAGGACTGGAGAAAGGCAGTATGGTGAAATTTGTTATCAGCCAAGAGGAATGTAAACTATGGGATACTGTGGGAATGATTCTTGGTTTGGTGCCGAGAGGGGCATTCTCCTTGATTGTTGCTATGGGATATAGGGGGTTATAAATACAAGACTGGGACCTGCTGTCCACATCACAAATTCAAGCCCACGTAATGTGTCGTAATATACTCGTAGGCCATCCACGAGTCTGACAATACCCAAGTACTGGTACTAGTGTTTTTGCTAAGCCCTGTATAGTACTTTTTCATCAGCGAGGACTTTTGGGACAGGAGTGTATATACAACCGGGCGGAATGTTTAGTTAGTAGCAAAAGGAAATGTTTGTATGTAAGTTATGTGTTTCTTCAAGAATATTGTGATTGATGCTTTGTTGAAGCAATTTTCAGGATACGTGTTGTGCTATAATAAGTACAGCACAGGAACTGGCTGCTGGTGACACGGATCAACAAGGCTAGGATCGGTTTATTTTTCTCTGTCGGCTTGTGATCAACAACAGACTTCAATGGTACCAAGCTGTTCGTTCAATACTCGTGCAGGTGATCATACTTAACTACAATCTCCCAGAAGAGCCCCCCCTCTCTCACTCACGGATAATCCTTTAAAAAAGAAGAAAAAAAAGACTCAGGGAAATTCTCTATTGCACAACAGAAGAACATAACTTCATCACCAGTCATCATCACCATAATATTATACAACAAAAATAGGATAAATATTGTTTTATTTACCAGAAGAAAGGAGAACACGCCAGCCAAACGCAACGCAGAACGTCGAGAATAAGACATCAAGTTGATAAAGAGAATTTTGGTAATAAGCTAACAACAAGGCTAAGCTAGTAAAAGACGAATGCCCTCTCCAACCTAATTTTTCACTCCGTGTCAATTGCTTGATCCAGAAAAGCTCTCCTCCATCGTACATTAGGAAAATTGTCTGATTTATGGGCCGGTGTCCATTTCATCGTTGCCGGGACCACGCTGGACGTTTTCTTTAGCAGGAGCAGGAGCATACTCCTCGTCGTCGTCGTCCTCCTCCTCATCAGCGGGCTGCTCTTCAGCAGCCTTGGCGAAGTCGATCTGTTTGCCACGAGTACGGCGGCCCGCGAGGATGTTGCCGGTGTCAAGTACTGAGAGATCATCTTCCTCGACGTCGGAGTCTATATTAAAGAATTATTATTAGCAAGCTGAGTGATGGAGGGAGTTTAGATGGGAATAAATGGGATTGTGTTGTACCTTCTCCGGCTTCCTAGTTATAACAGAAAAACGTTAGTTTCGTTACAAGCAATTGGTAACATAATTAATAAAGAATTGGAGAGACAAACAGTTTGATCAATTTCGTCGTCAGATGAATCGGATCCCTCTTCCCCAGGAACCTCTTCCTCAGGAGCAATGGCCTTTCCCTTGCCCTTATCGGTAGGGTTCTCGGTGGCCGGGCCGGAGGGGGCGGTGATATCAGACATTTCCGAGTTATTAGTTTAATTGGTCGTTAAGGAAGGAATTGGGGGTAATTGAGTTGTGTGGTGAGAATGAGTTGCGGTGTGAAGGAGGAAGGAAGGGAAGGGAGGAAGGAGACGACAACTTTAAACGCGCCAAGTGTTGCTGGGTGTTGTGGCCGCGCCAAGCCATCAACCTTACTTTTACGTGAATCCCTTTGACAACAACCAAAGAATCTCACGATAAATCTATTGTATCTGCCTTTCGTGTTATGATAGAATCAAGCATAATAAGTAGTTTATCAGAATGGTATATGGTCTCATATGTTTGACTTAGGCCAACTAAAACCTTGCCAGGAGATTATCTTCATTATTATACCTGTTGTTGCTCTCGGACCCTGCGTTGCGGGAGGTTGCGTCTTGGTTAGGGTTATGTCGCAATTATCTTGGGATCACCGGCCTTTGATATAAACTTCCAACTCAGCGGCATAGTTTTTATTATTATTTGGATAATTGTGAGTTTCGTATCATAGTATTACTCTAGCAATCTACGACCCAGATATAC
The DNA here is from genome assembly GCA_003788595.2 of Choiromyces venosus 120613-1. NCBI lineage: Eukaryota > Fungi > Ascomycota > Pezizomycetes > Pezizales > Tuberaceae > Choiromyces > Choiromyces venosus. Next base: position 1,008,159 of record ML120353.1, read on the forward strand.
TCGCGCGGCCTAGTACTGTGTTGCGGTGTTGATGGTGTGGTATTTGGAATACCGTAGTAACTTTCAAAAGCTCTGAATCATATCATGATTACACAGAGGCCATACTGGTAGGTGCTTGATAAGCGCTTTATCAATCTAAGAGCTGTACGGTAGGCAACATACGGTAGTGCCTTATCACTTCTCCCAAATGATCATAACTTATAGCGTAAAAAGGATCTACTTTGTAGGGGATAAGGAAGGTACAAGTGCCTTTACAACACATTACGATATCGGTTGACTACTGGTAGATACCGTATAGCTTGGATGTAATCCAGTACCAGTGCTGTAATCTTGTAACTAAGGAGAAGCCTTCCATTGTCCTAAGTATTGGCAAGTCCCATTATGATGAAAATTACTAGTGGGTGGGACTTGTCAGAACGCGGACGGTGTAACAAACTATGGTAGGTACTATGCATCTGTACAGTCGTGTCTAATAAGTCCTCACACGGTTGCCAAGCAACCACTTTTTACCCCATCAACCGAACAACTCCGCACTACCATGGCTCCACCACATACCAAAAGACTTAGAGAAGACAGAAATAGAGAAATTTATGCCCTATATAAGCACACTGATATGGGGTATGATAAAATTTCTAAGCAGATGAATATCCCCAAGGCAACCATTGCATCAGTGGTCAGAAGGGCCAAAATCCAGGATGGCAACACCCATGATTCCCCCAGATCTGGCAGACCAACAAAGATTACTGATGCCAAAAGGAAAGTGGTTCTTGATATTATTGATGCTGAGCCTCATTTAGCTCTAAGAGATATTACTGAAAAAGCTAATATTGGACTTGGCAAAGATACTATCAATAAGATCTCTGGTGAAGCTGGTTTTAAGCTCAAGATACCCAGAAAAAAACCATTTTGGAGGAAAGGACAGAAGGAGAAGAGGAAGGCATTTGGTAGAATTAGGAAGAACTGGACAAGAGCTTGGAAGTGGGTGGTTTTTGTTGATGAAGCCACTATTGAATATGATCCAAATCCAGTGGGTAGAAAGGTTAGACTTAGACCTGGTGAAGAGCTGGAAGAAAAAAACTTAAAGCCCAGCTTTAAGTCAGGGCGCACCAATATAGGTGTCTATGCTGCAATTATGCATGGAGGAAAGACTGAGTTAATTCTTGTCAGGAGGAGGACTGAGGAGGAAAGAACTGGCAAAAAAGATAGACTTGGCCTCAACTCCCACCAATATGCAACTGAGATTCACCAGCCATACCTTATTCCCTTCATAGAAGGGATAAACAGAGCTCCAGAAACCATCTATATAGCTGCTGATAATGCACCATGGCATGCTGGGTTGGAAAACAAAAAATTGCAAGAGGAATGTGGATATAAAAGATTGCCTTGGCCCCCCAACTCCCCAGATCTCAATCCAATTGAGAATGCCTGGGCACTTCTGAAAAGAGCCCTCAGAAAGCGATTCTCCAAGGTGGAAAGTAGGCCTCACAGTGCTGCTGAATTATTTCAGGCAGCAAAGGAAGAGTGGGATCTGATTCCTCAGGAGACATTGGATGGGTGGATTGAGAGAATGCCTGAAAGACTTCAGGCACTACTGGATGCAGATGGAGGTCATACAAAATGGTAGCATGTTAAATTGTTATTTTTTATTTCTACTATAACCTATTTTTTAATTGAGTTCATATCTTTTTTTTTTTTTATGGTTGCCGTTGCCATTCGTTGTGGTGGTGCCGTTGCCGGGGACCGTGTGAAGACTTATTAGACACGACTGTACGGTACTTGGACATGGTAGGAGACTGCAAGCACCTGGTGAGATGCACCTTGGCTGATCTTATGCATTTTCTTAGGTCCGGAATACCGTATGATAGCAATTGCATAAAAAGAGGGGGGAAGCTAGAACAACATAGCATATCCCACCCAATACCGGTGTGAAGGGCTCTCTGACACGCTCGTTTGCAGTGGCGAATGGATAGACTACAGCCTTGACCGCTTTTTCCAATTTCTATCACGACTGCAGACTGTAAACCCAGAAGCTCTAGCCGATCTACTAGAAAGCACCAGGACCTCGTCCACTCTCAGCCAGCAATTGATTTTACATGGAGGCGCATAAGTTAACGGCAGTGGTAAGGACATGACAGCAGCAGGGATAATTCTCTCAAGGCTCCAATAGCAAGGGCAGTTGGCAACACGACCAAGCAAGTTTTCCAAGCTTAGCAATACCCGTGACGAGATCACCATTGGCTAAGTGTGAACCCGGAATATCGATCGAGAATGTGATTTCTCGCAGGGCGTGGGCATACCGGTATCATTGTCGAGTAGAGACCACTGAAACACCTTACAACATTCCATTTATGATACATTATTTGAGTACTTAGATACCCTGCAGTCTCATCTGCGCCGTTAGGAGTTATGTGGATCGGCGGACCACGATGAGCTGAGAAAGCTCCAGAATTTGAACCCCGCAATATGTATCTTGTTTGCACTCTGGCACTTCCGTTGATGTTTAAGCCGAGGAGATTGGGTTTTCGTGCTGTCCTGTGCTCGCATTCTAAGAAAGAGTTCGCAGTTGACAATGGTACAAACCCAATAGACATCACAAAACGACCCATATCTCCACAACAAGATAATAAAGTGGAATTTTGTGAAAAGTTCTAAGGAGTTGAGATACAGAGGCTTTTTTATTTTTTATTTTCATAAAAAGGCCGAAGACAAAAATACCCTTGTTATTGGTGATGAAGTCCTGAAACCTCTGTGGAATAACATGTTTAAATATCTTGAAAGTAATTGGTGTGAGTTACCTTCTTCTATGCAACCTGTAGGGTTTGGCAGATTTTTTTTTTCACTTATGGTTGTGGAGAGGTATTTGAGATAATGAATATAGGGTTGGGTTGTAACTTAGGACTTATGAATTGTATTTTTTAAGAAAAAGTTAGTAGTAATAAGTTAAGGAATTGGTACTATATTTTATACAGTCTCCTCTCTCTAGGAGATAATTTACCTTATTTAAGTAGTGAGTATATAGAAGGACTTGGATATGAGGTCTTCTGTTAATACCATACTTGATTTCCAACTAGAGTATCAATAATCTATTTTTTATTTCTCTAGGTCTTTCACAGGGAAGTTTCTCCTTTCATAAAATCAATTGTACAATAGATGACAATCTATACACATTGCTTTGAAGGGATGTAAGTACACCATTCTTCTGAAAAATTATCAAAGGAGTAGACCATCTACAGTGGAGGTCTGGAGACTCCATCACCAATAACCAGGGTATTTTTGTGTCTTCAACATTTTTGTGGAGATCAAAAAATGCCCCTGTGTCTCAACTCTTTGGAACCTTTAATAGAGTTCCATTTTATTATCTTATTGTGGAGATATGGTTATTTTGTGATGTCTATTGGGTTTGTACCATTGTCAACCGCGAACTATTTCGTGGAATGCGAGCACTGTACCAGTATTTAACCACTATACTGTATGGCATGTGCTGTACTTGAGATAGTGATACTCGAGTATTGGATCAAGGGATGCAGTAGAGTTGCTTCAGTGCACTCGAATAGTGTGATAATAGTGTGATGCTTCGGACGTTTACTGGTTTGCTGATTTATATACCATATCAAAGGAGTCTGATGCAGTTACCTACCACTTATCCTTCCGCAATTGGCAATGACCTGTAATGCTCAGGTGGAGCAAAAGGTTCAAGATTAGCGCACATATCTCGGTGTGATATCAAGCACTGCGGGAGTGCCCTGTTCGAATAGAGTATAAGTATTCGTACGGTGGTACAGGTAGGTATGTTGGTGTAGGCTGAGAGACTCGAACATCAACTATGATTTAGAAGAATATGGTATCGTATGTATGGATACAAATACTACAAAAGCCTCGTAAAAATGGCCAAGGGGGCTTTCCCCGCCTTTACCAGCATACGATTAGCATGAGCGTTTAGAAAAAATAATTTACTGTTTGAGTGCAAACTTTGTTGAGTTGCACTCGTAGGATAGAGTAGGGTACAGTGTTGTTTGAAATTGCGAGTCTGGAGTGACGACAGGGCCGTACTCGAGTATCATGGCTCAATTTCTAGTCTCTGGCTCTAGCTTTCCTTTTGTAGGAAACATATTTCCAAAGTAATTAAAAGAGGCATTAGCAAGGAGGTGTGGGCTCGGCTAGGCCTTAACCAGCGGTCAAGCAGTCCTTCCTCTCATTTGAGCACGAAGAAGTAGAAGAAAGGAAATAGAGAGACACCAAGAAGTAAGGTAATACATGGTCCCGTTTGTGTTGTTTCCTTGTGTTTCTTCTCCTCTCAATCCTTCCCACCACCCCCCCTCCAGCGAGCGTACTGTACCGTATCGTAAACCCCTCCCCTAACACCACACGCGCACGTAAGAAAAAATAATTAATGGCTGCTCTTGCCTCGCCCCTCCGCTCCTATTTTACCCCTCTTCTCCGCCCCACTCTTTCTCATCCCTCTCCTTCATCAACCTCATTTCTCTACAGATCTCCTACCACAAAACCATCTTCTTTCATCAACACTCATAACACCACTCGCTTCTTCCGTCCACCTGCACCAAAAGGAAAAATGACTGTAGCTGTTTGGTTCGATATTTCCTACACAGCCCCTTCGGGCAAAGGTGAGTTTGGCCTTTCATTCCGTCAAAACCATCCTCACATTTTCGTCTCATTACATCCATCATCTTTCACGATATTTTTCTTTATGGGATGGCGGTCTCGTTTTGGCCTTTCATCTCTTTGCTGTCTATCAAACTACTTTTACTAACTTAGTACTGTCATTACAGTCGAGGATTGGGGTCGTATTAACTTCGATCTCTACGATGAGGTAGTCCCAAAGACCGCTGAGAACTTCAGAGCTCTTTGCACTGGCGAGAAGGGATTTGGCTATGCGGGTTCCAAGTTCCATAGGGTCATTGGAAAATTTATGGCTCAAGGTGGTGACTTCACCCGTGGGAACGTAATTTACCCCAATGCTCTCCCAAGTAATAGTTGTGGAATAGCAATCTGAAAATCTTAAAATAGGGAACTGGTGGGAAGTCTATCTATGGTGAGAAGTTTGAGGATGAGAACTTCCAGAAGAAGCATGATAAGCCGTATCTTCTCTCCATGGCAAATGCCGGACCAGGCACCAACGGTTTGTTTCAACTCATACTTTATTGCTGATGAATGACAATACTAACTTGTATTTTAGGATCCCAATTCTTCATCACTGTTAGTGAAGCCAATCCTAATTTTTTGTTACCGATCGTTTAAGGCTAATCCGTGGATAGTTCGTCAATACTCCCCACCTTGACGGCAAGCACGTCGTTTTCGGCGAAGTGGCCGACTCGGCTAGCCAGGAGATCGTGAGGAAGATGGAGTCCAAGTCTCTCGACAGCAGTGGCCGCACTTCTGGCACCATCACGATCGCCGCCTCTGGTCAAGCTTAAGCGAAACAGTTTCTGCATTCACCCGCCCCCTTTTTTTTTACATGAGCCTTTAAGGAAATCGGTGGATGAAGTAGAATTGCTAGGTTTAGTTTCCTAATCTAGTTATTCTTAAAAAAAAAACTATCGTTGTCTTGTTTGGTTTGTTGAAAGGGGGGTCATAAAAAAACGTGGGAACACGAAATCAAATAAATAAATTTCTTGAGGGTCCTAAGTTTTCACACCACGCAATTCATACTTTCCAACATGAAGCTCTTAAATATTGCTCCAAATGAGAGAAACATATCACTAGATGGAAGGGTGATATTGTTTGCCCGGCTATAACGCTTGAGACTATACGCGAGCCCTTTCTTTAGTATGATCTCAGGGTCAGGAAAGACATCCAAGGACTAGCATTAATCCTAGTATATGAACTGTGCTCTGATTTTTTTCATACTACTGCTGCAAATGCCATCGTATTGTAATAAGTACGGTACTCGAAATAGTTGTGAGTAAGCATACGAATCTGCTAGACTGGAGGCTCGCCTCATTTCTCAGAGGACGTACAGTACAGTGTAGTATGATACCAGGATGCTACATATGATACAGAATATATTGGGGTAGGACTGGCCGTGGAAGTGACAAGGAGTTGAGTTGAGTTAAGTTGGACTTGACTAGGCAATTGATATATACTGCACTAATTCAAGTAATATTTACTGGATTCGTGACCATCAAGGGGTTGGATTTGAGGATGCTGAGGGTTGCTATACTAGTTGAGAGGTGATAAGTTGTGATAATTGGAATTGTGTGACAGGCTGGAGTATGAGTATGATAGGATGGTGCTTCAATTATACTGTATGATGTTTTTGTTGTTTGGAATTCCCCACCTGGAGTAATAATGATATCATAATCTCTAGTAGAACTTCGCTGGTTTATTGCGGTGATAGAAATAATAATAATAATACATCATATTCAGGTTACTAGCATCAATCAATTCTCTTCAACGCTATTCAAACTACCGAATACCTCTTCCGCGACTTGACAGCTCTCCTTGATGACCCTTTTAATGACGGCCCTGCCAACACCCCCGTTCCCTCCTTCAAGGGTGCGAACGCCAACCACCTTCTTTCCACAGATCGAGACGGCGAGGATTATATCCCCGACGGCCAATTCCTCCCTTGTCGGGTCGAAGAATATATTCTCGCCGACGCTGACTACCAGCAGGGTTATCGGTGGGGGGATCTTGTCGGTGGGGTATAGAGGCAGAGCGTTACCCCAGTCGTCGTCGAAGACCGGGTCCTCCGCGACCTCGGAGACTGATTTTGGCAGGAAGGTGTTGCGAAGAGCAAGGTATGTGGTGAGCGTGAGGAGGGTAGCGGGATGGGATAATGGGGGCGTTAATAGTAATATCTACTCCTCCAGGCCATTGTATCAGCATGTGAAGTAAGATGAAGGAAGAAGGAAGGGGAGGGAATAAACAAACATCAACGAAAACCTTCCAATGAAACCTCTCGCCCAGAACTAATCTCTCCAAGACCCCGCTCCCAGGCACTAGCAGACTCTCCGCTACCGTCATACCCAAGAAGGCATCGTCATCGCGCTGGCCGGATACTTCCACGTTGATCTCTATCCAGTCTTTCGAGCCTCCGGGAGCAGCGGAGTTCTTCTCTGCCTCGGCTTTCACGCCAACGATGCACTCCCCGCCGTCGCCCCAGATCATGCGTGCGGAGCCGTTGGTCGACGGGAGGATGTCGGATTCGGCAATCAGCGGGCGGAATTGCGTCGGTGAGCGGGAGTCCGGGCGGATTGGTGGGGTTAATGTTAGAGATGTGTGCAGGTATGAGAGTTCCACCGGGGATAGTGGTGTACTTGTCTGTTGGCTTGCTTGTATGGGCGCCATGGTTATTGCGAATTCGGTGCAATTGGTGGTGGTGGTGGTGGTGGTGGTGGAGAGGATTTGTTTTGGCGGTGGTGGTGGTAGTAGTCATAAAGCTCGTCGTGGTGGCGGGAGGTTTGGATAAATAATTTTGAGCCGCATTGAAAGATTGGCATAATCCAATTGTCCCTGCTGCTACAGTCCCTAGGTTACGGTTGTTGTTTAGGGTCGCCGGTGGTGGTAACGAGAAGGTTTTTTTAGTAACATGGTTTTTGTGATAACGTTACTCCATGGTTAGTACTGGCACGATATGCAATTGGGAGGACAGGAGGGAGAGGGACGAGGGTTTCACGATGGAAAATTAACTCAATTCCACCCCCACTCCCGAAATTTGACTGGCGATCACTAGGGGTATAATATCAATTTTGTGATAGATAATCTGTATGAATTTGAGCCTGTTTCCAAAGATGTCACGTTCCAATGTGTGCCCAACAAACTGATGCGAGTACAAGGAGAATAGGACTTTAATTCCTCTTTCAAGGATGGGATTGTAATGGAATTGCCTTTAGAAGCCGTATTGTTCTGCCTGCAGCTGGATCGGATATTTGATCTGTAAACCTATTTTTGACCTACGCTGTCCATTGGCAGTTTGAGCACATGTTTCAGCTGCTGGCATATAGAAGGGATTACCAGTTCTTGGAGTCCAGGCCTAAGCCCTGCAATTTCCCTTTTGGCTTATTTTCAAATATTTTCTCCTTCGAAGACCAAGCACGACATCACAATATCCTCTTCAACAGTCCTTGAGATTAGCGTCAGCGGATTGGGAAGAGGAGTGGGCGGTCAAGCACGCTGGTGGTTCTGAAGAATAGGCACTCTCAACTGAATTGCTCTTGTTGCCTACATATATGTTACTCCAACTGTAGCAATTCACAGAAAGTACTGATAGTCATGCATCTCTCTAGAATTCAATATCAACTGTAAATAGGATGATACGCTTTTGGCTGACATGGTCAAGAGCCCCGCTATCCCCGATAAGGATAGCGCAACTATTACAGCGAGTGATTCGTCATGAATTACCAACAAGCTTCTCCTCCACACACACTTTTTTCAGATAAAGAACTACGAGAAACAAGCCTAGGAAGGTTAAAGAAAAATAAAAAATGTGAAGAGCCACTAAAAAAACAATCCCCACTGCAACGGTTGCGGCGCCTTTCCCTCCCCTCCTCCTCAATTTCTCCTCCGCTGTTATACTTTAGCTGGGGTCACAAGCACCCGCACAATGTGTTGAGGAATTACTTCCTATTGTGCGCACCCCAATAACGCACCTCAGATTTTATTCAATTTTCCATCAGCCATGGTTTTCTTGTGGATGATCAGAGCCTCCGCCCCGCTGATCCATCTTCCTGTGACAGGATCATCGTAAGAGTTTCCGCAGGAACAAGATTCCTTATCTTTGCAAATTGCTAGAGTCGTGCAGGCAGGCTCGGACTGGACTTGAGTGACACTCTTAGAAGAAGGCATAAAGTAATGGATCGTAGGGCCGGGTTTCTTTCGTGTTTAGTGTGTTCCCTGGATTGAAGGAAAAATAGGTTGGTGGGAGGAAAACATTAGGAGGTGACGGTTAGTTTCTTTTATAAGGGCGCGTCTAGTCGCTCTCGGCTTTCAAAAGTGCTAAAATCGAAAACTCAAGTTGTACCCTATAACTAGTTATTCCAAGTTAATATAATCTATACAAATGAAAGCAACAGTAGTGTGTCTGGTTGACACGTAGATAAAAGCCAAGAAATGTACTTTTTCTGTGATCGGCACCATATACATTGTGAAACCTGGTTTGAAAATATTGGCACCTGGGCTTGGATATCGATTTTTCATCATTTTTTAGTACCAATTGTTGAAAGAGGTGGTGCTGTTGTTGTAATATTGCTATACTGTTTGAAAGGGTTTTCATTATGTGATTTTGTAAAAAATAGGTTTTTTCTATTTTTTGGACACCTTCATTTTGTGCTCATTATTGCAGTTTGATTGTTGTGTTTCAGTGTCAACCAGACACGCCACTCCAAAGCAAAATAGTGTTTTGCTGCAAACCTCTATAATCAGGGTCAAAACGAAGGTTTGGCGTGGCAACCAGACGCACCCTAAATTTTCAACTTCATGGAAACCTAAAATCGTGGGTTGTTTCCCGCCACCTGTGCATGGCATCAGGCAGCCCCCGTCGGCAGTTTTTCTCTCTCCCTCTCTCCCTCCACGAGTACTCACGCGGCCGAGTTGAAGCCGGGCACCTTGTTCAAGTAGTGATTAACCAACGAATGAGAAGAGGCAGTGGAGTGCCAAGATAGGTGATGTAATTTGGATATACCGGAGAAAATAGTAGGCAATACCACCTAAACACTGTGATATTTTCTTTAAGCACTGGCACTTTGTATGATCCGTGCATTCCCAAAAACCTTCTAATTGTCTTCAAATCTGCTACCTCCAAGCTTGATAATGCCAGCAACACATGTTGAGTTAGGGTACGTCTGGTGGTTGTTGGTTTTGAATAGTATCATAATCACAAGGAATGCTGCTAACTGCATATGATGGCGAGGGAAATGGTCAAACTTGAACATTTGCTTTTTACTAGTATGGTGTAGATGAAAGCATTGGTTGTTACTCGGTGGCTTGTGGATTTCAATCGTGGCTTGTGGATTTTCTGCTCAATTTTTATCCACCTCACAGCAAACTAGATGTTTTTTCTGAACCCTGGCTTGAACCTAATACGAGTTCAGTGCTCCAAACTGGTTTATTAGGGCTTCACCCTAATAATTATGCACTAAGGCCAGGTTTTAAGGTGTCATTAAATGATCTGAACTAAATATAGACTTTCTCAAGTGTTGAAATAATCATATAGACAAATAAACTTTTTAACAAACACACAGGGGGAATTATTCAAGGCCCCCAAAGAGATTATCTCACCTATTATGAAGCATCTCCACATCTACCTCCTCATTCCCTACACCAGTGAGATAGCTTTCATAACCTTCCTGATAGTCATCAAGCAAATTGTTCTCACAAATCTATTCATCATCTAAGGTAGAACTATTTGAAATTTCATTCCCTTGTGAAATGACTAAATAGCAATTTTGATCCTCCTTTAGTAAAGGCAGATGAATACTTTAAACTTATGTATTAGTAATTGTTTGAAAGCAAGACTCTAATTTATCTAAGGCTACTTACCTCATGTAGTCATTTCCTTCTATAGCAGTAAATAGTGAAGCCAACCAAGAAAAGATTCTAGGCCACTACTCCTTTTTTCCAGTTTGTGAATTCCAATCACTACTTGTAATATGATGCTTAAAATGCAGTTAGTTGAAAGTTAAAACTTGTAATAAGATTGAATTTGACCCATTTAGCAGCAATCACATATAGTTATAGTATTTTTTCCACCTCACATCCAGAATACAGAGACTGTGTGAAGAGGTATTCAGTAAATTTTTCAATTGGAACCTTGTGAAAAGTACTATCAATTAGTTATGCCTTAAATTTACTCTTCTCTGAGCTGAATTCAGAGAGGTTATGAAGAACTGCAAACTTCTTTAAAATAAAAGTCTCTGCCAGTGCACTCATTGTATGGAGACTCTTCCAACAAAACATTTCCTTTAACTCAAGTTATTAGTACAGGTATCAACCCAGTAAGTTGGACTTATGCAAAGCTTGCTATAGTTAAACAACTTTTCATCCTATAGGTCAGGACATAAAAAAATCGGTTTGATATAATTCCAAAGAAGAATCTAGTATCAAGTAAGCAAAACTATAGTATGTACAAAATATGATTTAGAATATATACCTTCCTCTTTGGTAAGTTTTTCAGCATTTTTATGAAGTGTGGCCCCAATACCTTGTATCTGATTTCACAATTCTCTTGAAGAATTGAACATCTCTACATCTTGAGTAAGCAGATTTGGTGACTAGGAGTAACTAAAGGTTAGCTAGCTATTGAAATAAAACTGTTATAAAATAGTTGATCTAATTCTTTATAAATGTATAAAGGTAATACATAAAATATATGAAGCAATTAGTATAAGAAAATATTATATAGAATAAGGAGTTGGTTATTACTGGCATGATAAAGAAAAGTAACATACATCAAGAAAGGTTTTAAGAGAGGGAAAAGTAAGTGACCTCTTAATTCCTAACTCACGTTTGAGTTCCAAAGGAGAAATAACATAATTTTGCAGTTATTCAAGATCTTGTTGCTGTTTATCAAGCTTTTTTTCAAGGTGGTCTTGGTTGAGCAAAATCTTTTCGAGAAGTTCCTGAGGGGGCAGAGGGCTGAGTGATGAATGCATATAGTTAGATTCAAAGTGATGATAACTGCTAGTTGGTGGTAGGTATCTAGATTGAGTGGATTGATATCATTGTTGCATGAAATTGTAAGCTTATTAATTAGAGATACTAATAAGGGTGCCTCTGAGATAGAGTTGCCTGATATGACCTATTCTTATTGAGCTTTCAAGTATGTCTCTCAGGAAAATTATCTGGAGAGTATAAAGTGATGAGGTTATTGCAATTATCCATAGCAAAAATTTAAAAACTATTGGAATAAGTAAATTCACAGTTGACAGTAAACAGAAATAAGAGTAGAGAGAACAGAAGTTGGAAGATAGAGTGTGAAGATGGTGGTAGAAGTGTAAGAAAGTTGAATAAATATTACAATAAAGGAGGGTATTTAATTGTGGTTGACCAGTCACTTAAAATAAAGGTCAAATATATAATAATATAAAAATGATAAAGGTTAACCCAAAAGAAAGCTTGGGAGCATATTACAATCAGCTATAAGATCTCTCCTAGCTTATATCTTGCAACAGGCAACAACTTCTGTTTTCTTCTATTAGTCGGGAAATACTTACCTAGACTTGTCTTCTCACGTGTGAGTTCTAATACTTCGTTGTCTTACACTATGTCTTAGATATTGACCCTTGCCAATACTAAATCCTTATAGCACCAACTGGTATTAGTCCTGTTCCTTCTTTGTGATAGTTGATCTTTGTAGATAAAGAGCGTAAAGGTGTTTTTATTGATAACTTATAAGATAGGAAATAACTTAGGTGGTTGTGTGAAGAACTAACTATCAGGTCCTACCGACCTCCTTATATAGTTCTTCCAGCAACCCACTTACAAATTAAATGAGTCACAACTGTAACTCATACACTCACGTAACCTATAACCTCATGATCATACTTGGTCATGTGTGAAAGTCCCATGACCTTAAAGGGGTCATGTGCGAAACCTCATGACTCGTATAAACGAAGTCATGCCTCTAGTCCTTATGACTCATATGCGCACAAATGAGTCAACGCTCAACATACCAATCAAATTTAACTATAAACAACTATGACTCACAACTGTGAGACATGTGAGACTTTATGACTCATAGGTGAGTCATAGTGTGAAAACATAACATCATATGACTCAACTGAGTCAGGTGCAAAACCTTTTAACAAATGAAATATTATGACATTCAATTGTATATCATGTAAAACTATTACAAACCATGCCAGGTTTGTAATAGAGCATCAGAAATGTAGTCAGCATGGAGTGTGGGAGAGACAAAAAGGGGGGACAGAGTTGTAGTGTGGGGAGAGTAGACAATACAGTATAATCTACAATACAATTAAGATAAAAACTATTGCACTTAAAATATTCTACCATCAAAACAATAAGTCAAAGCTTAATATATCCATTATGCAATGATGAGATGATTATATGACAAGATAACTTCATTCAATATTATATAACAGAAAGACACCAGAGATCAATCTATGATACAAAATACCTTGAACCAATGACTCAATGGTAGCAATAGCTTGAACTTGAAAGAACAGAAAACCTGAAGGTCAGAATTGAGAACTACCTCATTGGAGACAAAACTGGAAGAAGATGATTGACCTATAATACAATTCAGTCAAAGTTTTCTAAAAGAGAACCTATGCATAGGATTCCCTGGGACATTCCTATGGAGAATACTGAAAATAACAACCTTGATGAGGACTAACCATTTCCAATGAGGAGTGATGGAGAATCATATGGAGTATTAAACCAATTGATGGAAGAGAGAAATATTACTTCTAGTTTTAATATACTAGAAGATAGTGGCAATGCTACAAGTTAAAATTGTGGGGGTTGGCTAAGAGAAGACCTCGATGAGCAAAGTGAACCAAATATATTCAATAACCTGTGGTTTAACTATTACTCTTCCAATTTTATTGGTAATGATAACCACTTATTCGAGAGTGATTTAGAAGATTTTGAACTTTCAGACCTACCACCAGAGAGTTCTACTCTCTCAGATGATCCTGCAGCATCCAAAAGTCTATGGTTTGATTATTCAATAATAAACAATTAGCATGATATCAGAAAACCAGAGAATCTCTGGTATCTTTTCCCTTCAGAGACTTTTGCTTTACTCTATATTCTTATACATTCTCAGTATGTTCCATTCAGTCAAGCACAGCTAAAAGGAATTTGGTTTATTTTACAGAAGCTCACAACCATCCTCATCCCTTCATTATCTTCAATTATCAGATTTTACCAGCAAATTCCAATCCCAATGGTTGTTCAAGCTACATTAAATGAGCCCAAATGAAAACCTTATTATCACCTAGATGTTTGTAAACTTCTCTAAATGGAACTAGTAAAGCCAGTATCTGCTAATAATATTCCAGAGCATGGTCAAGCTATCTATCAGCCAGAGTTAGTCAATAGTGAATACTTGAATATTGCAACTAGAATTTATCAGCAACCATAGACAGGGGATAAGTACTGTCTAATATCAACATTACAGCCTTCGATATATATACTCTTAAGCAATCCTACAAATCGAATCTGATTCAGTAATATTTTACAAATTAAGGAACCCCAAAATCAAGAAATATGGGGAATCTTTTGTGGCCAATATGAAGAGGTTCATCACAATTACGTTCAAAGAAAACTTCACTACTACCCTTTAAAGCATTTAAAGGAACATGTATTACAGGTCCATGATGAGGCTGAGTTCTTCAGTGAGTATTTAGTCTATACAGATGCAAAGAATATTATTGAGTATTTTCTTGCAACAAATAAATACCCTCCCCCTCCAGGAATGCTTACAATTGTAGAAAAAAAGCAGAGTACTCTTACCTCTAAGTCTGATACTTCTTACATCTCTATCTTACCTGAAGTTCTGAAAAAGCTATATTGTATACATTTAGTACATCATACCATCAACTGTTTAAAAGTCTTGCTTCCAATTAAAGTCATTAATATATCCCTATGTCAAGATGGTTTAAGTGGTAACTGGAGTAAAAAATAGAACCTGCATGAGTGTACTTTATTGTCTTTTCCTGGGTTACCAGCTAATGTAAGTGTTCTTTTCTCCTATTTTCTACTATATCAAACTTACTGACATACATATAAAGGTAAACTGCAGTCACCAAGGTCATAAATTTGTGAGTATAACAAAGGATTCCACTGGAATCAAAGTTCGAGATTCAATGATATCAAATGTCAAACAACTTCAGCATGTAATTATGACATACAATGCTTCTAATCACAAGCTAACTTTGTTGACAGGATCTTTACTCATGGTTAAATGAGATAACCCAGCCACTTCTAAGCTTGCCAACTACTCCTGGTAGAGTAGTTACCTCTACCAACTATGTTTGTACAAAAAGAGAGGAATGGAAGCCACTAGTGATAATATAGTACCAATTGGAGTATTGAACCCTGCAGATTTTTGCAATGTGCATCAAACTATCACAACTCTGATGGAATGGATTGTAAACCTAACATTTAAACTTCCAACCTCTGATGGCTTAAAGATTAGTAATAGAATGAGTCCATTATATTTTCTAACTGGATTTAATCTACTTTGTGATTAGCCTTATGAATGTCTTCATACCTGACTCTTAGGTCCTCTGAAGAATATTATCTCAGGTATACTGAATTGGGCTCCTATCAGAAAAATGGAGGATTCTATAAAGGGTTTTATCAATTCATTAAACTGAGAAGACTTTCAGGAACAACTTTCTGGATGGCAAGTTATGTATTGGAGTAGTTCCTTTGTTGGAAAAGATTTCAAAATACTAATTCAGGTTCTACTAATTGTCTTATTCTATGTTTTTCGAGTTGAAATATTCAACACTTTGCTACTTGACTCCAATGACTAGTATGATTCTGGTCCAAACACTGAAATATTAACAGTTCTGAAACTTGTTACCAATATATCTATTATAATAAAATTGTTATATGAGGATCCAATTATTGATACAGAGAAATGGAGAAGAACTTTGGATATTCATGCTCATGAAATGATCAACCTAATTCAAACCTGGAGGGAGATAGTATTATCACCAATTGTGGGTGGTATATCAAGGCTACTACCATAGAAAGTACCTCTAGATCTTCCAGTAAAGCCAAAGTACTACCTACTTTGTCATGATCAGTATTGGATCCAAAGATATGATATATTATCTAACTCTCATGTAGAAACTGCGGAGAGTATTAATACAGAGGTCTGTTCTGGCCTAGAACACCAACTGACAGGTACCAAGTGGAGATCTTGCCTTTCAGTATGCATGTGCTGAAGGCTTACACTTTGTTGCTCAAGGTAGAATTTGGGTCAACAAAAAATATAACTGTTTAAGAACTGCAGGAGATGAACTGAATAAATTATACTTTGTATCAACAATAAAAGAACTACTGGGAATTAGTAGTAGTATGCAGAAGAAAGGTACTTATCTCTTTGTCCAGAATCAAGACTCCAACATTGAAGCACATCACCAAGAGGTTTTGGGTAATTGGTTATCAAGTTATTTGCCTAATTGGATTCTGTCAGGTAAATACCAGTCTCACCACAAAGCCAAAACAGATGGAGGAGTCATAAAAGCTGGACTTTCCTTTCTTTGTTTTATGAATCAAGCATATTGGGTTGCCAAAATTATTAAAGCTGAGGCTCAAGGCTATTCTGCCTTTCTGTTGGAAGAGATAGAAGTACTCATAATAGAAGAGTATGAGTCACAGTTTAGGAGAACTATAATTGGGGATATTGAGTTGTTGAAACCTACCAGTGGAAGGTTTAAGGTCCTTGCAATTAATAAAGCCTTCTAATTAATCAATACTCAGCACTAGTATGGAGCTGATTGTGGAATGAAAACAGGAAGTAGAGTTTATCAAATAGAGTATGAGGATGTCAAAGGTATGGTTTAGATATATGATTACTGTAAGGTTTATTTTGTTAATGCCTTCAAATTATAACTTGGTTATTTTTTTCTGTTTTTCTCTTTTTTTGCATCCTTTTTTACCAATTTCTTTTTCTTCTCCTTTCAATCCTATGTAGCACATGTTTTTTCTTTTGATATAACTAAATAACTTAGACCTTCACTCATTACTTCTTATTTATTTTTTTCATAATTAATTTATTTCTATTATTTTAATATAGATGAACCTGGATTGATGTTATTAGTTTTAGTGATTTGCTGACTGGATTGTAATAACTTGAAACCAACATGAAAATAAATTGAAATATGCAAGTTGGTACTACCCCAAGGTGATTTTATCTGATTTGCACTTGTTTGTTATAAAATAAAAAAATGAAATGATTATATTTGATAAAAATTTATTCTGATACCAGATATTGATAGCTGGTATTGTCAGAAACAGGAGTGGTATAGGTTGATATAACCTGAAGAAATTGGTATTCTCTGACAGAGGATTCTAGTGATACAGAAGTGTAACCATAAGGCATTCCAGAAATATAGACCTATATTTAAATTCTCCTTATTCTGAAGTACATTCTTGGAGACTTTTAAAGTGATAAGATATTTATTTTGTATTTGGTTTCAAGATGTATCATTTGATATTACTAGTATCTTTATTTTATATTATTGTTTGGTATGATATTTGTTTTGTGTTTAGTTTCAAGATTTATTATTTGATACTATCTTTATTTTATATTATCATTTAACACAATATTTATTTTGTATTTAGTTTCAAGATATATCATTTGATACTATCTTTATTTCATCTTATTGTTTAATATACTATTTATTTATTTTTATCAGCAAAAAAAAAAACCTGTATCTGATATAAGGATTCTACATCTTGATAGTATCCAGTTATATCTTATATTCTGTGTATCTAGTGGATCATAAGTTTGGTCACATTACTTAGTTAAACTCATTGCATCCTGAGTTTAGATAGAATATTCAGTTGTATCCTAAGTTTGTATGCTATACTTAGTTATGCCCTCTGTATACTGAGTTTGGATATGATACTTAGTTGTGCCCTAAGTTTAGATACTATACTAACTTGTGACCTGAGTATACTGACTTTGAATGCGATACTCAGTCATATTCTGAGTTTGCATACTATAGTCAGTTGTGCCTTAGGAATCCTGAGTGCAGATGTGATACTGACTTGTATCTTGAGTTTAAGTACTATACTCAGTTGTATTCTGAGTTTAAATGCCAAACTCAGTTACACTCTGGGTATCTTGAGTTTGGATGTAATGCTTTATTATATCCTAACTTTAGATGCTCCTCACTTATTTGTATCCTGAGTTTGGACACCATACTTAGTTATGCCCTGGGTATCTGAGTTTAGATTTGATGCTTAGTTGTATCCTGTATTTGGATGCCATACTCAGTTGTATCCTGAGTTTGAATATCATACTCAGTTGCAATCTAGGCATCCTCAGTTTAGATGTAACACTCAGTTGAGTTTTGATACAAGAATTTGTAGTAAAATACATCACAACATACTCAGAATGTGAGGCTTGTGAGATACTTACCATATATTAGTCACTCTTCTAGAAGGCTAAGCTAGGTTGAGAACAAAAAAAAAGTGAATAGGCAAATTGCTAAGATTTCTATTTTAGTTTCAAAACTATAAAATTAGTAACAAAAGTAACACTTGAATTTATTGTAAAAATGAATAATAGTTACTAGTATGATATATTAGCCAATAGTGAGTGTTGTTATTTTTTTCCAACATTTTTTCATCATCATTTATAGTTACATCTAATAACTACATTTACTTATGATAATTCTCTATAAGATTTGAAGTCAAATTCCTTAACTATTCACTATTTAATTCTACTAATAGATCTTAGGCTAACTCTTAATGTTAACTTTATATGATATTCAAGTTGATATTATAACATATCTATCTAAGCCCATCCGTGATTATTCTATACCAGAAAGAGACAGTCTGTTATGAAAATTCTATTTACCAGTAAAAAGCCTCTAACTTTAAAGATAGACACCTCAATGTTTACCCAATGCTATTTGCCATGAAGTTACAGGCTATTATGAAAATGGTTTTTACCAGCAAAAAACTACTGACTTTAAAGACAGATGCCTCTATGGCCTGATATTGGATCCTGGTATATCAACAAGTTTCTGAATTCTCATGATGCTAGATTTCCAATGCATCTTATAATGTTTTCCTGATGCTGTTCCCTATAAAGTTACTGGCTACTATGAAAATGGTCTTTACTGATAAAAAACTGCAGAATTTAAAAACAGATACCTCTACACCCTGATGTTAGATCCTAATACATCAACTGGTTGCTAAATATTAACAATCATGGATATGGGATGATAATAGGAGTGTTGGGAGGATAGTGTATTAATTTGGAGAATGGTAGTTGGATAAGTTATTTCATTATTTTATGGAAGAAGTGTTTTTTTCTTTATTATTACAGGAGTGTGTGGAGGAATGGAGACATGTGTGGAGACACAGAAATAGGTGTAGTGGTCTATGGAAGAATCAGGTTATGTTGATTGTGTTTTTACTTGTACACCTATCTTTACCATTAGTTTAGTTAGGGATAGAGAGAGTTAGGATTGATGAATGGAGTTGTTTTACTTTATCATCTGGTTCCTAGCAAATCCTCTTATTCTACTGTCCAACACTGCATGATCATCTTCCATTTTAATTATCATAATTAACACTAAATTCCCTCAATGTTAGTCTTCTAATGCACTGAGCAATATCTACCTGATATCATTCTCCATGAAGTTACAGGCTATTATAAAAATGATCTTTACTAGTAAACAACTGCTAACTTTAAAGACAGATGTCTCCATACCCTGATATTAGATCCTGATGTATCAATACATTCCTGAATCCTCTTGATGTGAGATTTTCAATAAACTATATGACATGAATACTATTTGACTCCTCCTGTACATCCTCCAATACCTCTTCTTAGGTCTGTTCTGCTATCTTTGTAAGAGTATTATTGTTTCTATTATTTTTACCCAGGATGAATTTGATCTTATAATTCAACTAAGAAAGGAATTCAGACTAATAGGCTTGGTATTAGTTTAGTAGTTATTTGGTAGTGAAGTAGTACAGGTTCTAATAGTCAAAATAGATTATTACTTGGTATCTTATCAGGTACAATCTCCATTCCTCAAAGGTATAAATAATGACCATCAATTCTTTATCATAGATGTTATGCTTGCATTCTGCTGGTATGTATTTTTGGGAAAAGAAAGCTACAGAATAGAGGAGGCTATCATCACACAATTAGGATAAGATTCTGGCTAAGTTGAGATCTAAGATATCAGTTTCTACTGCAACTTTGTTGTTGAAGTCAAAGTGGGCCAGGATTGTAGTGGTGGTAAAATCTATTTTCATCTTGTCAAAAGTAAATTAGTATTCTTTGGTCCAGACAAGGAGGGTCCCCTTTTTTATTAATGGAGTCACGGGTCAAGTGGGATGAGAGATGTCCATGACAAAATGTTGATAGAAGTTACCAACCTCTAGGAAGGAATTGACATCTTAGATTCATTTTGGTACAGGCTATTCTATAATAGTATGCACTTGAGAGAGATCTATATGTAGACCATCTATAGTGATGAAGTCTAGGTACT
Source organism: Choiromyces venosus 120613-1 (assembly GCA_003788595.2). Classification (NCBI taxonomy): domain Eukaryota; kingdom Fungi; phylum Ascomycota; class Pezizomycetes; order Pezizales; family Tuberaceae; genus Choiromyces; species Choiromyces venosus. The sequence continues at coordinate 1,028,339 of ML120353.1, forward strand.
CCATAGTACTGGTGTGGGATTTGCACTTTTGGACTTTTATCAGGAGTCTAGCCTTCTGCAATATAGTTAGGATTAGCTTAACATATTTCTCATGTTGCTCTTCATTCTCACTGTAGATGAGGACGTTGTCAAGATCAGCTATACAAAACCTATTAAGGTAAGGTCACAACACATTGTTGATGTATCTCTGAAAGGTTGTAGGGGTATTGGTGAGGCCAAAAGGCATAACCAGTGACTTGTAAAGGTCATAATGGGTTTGGAATACAGTTTTCCATTCCTCTTCTTGCTTCATCCAGATCATGTTATATACTCCACATAGGTCAAGTTTCATGAAGATCTTCTCATAGGAGAATTGCATGAAGGTCTCCTTGATAAGTACAGCTAGTCATCAGAAGTGTTCATGATCTGAGACCTGTTTTATTGTGATTGTGCCATACTCGGGCTGTGCAGTGGGGTAGTGAGATTGCCTTATTAATGAGTGAATGAGTGAAACAATGAGCAAATGAGCGAACGAGTAAAAGAATAAGCAAGCAAGCCAACCAACTAACCAGCAATGATAAATTAAATTATAGAAATAGGAAATCAAGAATATTAATAGTATCTAATAATTTGTACAACCTCTCCTTGCTTCCAAAACTACAGCTACCCTATTAGGCATTAATTTCCACAACTTCTCAAAAGATTCCTCAGGAATTGTCTCCTAAACTAATGGTAATATATGTGCTAGCCTCTTCTTAACAGCCTCCTTTCTTCCTGAGGTATCTCCAATCCTAGAATATTGCTGGTGCAGTCACTTTTTAAGCTCAACCCATAGTTGCTTAATAGGATTTAAATCAAGAGAATAAAGGGGATATTCCTCAACTTCAATATAGTTTCTCTCTAACCAATTCATAATATTATAAGACTTGTGAACAGGAGAATTATCCTGCTGAAAAAGGATATCTTGCATACTAAAAGAGATCATTTGATGAATCACAGGAAAAAGATACCTTCTCAAGATCCTAACATACCTGATCTTATTGATATTTTTACTAATAGGAACTAAAGGACCTTTTCTCTTACACTAAAAGTACCCCTAAAAACTATAAGAGAAATTCCCTTATTCTTCTCCTTTGGATGAACACAATCAGCTAACCACTTCTCTCCAGGTTCTCTAAAAACTCATTGTTGCCTTAGATTCTTGGATTTCTCCATGTAGCCTACTTCAATCTCTTAGCAATATGCTTAAGCTTGAGCTTAGGTCTTGATTTAGCTAGCCATTTCTTGATATCAGCCTCTCTGAGTACTCTATCTACTATTTTATTTGCAGTTTATTAGTCAATCATATCTTATCACTCAGGGTAATACCACTGGCAGTACTAAGAGGTTCAAGTTTTACCTGTTGAAAGGGAAATACCTGCTGCATATTTATTCCTGAAACCAGATCTGGTCATTTTCTGGTTGGATTTGGCTGCCTGAACAATTGTATGATACTACTGACTGCTAAGAACTGGGGTGCAATCAGGGCAAGGAATGTTTTCCAGTGATTGGTGCTCACATGCTCAAGTAAGGATACTTTTAACTGTTGTCCAAAGCTATCTAATAAGTTGAGCAATAAGGGCAATATTTTGGAGTCAGTAGAAAAAGTCAACAATCACAACTTTTTCAATGTTAGTTATCTCTTTTCAAAAGATTTTAGCAGTTGTTTTTTTTTTTTGGTGCTGAAGGGTTTGCATATCCAGATCAGTAAACTATAGTTAAAAGATGAAAGCAAATGAATTGAGTAGCAGGTTGTGTAAATTGTGTATTATAGTGGCAAGTAACTTTGTGATGCCATTCATGGTCATGATAAACTGAGTGATCTGGCATTTTTGGTGAGGTTGCTTAGTAAGGCAAGACATGTTTTATGAACACTTCTGATGACTGGCTGTAGTAAAGGGTATTAGTTCTTGATGGTTCCTTCATTCAACCTCCTATAATCAACATATAAGTAGAGAAAACCCTCCTTCTTTTTGATAAACAGGATCAGAGCTGTAGTATGGAAGGTAGAGGTTCTAATAAAACCCTTTTTAAGACTTTCATCAAGCCATTCCCTTTGGGCTAAATGTTTTGGGGGTGCCAAATTGTAGAAGAAGCTAAAGGGTAGTATAAATTTAGGTTTTAGGAGTATCTTGTAGTCCTAACCATGATGGTAGTGTGGAGGTAATTGATCAATTTATTTTTCCAGGAAGAGAGGATGGAACTCATAGTAGGTAGAAGAAACTATCTTTTGAACTTTGTCTTTAACTAATACATAGTACTCAAGGGCATATTGAATAGTATAGACTTTTAAAAACTGGGGTATTGTCAGAAACATAGCAAGGAATAACAGTTTCACATGACTTATATTTATGAGTCATAGGTTTATAATATGATTTGGCATACATGACTTTATTATAGGTCATACTATAGGTTTTACAGGCTTAGGTAATTCACATTTATGAATTATAGCTGTTATATTGATTTGATTGTGTAATGATTTAGCTTGATTATATGACGTTTTGTACACATGACTTATTTAGAGGTCATGTGAGCTTTGCACATGACTAGGTTTAGAGATATTTGATTATTATATTATATGAATGTATGAGTCACAGTTGTGACTCATAGTAGTTTTGATTTGTAAGCAGATTGTGGGAAGAACTATATTGAGAGGAGGATATGATGATGTAATTAGTTCTTCATGCAACTATCTAAGTTACTTTCTTACTTATAACTTTAATGAATACATTCTTTATCTCTACTAATTCATATTCTTCCTCCTCAGAAGTATATATTGATAAGGTTCTGACAGGCACTTTCAGTAACTTGTAACTTATAGGATAACATAGAAGGGAATGACATTTGATAAGATTAGTCTTAGAAGTCTAAGACTTAATAGGAAGAGAGAGTAACCCTGAAAGGTTCAGGATTTAGCACAGAAGATATAATTAAGAAAAGTATAACCCCAAGTCAGTTCAGAAACTAAAACTTAGAAAAGTAATATCATTATTATATAAGAATTACTAGTTGCACAGTCATAAAGAAGAAGGTGATCACAATATTTGGTTGCATCTCAAGCAACACCTAACAATACTATGGAGGCAGAATATAAAGAACTGTCATTAGATCTGCTAGAAGTTGTACATTCACTTTTGAGGACAGCCTCAGAGAGAGGCAGAGCAGCTAGCCTAGTCATACTAGAAGAAAGATCACAGGAAGAATCTACCTCATGCACATAGTTAGTAGAGAAAAGGATGTCAAGTTCAGCAGCTGGAATGGGAGGGGCAGCAGGAACAGAGGAAGCAGATGCTCAGGTAGGAGCCCCTCCATTACTTGAATTGACAGCAGAATAACTCTAATAGATCATATAGTGTGATGACCTACTAGAGAGTGTCTTATAGTAGACTATTGTTGTACCCATACTCGGGACCATGAGGTTAACAAGTAAGGATAGTTGGGTTCACTATAGTGGACATACAAGAATGCAATATGGTTCTAGTATTATGAGTAGTACTAATAAGGTGGGCTTGGGAAAGACGTGTACAATATAAATGAAGTTACTCTAACACAAGTCTCAAGTTACCCTGACATGAGAACCAAGTTACCCTGACATGAGGGTTGAGTTACCCTACCTAAGGTATAAAGGTATTTGTTTAAGGTAGGGGATATGCCTGTATGGGTTAGGCACTGCAGTAAAATCTATGACTCCAAACTAGTTACTTATCGAGGGACCACAGGAGGAGCTACAGAGCTCCAAATGCTACAGGATTTTACAGAAGTGTTTCTAACACCCCCTTGTAGGCTCAGCAAAGGGACCACATATTATGGGCTTACAGTTATTGAGTTGATCCAATTCTAAGAAAAGGTAGCAAGTGGAGATACTCCTGTAACACTATATAGGTTGTTACTGTCAATCCAACTAGATATTGTCCATAGGATATATGAGAGAACATAAGGTATGCTCCAGAGGTGCTATCTTCTGGTACCTGATATGTACAAAACAGACAAGAACTGAAGGTGTTACTAAGGTAATACCAAAGGGGTAATCCAGGGCCTTCCAGGTAGTCATGGGGTGGCCTGGAAGATTTAGAGGCATCTCCAGACAGGCAAATGCATGTAGACACAATTTGTGCCTAATTACTGTAAGACTATTGGGGTTGCTAGAGAATTCTAAAAGCATAATTCTTATCATAGTAGGGGTCGTTCTCAGGAGTTGGCTGTGGGTAGCACCCACTGAGCCAATTACCAAGGTATCCTACTGGGGGAGTCAAGTCAACTTTCCTATCAAGTAAAGCCTTAATTAGGATAGAGTAGAAGGTTCAACTTAATCATAAGAGTTATATCTACTAGAGGCTTGTATAGATAAAATGCATATAAGTATGAGAGTTCATTAGTGGTATTATAACAGGGGCACCTTAGGGGAAGATGGATCCCCAGTTCACGACTGCACTGAAGTGACTCAAAGATCAAAGTATTAATCAACAGTAGAGTAAAGAAGAATCAAAACAGTAAAACTTAATATCGTTAAGCCACAGCTTCACTCAGTAAGTTCCTCGAGAGGTAGTTGATTGCCTGAGTAGAGTGAGACTCGCATATAGTTTAAGTAGAATATCATATACTGCCAGTTCCCACCCATCACTACTCTAACTTAATCATGAGCACACCCATCTCCTCTGGGCTTACCAACACACACTACTAAGGACCTTATTCCTTTGTCGATGTTGGACCACTCTGGCTAAATCTCCTTCCAACATTAAATGTTTCAAGTCCTGCATCTCTAATACGACTGCAGGAAACAAACTCTTCATATCAGTGACATGCTAGTGGCAAACTATCATGCAACTGAGGAGATATACCATTTATGAACTCTCATACCCATATGCATTTCATCTATGCAAGTCTTTAGTAGACATAACTCTCACGCTCTCACGATTGAGCTGAGCCTTCGACTTCATTCTAATCAGGTCTTTGCCTGATAGGAAAGTCTACTTAGCTCCCCCGTTGGGGTACCTTGTTGATTGGCTTGGTGGGTGCTACCCAAAGTCAACTCCCTGAAAGTACCCCTACCATGATAAGAATCATGCTTTTCCAGTTCTCAAACAACCTCAATAGTCTTATAGTGATTGGGCACAAGTTGTGCCTATGTGCGATTCACCTGCCTGGAGATGCTTCAGCATCTTCTGGGCCACCCCAGAAGGCTCTGGACTACCCTTCCAGTATTACCTGAGTAACTCCTTCAGTTCTTGTTCGTTTTACACATATTTGGTATCAGAAGATAGCCCTTCCTATGGAGCACACACTATACCCTCTCATATATCCTACGGACAGCATCCAGTTGGACGGACGGTGACAACCTATACAGTATTACAAGAGTGCCTCCACTCAGTTCCCTTTGTTAGGAAGGGAGCAACTCAACAACTGTAAGCTCATGAGGTGCAATCCTTACACTAGGCGACAGGGGGGTGTTAGAAATACCTCTGTAAAATTCTGGGGCATTCAGAGTCCTGTAGCTCCTCCTATAGTCCCCTAAAGGCTACCAGGTTTGTAACCTTTGGATTTTATCAGAGTGCCCAATCCTTATAGGATTGCCCCCTGCTCCAAGTAAGTACCTCTATGTGCTATATAGGGTAACTTGTGTGCCATGTCAGGGTAACTCGGACCTTATGGCAGGATAACTCAGGCCTCATTACACGAGCCTTTCCCAAGCCCACTCTTTATACTACAGTCTTATAACATGCGTAGTTATCCACTATAGTGAACCAAACTACCCTTACCCATTGACCTCAGGGTCTCCAGTATGGGTGTAAGAATAGTTTAGTGTAAGACACCCTCTGGTGGGTCATTACAGGTATATCTTCTCAGTTGCATGATAGTTCACCACTAGCATGTTAATAATATGAAGAGTTTTTTCTCCTGCAGTTGCAATAGAGATGCAGTGCTTGAAACACTACATGTCAGAAGAAGATTTGACCAGAGTGAGCTGGCATTCATGCAGGGATAATGCCCTTAGTGGTATGTGTTGGCCAGCCTGAAGGAGACTGGAGTGCTCATAATTAGTTAAAGTAATAATGAGTGGGAACTGGCAGTATATGATTTTCTACTTAAACTACGCACAAGTCTCACTCTACTCTGGCAATCAACTACCTCTTGAGAAACTTACTGAATGAAGCTACAGTATAATGATATTAAGTTTCACTGTTTTGATTCTTCTTACTCTACTGTTGATTATTGCTTTTTGATTTTTGAGTCACTTCAGTGCAGTTGTGAACTAGGGATCCATCTTCCCTTAGGGTGCCCCTGTTACATATAGGCTATAGGAGGAGAAACAAAGAAGCCAAAAGGAAAAGAACTAGAAACCTTATCAGAAGATCAAAGTAAACTACAGAATTGATTAGCACAACTACAAGTCTATTTCAAAGTCATAGGAACAACTATTGAATATAAAGACAAGCAGATAGTTTATGCCTCCAGTCTATTAATAGGAGATGCAAGCAGTTGGCTCACAACCTATACTGAAGATAGCAGTAGAATAACATAGTAGACCTAGTAAGATTTTCTAGATATCATGAAAATCCAGTTTGGGGCAGTCAACCTCTAAGGAGAAGCCAGGATGCAACCAAGAGAGTTAGTACAGGGATCAAAGTCCATGATAGGATATTGGAATGTATTCTGCCTACTATTGACTGAGGTATACATGGACAACACCACTGCTAGTGAATGACTATTCCAGGGTATGATAAAAAAAACTGCAAGATAAATATGATTACAAAGATGAGGAACTAAATAGAGTAGAAGACCTAGCATGATGGGGAATTATAAAAGAAACCAAACAGGTTACCATCTGACATCTTCAGGATATGGGAGCCAAACAAGAAGAACAAGTAACAACAAGAAATACCAATAGTATATTCAAAGCCATTCAGAATACAACCCAAAGGGTAGAACTAATAGAACTTGATATAATAAATTGAGGAAGATTTCAACAACTACCAAATGAGGAATTTAAGAAAAGAAAGAATGAAGGATGATGCTTCACATGTGGAAACAAAGGACATTTTGCAAAAAAACTGCTAAGCCAAAAATGTTAGAATTTACAAAATAGAAGTCAAGAAGAGAGAAGAGGAGACTTTAAATAAAGAAAGTCCCCAGTAAGAGGTGGTCTGAGGGATGACAAATTAAAAACTAGCAGAATATCACATCTCTGCTTGGTATTGGATAATACAGAACCATTGAACCTCAAATTAGATTACATTATAATTAAAGTACAATTTCATAATGGGAAAGAAAACATAACAACAAATACCATGATTAAATCTGGGGCTACCAAGGATTTCATAGACTATAATTTTACTATTAATCATCAAATTTTTATGAAAGAAATTAAAAATACCAAGAGACATATATATAGTAGATGATACTATTTTAGAAGCAAGACCAATCACCTATATATTAAATATATGTATAGATATAGGAAACTATAAGGAAAGGACTATCTTTCTTATAGCAAACTTAGTCAAATATGATGTAATTCTTGTAATAATAAAGTTAAAGAATCACAATCTAAGAATTGATCAAGGAAAAGAAGAAACCACTTTCAATAGTAAGGGGTGCAAGGCAGTATGCCTTGATAAGCCTCTAATAGTATATGTAATACTGGAAGAATACACTATCAGGAAAAATCTAGAGAGCTAGATTCTACTGATCAATGTAGAAGAGAATCTGGAGAGCCACATTCTGGAGAACCTGGAAAGACAGATTCTACAAGTCAGTACAGCTGGCTAAACCAATGAAGAGGTTATGGTTGAAAAACTACAGAAGGATACTAAGATATCTATGAAAGATCATAGATGACTACAGGTCATGACCTATATAGCATAGAGGACATTGTTGTCCTAGCTAGGAGACAAGTCCTTATTGGAACAGAAATAGCTATAGGGCTTCCTGAGACCATCTATGCTTGCATTGCACCATATAGTGGACTAGCTAGCTGGAATGGCCTAGTCACTTATGCTAGAGTAGTTGATATGGACTATATAGGTAAAATCAGAGTGCTATTAGTAAACCCATTAGAAAAGGACTATGAAGTTAGTTGAGGAGACTGTATTGCTCAATTAATAATCAAAAAGATTGTTATGATAGACTTATAAAAAGTGCAAGAAATAAGAAAAATCGAAAGAGGAGATAGAGAGTTCAGAAGTACCAACCAGAAAAAAAAAGACAAGAAAGACCCCACAATCACTTTCATTTTGGACAAGGCATTCAGAAAAATGTAACAAAGAGGGGACCTGACCACTATCATAAACTGGGATGAAGATAAAATTTGCTTAGCAGTAGCAACAATTAGTATGGAGCTGATACTGAAAAAGAGAAAGGAAGGAAAAGTCGAGTCAGCAAAAAATATTGTATCAAAACAATATTATAAGTTTTTAGAACTATTTAAAGAAAAAGAAAGGACTGACTTACTACTATATTGATATGCAGACTATAAGATTAAACTAGGAGAAGGGAAAATGGTACTATTTATGAAGTAATACCTATTATGAGGAGAAGAACTCAAAGTGCTAAGAGAATACCTAGAAAACAATTTAGAGAGGAAATGGATCAGACCTTCCTTCTCATCAGTAGGAGCACTAATCCTATTTGTCAAGAAAAAGGACAGATAATTAAGATTATGTATGGATGACCGAGAACTGAACATAGTTTCCATAAAAGACAGCTACCTGCAACTAACTACTCATAAGTGAAGCACTAGATAGCTTAAGAATAGCAAAATATTTTACCAAACTCAATATTAAAGATACCTACTAATATATTTGAATTCAGAATGGAGACAAATGGAAGACAGCTTTTCACACCACATATGGAATATACAAATACCTAGTCATACACTTTGGATTAGCCAATGCACCTGCTACTTGCCAGAGATAGCTGAATACTACACTTAGCAAATATCTTGATATCATTTGCATTACCTACCTAAATGATCTATTGATTTATTTAGATACCCTACAATATTATCAAAAGGATGTGCTCAAGGTACTGGAAAGATTAAAAGAAATTAGTGTTAGCCTTAAACTAATAAAATGTGAATTCTATAAGAAGGAGAGTGTAATGACCTACCAGAGAGTGTCTTACAGTAGACTATTGTTACATCCATATTGGAGACTATGAGGTTAACAGGTAAGGATAGTTAGGTTCAGTAGGGAAAACATACAAAAATATTATATGGTTGTAGTATTAAGGATGGGACCAATAAGGCAGGCTCAAGAAAAGCTCATGTAATATAGTGGACATTGCCCTGACATGAGGCCCAAATTACCCTGACATAAGGTCCAAGTTACCTTGACTTGAAGTCCGAGTTACCCTACCTAAAGTACAAAGGTTTTGACTTGAGGTAAGGGCTGTGACAGTATGGGTTGGGCACTTTAGTAAAATCTATGACTCCAAACTAGGTACATATCAGGGGACTGCTGGAAGAGCTATAGAGCTCCAAATACTACAAGACTTTACAGAAGTGTTCCTAATGCCCCTTGCAGCGCCAGTGTAGGGACTGCACATCATGGGCATATAGTTGTTGAGTTGCTCCCTTCCTAATAAAAGGTATCAAGTGCAGATGCTCCTGCAACACTGTATAGGTTGTCACTGTTCAACTGACTGGATACTGTCTATAAGATATATGAGAGAACATAGCATGTACTTCAGAAGAAGTACTATCTTCTGGTACTAGATATATGCAAAACAGACAAGAACTGAAGGAGTTACTAAGGTAATACTGAAGGGGTAGTCCAGAGCCTCACAGGTAGTCCTGAGGTGGCTTGGACTTGGAAGATGTCCAGACATCTCTAAGTAGGCAAATGCATGTAGATACAACTTGTGCCCAATCACTGTAAGACTATTGAAGTTGTTAGAGAACTCTAAAAGCATAATTCTTATCATGGTAGGGGTACTTCCAGGTAGTTGGATAGGGGTAGCATCCACCAAGTCAATCACTGAGGTACCTCACAGAGGGAGCTGCATAGACTTTCCTATCAAGTGAAGACTTGAATAGAATGAAGAAGAAGGTTCAGCTCGATTGTAAGAGCTATGCCTACTAAAGGCTTGCATAAATGAAATGCATATGAGTATGAGACTTTGTTAGTAGTATGTCTTCTCAGATCTATAATAGTTTGTTACTAGTATGTCAACAATATGAAGAGTTTTTTCTCCTGCAGTCACCTTAAAGATGCAGCACTTGAAACAATTCGTATTGGAAGGAAATTTGAAAAACAGAGTGCACCAGCATCTATGAAGGGATAATGTCCTTAGTGGTTAGTGTTTGCCAACCTAGGAGAGATAGGTATGTATTAAGATCATCCATAGATCTCTTCTATTTATATTATGCAATAGACAATTACTATCTATCTCTTATTTGCTATGCTCACAGAGTTCTCAATAAATACTATTACACCTAATAGTATCTCTTCATTCTTCCTCTTAGTCATACTATATTCAACTTAAGGTTATACTTTTATAACCTTAAGTACCTTGAATGCCAACTGTATAGAGTACTATCAGATATCTTCATTCCTATCTTATTGCTTATAAGATAGAGTCATAAAACACATATTTGAACCTCATCAATATGTAAAGAAGTAGTAAAGAATATATTCATTATTTATAAAGTTATAAGTAGGAAATAACTTAGGCAGTTGCATGAAGAACTAACTACAATATCATATCCTTCTCCTTATATAGTCTTTCCCACAACTTGATTATAAATCAATAACTATTATGAGCCATAACTATGACTCATATACTCATGTAACATAATAATCCCATGACCTGAAATGGGTCATGTGCAAAACTCACATGATTTCTAAATAAGTCACAAGTACAAAAACATCTTATAACTCAAATGAGTTATTGCATAATCAAATCAAATATAATAAAAATGACTTGCAAGTGCCAGTTATGTCTGAAACTCACATATCATAATTGTCATGTGTGTGAAAGCCTTACAAACCTATGGTATTGTAATTTTGAGTCATATGAAAACCTTTTCCCACACTAGGTTCATAACACTAGCTCCCCTCTCTTTCTGTCCTAAGTTCTATTAGGCCAAAGGTTTATTTCTCTCTCTTTCTCCTGCCAATCAGTTCAACTGTTTGGCTATTTTTCCCATTTGATAGTTGTTGATCCTTATTTTTTCTGTCAACAAATTGTTTGTCCTTTCTTAGATCTCTTTTTTCCTCTACAAGTCCTCTACCTTGTTTTCCACCAATGCTATTTTGACCTGTTGGGCTACCCTTGCCCTGCTCAAATATGCATTCTCTCTTTTCAGAGTCCTACTCCAAATCTTTCATTACCAAATCTTGGCCTGTCCTTGACAGAGTCTCATATCTATCCTTCCTTCATCTAACTTTGTTTGAAGTTTGTCTATATAGTCATATAGGCCCCTGGGAGTATCAGCTTTGGTCCTTTGAGACCTGGTTGATGGGATATTAGTTGCTAGTAGGAGTCCTCTCTGGTCTACTGAAGACATGCTTCTTTCTTTCTTGACCTTGGGCCAAGATTTTTTTGCCCCTACTTGTCTTTGCTTATATCCCTGAAAGTTCCAGAGGGTAGATATCATTGTCCACCAGCAATGATAGTAGCATATGTGGCTCTAGGGATGTTGGTTCCCAAGATATCATTGGTGGTGATAGTGGTATTAGATGCACAGACCACCTTAGACCTCTTACCTACTATCCAACCATTCCATCATACCCCTGCAGCTCCCTTGTAGGGAATTCATGTCATTACCTTACTATGACTGTTATTGTGTTCTGACACTTTAGGATTGAATAATGACAGCCTCAGCTTAACACTATATACATCTTCACCATTCTTCTGACCAGATGCTGTCCATAGGCTATATGAGAGGACATCTTTGGCGATGAGTGGGAAGTGGAATAAAGACATTTGGTTAATGCACTGGTGAGTTATTATCCTGTATCTTGATAGTTTAATATTATAGTTGTTAAGTGACAGGACATTTTGACGAAACTATTAGTGACTTAGATATAATGAGTCTATAGTACCATGGGGCTTAACCATATCACTGAACCCACTGCTTTGAATGAAGTAGAGTCTAAAAGACCTACTTGAGAGATAGCAATTGAGGGATTTTCTGCCTGCTCAACCATTGGTTCGATGCTGGGCAACAGTCTTGTCATTTCCTATCCAACTTCATCATGCATATTATGCATGGCAATAGTTTTACCTGAGCAATAAGACTGATCACCTTATTTTTCAAGGGTGAACTATTGGTAGTTACTTCTTATAATAGCATACTCAAATATAGTTCATATAGTTATTAAGATTGAAGACTACTCACTGGAGGAGTGCATGACACTGCCAGAACTATTAGGAGTTTGAGGAAAATATTAAAAGCCAGGCAGAGCAGGATATTCTCAGGATCAATGAGTATTCACACTTTAGCAGGATAAGAGATTTTTACTGGAGATACTTAGTTAGTATTACTATTGGATGTAGCCCATGATCACCCAGATGTGGAATATAAATACTGAGGTTCTCTCAAGCTATTAGAACCATGAAGTAATGGAGAAGAGATCTTATCTATATATTAAGTGATTATCTTAAAAACAATTTTGCACACACAATTTCTGGAGACTTGTTTCCCACTGAGCCTACCTGATAATCTTTGTTATCTTCATTATTACTTGAAAATGGCCAAGACTCAACCACCTCTTTCTTCGGTTGAGCTTTCCTGTAACAAGTGGTTTTGACATCAAGGGTGTCCTGTGTTCCTCTCTTGGCCAATAATTTTGGCCTAACTTCTCACTTATGTGTACCTTGCACCAATCATCTTAATACCCTATCCAGTTCCACTAGTTTTATTTTCTCTATTGTGGTGTTGTTAATCTCATTGCTGAGAGGTCCACTAGTTGGACTGAATTGTCATTGCTTAGTTGTTCTTCCTCCTTGACCAGGTTTTCCTGAGTTTTCTTAGTGAAAATATTCAACTGTTTATTTGGTATTACTAAAGTTTTCATTTGGGTACTGTAGGAGTACTTTCATGGTCAATTATATTTTGCATATGGTAAAGAGTTTTTCTTGTTAGCACTAGCTTGTTTGATAAAGTTAGAGTGAAGGATAGACAGGTAGCTGATATAGGGAATGGAGTACTATAGGAATGAAAATTGGTTTTTAGATACTGACAGTGGTGGAAAAGTTAGGTTTAGTTAGTAGACCTAGAAAATTGTAGCTAGGTTTTGATTTGATGGGATGAGGTTTTGTTGTGATTACTTGGTATGTTATAGATTTCCTTATATAGGGAGCAACAAATCCAGCAATTAAAAAGATAATGGAGATGAGACAAGACATGTAACGAATGATTGTTACCATGAAGGTGAAATATATTTTTGTCTCCTCTTTTCAAGTTTTATTTTTCTTTCTTTCACAATAATGATTTCCTTCAATAGTTTTGTTTTTTTCTTCAATGCCTATTTGACTTCTGGCTGTGTGAGTAGTATTTTGCCCACACCTAGTAGTGTTTATTGCTCTCTCAATCAACAGCTACCTATTTACATTAACCTTACCCTTTGGAGAAGTCAACATTCTCTATTTTTTGTGTTGTTGGCTAGGACCTGTTCTTGTCCCTCCATTGGTGCTCAGAGGTGGATAGTCAAGGTTACTATACCGCAAAGCTTTTATCTTTTGTCTCTTAAGGGTTAGGTTTTCATTTGAGATCACAGTTTGGTCACTATTTGCTTTTAATTTCTACCAAGTGAGCATTAGTTTAGTTTATTTCAATGGCAGCTGTTGTTAAGGTGTCTGTCTTTATAGGTAGGGATAGAGATTATCCAGAGAGCATCGAGAAGTATATCAAAGATGTGGAAGCAGCTAGATTGAGTTGGAATAGCTACTGTGCTCTGCACATATTTATTGACACCAAACCTACTGACAAGAGCAAGATAAGGTTCTTTCATCAAAGCCTTAGAAGATAAGTTAATGCCTGGCATGGGTGGCATTACATCTTGGAGAACTGAAAGAAGTCTGAGTGGTCTGAAACCAAGTCAGAGTGTATCAATTGATATGGTAGCAAAGTTACTCAAGCTTTAAACCTCTTTGATGTGCAAAATGATATTATCTCTGTCGTTCAGGGGGGGGCATCAGCACATTATTGACTACATTTGTGAGGTTGAAAAGCTGTCTCTCTGGGTCCCAAGAGAGATAGATTCCCTATTGGGCATCTCTTTTATTAGAGAGATGAAAGATGAGAATGACAGAGAAAGAGATTCTTTCAGTTTGAAAGATTCCCTAAACTTCACCTTTGTGTGGACTCTTTGTATTATGAAGGCTGTCTATTGTATAATCAGTGAGGCAGACTATTTCAACCCAACAAATCAGTCAATAAATGGGAATGGGAGTCAGAATAGTAAATTGTATGAGGAGGAGGGAGCACCAATGTATGCCTCAACTGAAAATAGGCTAGTGACTGTCTATGGTGCTACAGTGAAGCCTATGTAGATGGAGACTGGGATACCAGTTCCTACTATGAATGTACAACTGATGATTTCCCTAACTCAGTTGAAGCCACTGAGCTTGCAGAAGGAGTTCACCATTATGATGAGGAGTTTTATGTTGATGATAGGTTTCTAGGTAGGAAACCCACAACCTCTGTCACTACTAGCTAGTCCTCCCTCAAGACTTCACCAACCTAGAGGATATTGTAATAGGTACAGAACATCTGCTATCTGTTACAATTGTAGGATTCGTGGGCATTATTCTGATGCCTGTATTAACCCTCTGCTGCCTGCCTATGAATGTCAGCAGGTCAGAGATAATGATAGAAGGGAGAAAGAGGGTCATGATAGATACCATTTTGACAGACAATGAGCAACTGGCTTCAACTTGATTGACTTCCCACCTCAAACAAGGTGGATGATCCTACCACATGAGAAGCCAGTCATCAATCTCCTATAAGAGCAGTAGTATCATGAGCTGACACCTGGGATTGGTGAATCAGATCAATCTCCATCACAACATCTCATTCTGGAATCAACAAAAGAGAGTAGTCATCAACCTCTGACTTCTGCTTGCGTGAAAGTGTGCTCTGTAGGCTGTAGAGATCTTGGGGGGCATACACAATACTGGCTCAGATTCCTATAGTGGCGACAATTTTCAAGAAGGTCCTTGTCAAAAAGAGAGCACTGGTGGAAGATTTGGATGAGGATTAGAAAGAGAAATGACTGCACTATTAGGTCAGACAAAGAGTTTTAGAGCTAGAGGAGTTGTTGCCACATTTCACTCACATGCAAAGAACCCAAAGTTCATAGGCAGATCAGATGAGAGAGAAGGAAATGGGATTCCTAGACTCTAGAACTCAGACAATGAGGTTGATGAGGAAAATGCCTGGGGAAAAGGTTCCAGTACCACCAATTAACTGGATGAAATATGAATGCCAGTATATAATCGAAGATGCACTGACAGAATCAGGGTTAAACCCAGTCATCACTCTCCTACAGTTACTGAAGTTTTCTCCCCAGCTGAGCTGAGACCTTGCAGAGTTGCTTCATTCTTCATTGCTGAGAGCTTGGAAGAAAAATGCAACTGATGGGAACTCAGTACCTGATGCTTAGGTAGGAATTACAGTTAAATCTACAGAAATTCCAAAGGTTTTGAGCAAAGCAACTCCAGATACGGGACAAGAAACAGATTGTCTGTATGTTGAGGCATAGGTGGCAGATCAGAAGTTCCTGATGTCCTAGTTGATGGTGGAATGATGTTAGTACTTATTTCCAAAGAGTTGGTAAAGAAGTTTAACTTAGTCTATGTCTTGAAGTATGGCTTGGAATACTATGGGAGTACTGTAAGAAAGAAAGCAATTGAGAGAGACTTTGACTAGATGGCCAAGAAACAAGTAACTTTCTAGGCTATCAAACAGGCAATTGCAAATAATACAATGGTAGCACCTGACCTAAACTTGTAGTATTTCCTAGCTGTAGATGCAAGTAACAGGAGAATAGTGGAGGTTCTATTTCAGCTTGCTGGTACTGAGGCTTACATTAAAGCTTCAAACTCAGTAGCATATTGGAAGGCTGAACAAATCATCATGTTTATATCTTTCAGGCTCACAGATACAGAAACTAGGTATTCGAACTCAGAAAGAGAGGCTCTTGCTGTGGTCTGAAGTCTGGTCAAAATTAGATGCATAGTTATTACCTCTGAGTTTCCAGTATTGGTATATACTGATCATGAAGCTTTGCAAGTTCTTCTTATAGGGATAGATGATGATGCTCATAGAAGAATTGCGAAGTGACCAGAGAGGAGCCTAGAGAATATAACCTCAGCCATCTTTATTATTTGGCCACTACCCACTTTATGGGAATAGCTAATGGCCTTTCAAGATTGCTTACAAGGTAGCTGCAAGCTCACATTACTGAGGACTTGGAAGCCCTCAGGGTAGTGATTACAGCAAAGATACTCAAAACAGGCTACATTACTCTAGGGGGGGGGCCAGCACAAACTCTATATCTGTGAACAGTACATTACCACTTCTTCTATGTGGCAACTAACCCTTCTGGTAACTCTGTTGGGGCCAGGCAGCCAATTGGTTTAGGAATAGGAAGGGGGGAGCAGGAGGAGAGGAGGAAGAGAGAGGGAAGAGAGAAAGGGGTAGTGGGTTGGAGTTAGAGAATGAGAAGGTAGAGAGGGGTAAGGTGATGGTAGTTAGGTCAGATGGACAAGAGGGGGTTTTAACTTGAGAAAATAGTTGGGAGGTTAGAGAAGTGGCTTAGGAGGTGAATTGGAATTAGAGCTTAGAGGAGATGGTGAGTGATCTGAGATGAAGAGGCTGGGATCAATGGTTACATTCTGGCTTTTATGGAAGGATCATTTAGCTGAGGCTGGAAGAGCTTGACAAGAGTTTACTCAGTGGAGTAAAGGTTGTAGTATTAGGTCGGAATGAGCAAAAGGTTTTAGAGAAGTAGATAAGGAGTTGTTACATTAGGCTATTGCATGATCCTGGTAGAATCACCAGGAGATTTTACATTGATGACCTACTTCACCATACCTGAGAAGAAGGCCAATCACTACCTTGGGCTCTTCCAGCACTACTGGTTGCGGGTTATTCTTGAGATGCAACAGGAGTTGTAACTGAAAGCATGGTGAACCAACAAGGGGCATGTGATTTCCAAAAGATTATGAGGATTGGTTGATGGGGAGTGGAAAAGTTAAGCAGTGAGAGAGATGAGATGAGCTGTTAGAGTGATTAGCTTTAGTTTTAATTTTAGATAGGGATATCCGGTCCATATTAAACAGAATGGGGGTGTATCTGTGAGGGGAAAAATCTGATTTTGTATTTTTAATCATGGGGTAGTTAGTTTGCTGGAATGGAATCATTATTTATGAAGGAACTCTATTTAGCTGAAAATTGGGGGAGGGGAGGGGGATTATGTGGCTTATGTATATAGACTGGAGATGCATCATAGGTCATTTGATAGTTTGTTTGTTAGCTTACATGACCTATGATGATAGGCCTATATAAGACGCTTATCCCTACACCTCACTTGAAAAGAATAAGGGGGACAGAATAGGAATGAACTATGGAAGAGGTACAATGCTGGTAGAAAAGTCCAGGGACAATGGCCCTTATTGCCAACCTTTGCCCAACCCTGCTCCTAATATACAACATGATACCACAACACAATCACAATGCCGATCAACCTCAAAACTGGAAAGCAGAGACAAGTGACAGAGGAGGAAAGAGTCAGGGTAATAGAAGAAAGAGGTGAGGGGAAAACCTATTGCCAAATCACTAGGGAAGTTAGGTTATCCAAGTCAGAGGTAGTGTAGATTTGGAAAGAATGGAAGACAGAAAGAAAGATGTACACAGCACATCAGTCAGGCGACCCCTAAAGCTAAATATTCATGATATCCACTATCTGTGCCAGCTAGTTGATAAAGATCCCTTGGCATCGCTTAGTGAAATTACAGTTAGATCAGGGCTTAATATTACTCCATGGACAGCTGGATGATACTTGTGGAAGGAGGGGTATTGGGCACACATTGCACAGAAAAAGCCCTATTTAGATACTAGGAAGATGAAGATACAATATACCTGGTGCCTACTATGCAGAAAGTGGGAACCTGAATGGTGGAAATCCAAGGTATAGATGGATGAGTGTGTGGTGGTAGTAGGGATAGGAGGAGGACCCAAAAAGGTACGATGGCCAACCAGAACTGTTTCCCAAACAGATCCTTGCTATTTAGCCCCAACATTCCATTCTGGACATTTTTCAGCACCCTTCTGGGCTGCCATCATATATGGCAGTCATACTCCTCTGATTGCGATTCGCAAAAGAACTCCAGAAGAGTGCACAAGTGACCGGGATCATCTGGGGATGAATACTGCCCAGTATACCTATGAGATTCTTGAAGCCTACCTTGTTCCTTTTGTTCACATTTTACCTGGGGTACCTGAAGACCATGAGACTATTGAGGATAGTTTAAGTGTTCATACTTCTGTGCTAGCTAGGAAGTGCAGAAGGGAGTATGGCCTGGTAAGGAGTGATTGGCCTCTAAGCTCTCCAGACCTCAATCCCATTGAGAATGTCTGGCATATACTTAAAGTTAGGCTTAGGAAGAGAATGGCTAGTCCTGAAAAGTAACCTAGAAATGTGAATGAGCTTGTAGAAGCTGCATAGGATGAATGGGAGAAGTTAGATTGGAGGAGAGTGGATAAAATGATAGAGGGTATGAGAAAAAAGATACAAAAAGCTATCAAGGTGCAAGGAGGTCATACTAAATATTAATATTTTCTCAATGCATGTATCTATCTCTTATTGGGGTCAATTTTTTATTTTTATTTTTATCTACATCCTATGCTTCATGCTTCATTGTCCATAACCCCTTCGACGAGGTCTGCTAAGCCAGTTTGTCCCTGGACTTTTCTAACGTCACTGTACAGGGAAACAACAAGAAAGTTGTACTTAGAGGAATTCAGAATAGATAGTTGGACAACTGGGATCAGTTGGACTTTCTTTGATTTGGATTGATTTTTCTTTTCAGGGTTTTCATTGTGGTTTTCATGCTTGTTGTTAGGGGGTTATTTTCTACAGAATTAATTGAGGCTTGGCTGTTTTCTTTTATATTGAGCGAACCTGTTTACTTTGGGCATTTTTTGTTTGGTTGTTGTTAGTGATGGAGAAGCCAGACCTGACCTATCATTTTATTCTTATTTGGTACTTGGAACCTGACTTGTCGATATTTGTTTTTTTCATTTGGTGCTCTAAAATGGATTTTGTAGTTACCAGACTTCAGAGACTGGTTGCTTGTCATTACTATTTTCACCAATATTTTTATCTTCATTTGCCTTCATCCTGGAGACAATTACACCTGAGCATTTCAGTAAAGTGATCAACCATTGAGAGCAACTTTTACAATGCTTGAGAGATCTCTCTCATTTTTATTCATCTTTATCATCACCTTCACTATTTACTTTCCCACCTGAGTGAGACTCTGAATTATTAGCAACTCTGCATATCACAATCAGACAACACAATAATCAACTGGCTTTATTTCTCGGTAGTGATATGTCTATATTTATAAAGATTACACTGTTCAATAGTAGTACTGGTGATTTCAGAGATAGTGTAGATGAATACTTGGATGACATCGAAACTGTAACTTTGTCCTGGGATACTACGATTACTCCCAGTATTATACAAGCTAGCAACAAGTACAAGATTCATCTTTTTTATCAAAACCTAGAATGGGAAGGTGATGCTTGGCACTGGTAGTATTATGTGCTTCCTGAAGCTTCTAACAAATACTATGAGAAGATTATAGAGGAATTCAGAGAACATTATAGTGTCAAAGTATCTCAGACCTCTTCCCTCTTTGTAGTTCAAAATGAAATGTTGTCTCTTGCTCAGGAAGAGGTAGAGCATATTTGTGAATATGTTCATAGAGTGGAGAAGTTGTCTCACAAAATTTCCAAGGAGATGGATTCGCTCTTTGCTATCACATTTATTAAGAGAATGAAAGGTCAAGATCGAAGTCAGTTTGTTCCCTTGAATCTGAAAAATTATGCCAATTTCTCATTTGTGAAGGTTCCATCAGTGATTAAATTTTCATTTCAGGAGATTAGTAAGCCAGACCCTTTTTACCTATTCCCCAAGGTTCAGTAATTAGAAGGGTCCTCTCTCTACACACCAACAAATATCACACAAGTGAATACTGTTTCAAAGATACAAGTTCTGCTTATGCCAGTTCTGAATGCAAGCCTTCCACCTACAATATCACAGGAGCAATTCAATATCCTTATGTCTACCTATGAGGCTAGCATAGAAAGGAAAATAAGGAATGGATTTTCAGCACCAGTTAACTGTCATCCAAATACTCATGTTACTTGTTACAACTGTGGACAGTATGGTCACTATGTAGACTTGTGTAGAAATCCTCTTATTTCTTCATATGAACAGCAACGAATTCATGATAATGTTTGTCAAGAGAGAAATTAACAAGACTATGATCCCTAGATGAGTAATCATCATCTCCCTTATCTTTTTCATGATCAAATACTGTTGATGTTACCCCTCATACAATTGTTCCTTGGCTAATATCTGAGTAACAGGGAGCAGCTGTGCCCCTCGTCTCTTCCAAGGTTTCATGTATCCATTCTTGTTCTATTGGAAGAAATGAGTTAGAGAGAGCTTGTGCTGTATTAACAAAGATTCCGATAGTGAGAATGATATTTAAGGATGCTCTAGTAGAGAAAAGAGTAAGAGTAGAAGATGAGGATGCCAGTGATGAGAGTTTCATGAGTAGAAGAGTTTCAAAGATTGCATGAAAAATCAATGACTACAATAAGGCTTCTCATGTCCAGAGATTGGCAAAGCCAACAAATAATCCTTTAGCCTATGGATAAAATGAAGAAGCAACAAGGAATCGTCAGCAACTTGAAGAAATATAAGATGTGGTAGAGATAGCATGTGATGCATACATGGTAGATTGAATCATCGAAGGTTCTGAACTAGAAAGATAACTGCAATCATTCTTTCCCATTCCTGTGGGCTCGAAGATGACTAAAGGCAAATAATTGAGTATGCTCATAAAGTGGATGAAAGGTCAGATTCCTTTCACCATTCAGCATGCTTTGGAAGGACCAACTACAACCTTGAATATTACACTCCCACAGCTTCTTGATATTTCTCCTCATCTTCGATGTGACCTCATAGAGCTTCTTTATTCCTCTGTTCCTCACATTCACAAGAAGAAATTGATCCTTATTCTACCAGTGCCACCATCAATAGTCCTGCAGCTTGCCTGGAAAACCTTTAGTTATGAGGTTATCAGCAAGGCCAAAAGTAGTGCTAATTATAACATTGAATGTTTATACATTGATACTTGGATTGGAGAATACCAAATTTCAGATGTCCTGCTAGATGCTGGAGCAGTATTAGACTTAATTTCAACAAATTTGGTTGACAAATTAATGTTGCATTGGTATCCTGTTGCTGGTCTAGGGATGAGATTGGCAGACAATCATTTAATTGTTTTGAAGAATTATGTTTGGATAGATGTTGTAGTCTCTGATATGCTTACTCATATTACAGGTTATAAAGTTACTGTGACCAAAACTTATCAACCCTTACTCTCACATTGTTGGTTGAAATGTGTGCATGCAGTTGAATATTATGAGAATCAAAGGCTTTTTATTGAGGTCAGTAATTATGTTCGCCAAAAGATATCAGGCATTCCAATTGCAAAGTTACAAATTGATATAGAAAAGGTCAATAGAGAGTCACTTCTACAGGTTCATAATGATGAAGCTGAGGAAGCAGTTGAGACAGTGTTGAATGAACTTAACCATTGGGAGGAGGAGGGTGAGAAGACTTTCCTTACAGAAAACTAAATGTGTCATTCTGGGTTTAGGGGCAGGGATGATGCCTATTTGACCTTGTATAGAAGTGGTGGAGATTGGGTGGTGTGCAGGAATTTGATGTCATAGTTTAGGAACTTATTTTCATAGATAGAAGAGGAGGAGGAGGGGTATAGTAATGGAAATAAGAGTGAGGAGTTGGTGAGGAGTTTGAGGGAGCGTGAAGTAGATGTTGACAGAAAAGGAGGGGATGTGAGAGAGGAGACTGGTAATTAGAGGGGAGATTGTACCTTAGGTATTTCACAGGTGCTGAAGACATGTGCACTGATAAGGAACAAAGCTCAGCTCTTTCTAACAACCCATCATCTAACAAAATGCAAGATTGTATTTCTCACAGATTCTAGTGAAACTAAGGTTGATGAGTAGTTTGATGGAACAGAACTTCACCTTGGAGCATCTCTGATGGCTGAAGAGAAAGCAAAAGCAAAAAGGATGTTATATATATGGGAAGATGTTTTTGAAACAGATCTTCTTCATATTCATCACATGGATATCACCAAACATGCACTCATTTTATCCCTAAATGCAAAACCTTTCCATGTTAAGATTCCTTTGAAATGAGAAAAGGAGATTGTATTTTATCATCAATTGTTAAGAAGATGAAGGAAGCTGGATTGATCTTTTAATATGATAGTGAGCGGGGAGCTTGGACAAAGTTTCTTTTGAAGCTGAGAGCAGAAACCTTACCAAGAGAATCGCAGCTAAGAATGGTCTACAACTTCATCCCTTTGAATAGAGTTACAGAAAAGTCACAGTATCCTTATCCTCAGTTAGAGCAGATTGTTTACACTGTCCTAAAGAAGGGAAATCCTTTCTTTTTTGCTACTGATGCTGCCAATTCTTATTGGGCAATACCTGTCAGGCCTAGTGATGAGACAAAATTAGGTTTCGTAACTCCTTATAGGATGTACTGCTACAATGTTATAGGGTAGAGACTGACTAGTGGTACCCACACTTATAGTCATTTCAGGGACTTGGTATTTGGTGCAATTCTGGAAGGGTATAATGACAGCTCTAAAGAGATAGTTCCACTTCACAGTCATCTATCATTGATTAGAGATAGAGGAAATATTGTATTTGATGGCATGATCAATGAGAGTTATGGGAGTGCAATAACCTTCTATGAGATGTATTGGTTCCTTCATGAGGAGTTCTTCCTGCAGTGTGCCTAGTGACCCATGTACTTGAAGGATTCAAAATCTCAATTCTCTTGCAATCCTCTTGATTTCATTGGCCTTTAGGCAGGATTAAATGAACTTTGCCTTTCTTTGCATAAGCATCAAACAATACTAGATTGGCCTACCCTGACATTGTTTGTAGAAGTGGAAGCTTTTTGCTACCTGACTCTATTTTTACACTACTTTATACCAACAAGAGCAGAACTAGTCTAGATTTTAAAGTATAGTAGTGACATTAAAGATGTAGATAAGAAAACTGAAGAGGCTAGATTGAGGAGAAGGCACTTAGAGGAGACATTTACTTGGTTAAAGGAGAAGGTTATTGCATTCTAGACAATAAAACAGGCAATTGCTAACAATGCTCTAGCTTCTCTAGACCCCAAGGCACAATACCATCTTGTGGTTGATGCAAGTAAATGAGGAGTTAGGGGTGTACTTTTTCAGCTAGATGTGATTAAGATAGGTGAATAAACTATAAATTCTTCAAGGCTTAGAGAAGTAGAGAGAATAATTTTGTTTATATCTTTTAAACTCATTGATGCTGAGACTTGCAAGTTGGATTCAGAATAGGAGGCCATTGCTATTATTCATTGCATTGCTAAGGTTTGCTGAATAGTTATGGCTTCACCATATCCTATCTTTGTCTACACTGATCACGAAGCACTTAAGACACCTTTAACTAGTTCAGACGATGATGCCCACAGCTGGATAGCTAAATGTTAGGAATAACTGAGTGAACATAACTTCCCCCTATTTCATCAATCAGCCAAAACCCACCTTATTGGAATTGCCAATAGGCTTTTTAGACTTCCAACTCACTAGTTATCTCAACACATGGTTGAAGAGAGTTAAGGTTTGCAACCAACTGTTTAAATAGTTATTTCTGCTCATGGTGTAGCTACCAGTGTTACAATAAATCCATCAATAGCTAGTATATTACACAATTCTCACTCTTTCTAGGTTGGAGCAGATAATGTTTCCAATTGGGAGAGAGGAGAAGAGCAGGGTAGTTTGTTTTCTGGCTCTGAGATTAGTATTTTTAGTTTACAAGTGAAAGAAGTGGTAGAGCATTTGTAGTTGAATAATGGTTTAGAAATGGCAGCAAAAGATATGAGGAGAAAGAGATGGAAAAGATGGCTGGTGTCAGATATGTATGGTGTGGTAGTTCAGGGAAGGTTCCATGAGATGGATCATGGGTAGACTGGGATGAGAGGGATAGAAATGGGGAGAAATGAGAGGAAGGAGCTGGAAAGAATGATGTGGAAATTTGTTCTGATCAATGGGTCAGAGCCAAAGTTATTCTTTTAGGAGAAAGATGGTGAGCTTGCAAGGTATATATTGGAGGGAGATGTAGAGCATGTTTTGAAGGATATTCATGAGGGATATGGTCACTTTGCAACAGGGATTACAATAGGCTATACATATAGCAAGTTCTATTAGATATTAAGGGCTTGAGGTATTAGATGCTGGGTCTCCTCCTGTGAAGCATGTTCACATGTCACAAAAATACAGAAGGCAGAACTTATTTAACTAGTTATTCAGTTCAAACCTATCGACATGATCAGAATAGATTATGTTGGACCAATTAACACTCCATGTGAATCAACTGAAAATGTCTATATTTTGGTGGTAATTGATTATTTCTCTCACTTTCTTTGGGCAGTTGGAGTAAAAAAGTCAGATCAAGTCTCAATGATGAAAGTGCTACTCAATCGCATAATCCTGATTATTGGTTGGCCTCTTTTAGTATATACAGATAATGGTTTATATTTTACAGGTACAGTAATTAGAAAGATGTGGGCAGACTATAGTGTTATTCACTTTCCATCTGCTATCTCACATCCACAGTTAGTAGGACTATGCAAATGATATGTCCAGATGTTGATAGGATGAATTTGATTTAATTGTATTGCAGGTCATACCTCTGAAATTGGAGTTTACAAATTTGAGATACTGTTCTTGCCATCAATACTCAATGTACCTGGATTTATAGATATACACCGGTCAAGATTCTTCTAGGCTTTAATTCATCAATAACTAGAAAGCATGATGATGGCCTTATTGATTAGCTAAAGAAAGCTACAGCACCTGTGGACTATGTACCTACACCTGCTGAGGAGCAGGTGCATGCCTATATTGTTTGTCAAGAGGAACATGGAGTTGAAGCTGGACAGAAATTAGCTCGCACACAGGATAAGATGAAGGCAAAATTAACCAGTGGCTATAAGTACCCTCAACCTGGTGACTGGGTACTTTTTTGCAACTTTCAGCTTGCAAAAAATAAAGGTCATAAGTTCGAACTGCGATAGACATCCGTTGAATTCTGGAACATCTTTCCAAGTCAGGTATTAGTGCACATATATGCCAATTACATGATCTACCTAGTACAACCAGGCACTTCTATCTTGATGATTTACTCCAATATACCCTACAAACTAGAAACTATCCAGAGGCGGTGGATTGGCCAGCTGTTAAAGTACTTGTAGTGGAGTTTGAGTATGGAGCAATAGGAAATGTAGAAGGTGTCTGGCAAGTAGGGCAATGGAGTTTTGATGTTTCTGATATCAATGGTGGATACTATATATAGGTGGTTCAGCTTTCAGAAACTGTTACATATATATATATATATTTTTTTTTTGTTGTTGTTTGAATTTTTATCTGTTGGGTTTTGTTCCTGGGTGAAAAAAACAGATAAGACATCTAGGGTGATGTATTCTAGAGCCAGGGTACATCTATGGGGGTATTTTCATGGGCAATTATATTTTGCATACAGTAGACAGTTTTTCTTATTAGCATTAGCTAGTTTGATATAGTTAGAGTGAAGGATAGACAGGTAGCTGATATAGGGAATGGAGTACTATAGGAATGAAAATTGGTTTTTAGATAGTGGCAGTGGTGGAAAAGTTAGGTTTTAGTTGGTAAACCTAGAAAATTGTAGTTAGGTTTTGAGTTGATGGCATGAGGTTTTGTTGTAATTACTTGGCATATTATAGATTTCCTTATATAGGAAGCAACAACTCCAGTAGCTAAAAAGATGACAGAGACAAGACAAGATAAGTAATAAATGATAGTTACTATGAATACAAATATATTTTTATCCCCTCTTTCCAAGTTTTATTTTTCTTTCTTTCAAAACATTGATTTCTTTTGATGGATTGGTTTTTTTCTTGAACAACTATTTGACTTCTAGTTGTGCAAACAGTATTTTACCTACACCTAGTAGTTTTCATCCTCTCTTGATTGATGGCTACCTATTTACATCAGCTTTACCTTTTGGAGAAGTGAACCTTCTCTATTTTTTGTATTGTTAGCCAGGACCCATTCTTGTCCTTTCAGTACCATACTAGATCTTGGTTAGGGAGATATCCTGTCCACTTGGTATAATACTGCAGCTTGCTATAGTGAAATGTGGAATTGATAATCTGATCAAGTTCATATTCATTTTCTCCTTCTATCTCTATTGGAGGAGGTAGTTCTTTTCTTTCTGAAGGTAGGGAATTGTCTTGATAAAGTTTGAGCTTGTTGATATGGAAAACTGAGTGTTTGTTGTTTGCTGAGTAGGGTAGTACTTGTTTACATGCCTTTTTCCCAATTTTTTCCACTATCTCGTATGGTCCCAGTTGTTTGTAGTCTAATTTCTTAGATGGTCTTGTGGTACACACATCTTTTGCCACCTGCCACACTTTGTCTTCTGATTTTAATCTTGCATCTCATTTTCTTCATTGATCAGCATTTTCTTTCATTGTCTGTTGTGCCATAATAATTTCTTTTCTCATTATATCATGCAATGTACTCATATCTTCACTTTATAATGCTTTGACTATCATTGGATGACCCATAGGCTCATTAATATGGTGATATCCATAGTTTGTGTAGAAGGGGATTGTTTTAGTTGTTTCTTGTATTGAGTTGTTGTAGACGAACTTGGCAAAGGGTAACCATTCTTCCTAATCTTTTTGTGAGTATTCTACATATCCTGGAAGGAACTGTTCTAATGAGGTATTGGTTCACTACATTTGTGCATCTGTTTGAGGGTGAAATGCTATACTTAATTTCCTTTGGATATCCACTCCTTTAGTTATTTCTTTCCATAGGTCCAATGTCCATATCAAACTCCTGTTAGTGATAATGTCTTTCGGCAATTCATCCAGTTTGAAAATATTCTTCATAAATAATTGTACAAATTCTGTGGTTTTCATATCTTTGCAACAGGGAACAAAGTGACATTTTCATCATACAATCCACTATGACCCATATGGTGTCATAACTATTTGAGTCTGGGAGGTCTGTGATGAAATCTATACTAATTGAATTCTAAGGTTTTTTCAGTATTTCAAGTGGTTGTAATAGTTCATATGGTACATGATAGACTGGTTTTATTCTCTGACACATATCACAATTTTTTACATATTGTTTAATATCTTTTCACATGTCTGACTAATAGTATGTTTATAGTACTAGTTCTATCATTTTTGCTGTTCTCCTATGACTACTTTGTAGTGTTTCATGATTTCTTTACATTGCCTTTATTCATGTAGGTTCATCTTCTGGAAGCTATATCCTTTCGTCGTACTAGAGATAATCATTTTTCTATTTGCAGTGTCCTAGGGCTACTTTTGGAAATTGTTTTTCTCCTTTTTGATAGATATAATCCCACCAGATAGTTATTACAGGAAGTGATGGAGATAAGCCTGCCAGATAGCGGTTGCAACACTGTAGTTAGTTGCAGCATAATAGTTAGTTTGGGGCACAACATGTGGAATAGTTGTGACCATTGGTTTGTGGGGTTTCTGGTTGTGTAAGGGTTTTCCCTGTTTGTGCGTGCATGGGAAGCACGGTTTCACTAGTATAAAAGGTTACACAGAGCAAGTAGAGAAGGAAACGAAGTTGTCTATTTACCTCAACACACAAGTGTTCTTCCTCCTGTGTTCCAGAACCGTTCCACTGCCAATTTGGATAACGACGCCAACAAACTGAATAGTTGCTATCAGGTTATGAGCCGTGCGTACCAGGCCGAAAAATAAAAATAAAAAAAGGAAGTTTGTTAAGCGACGTTTGTTCCGAGATCAAATTTTATTTTATTTTTTTGACACTGATTTCCACACTTATTTTTTTTTGAGACAATTAAATCCACCTCTACCGCACAGTTTATCTCCACTAAAAGAAATGTTATTTTCGCACGAATACCACCAAGCAACAATCAACCATTATGGAACGACGATGAGTGAACAAGACGGTTCGCCATCAATGTTGGGAACAAGCATTCCGAAACTGGACGGAACAAATCACCAGATTTGGTCAATGAGGATGACAGATCTTCTTCAATGAGAAGGCCTTTGGGATTTGACGATGGGTGATGAGGACATCATAGAAAAGCCATCAAGCACCGATGCAAACTATGAGAAGTGCCTCGATCGATACCAGGCGCAACGGAGGAGAATCCATAAGGCTATTGGAACTCTTCGCTTCGGTATGATCGACGCAATTGCAGTAACATACTACAATACAGTATGGAATATGCCAGCGTTGATTTGGAAGCATGTCAACGAGAGCTACGAGACCACCGTGGGTTATGATGCAAATCATCTACAAAAGGAGTTGTATGAATGCAATCTGGAGGAGCAAGGAACTGTCCTATACTACCTAAATCAGATTCAAGAGTTGCATGACAAACTTTTGATTTGCGGCCAAGCACCAACTCACGCACAACTTGTGTTCCACATATTCAAAGGCCTCCCTAAGACACCCAAATGGAAGACCTGGACTATGGTCATTAAAGGTGCTTTACCATCACTGACGACGGTGACTGGATACAACAAGCTACAAACGACATTGACCGCTTACGAGGTAGAATTACGCCGAGATCATGCCCTTGAGGCAGGCCAGGCACTGTTTGCAAAGTCAAAGGCAAAAGGCTACGGTCCACTGAAAGCTCCGGCAGTGTTGAAGAAGGGTAATGCCGGTGGTGTCCGTAGAAAGTCTGGTCCGGGAACATTCACCAGCACATGTCATCACTGTGGGAAACTAGGTCATAAGATCCGTGACTGCCACTCAAAGTTAAAACAGGAGAGTCATGCAGGATCCATGACTGGCAGTCAGAACCAGTCTGGAAGAGCTGGCGTCCTGGAAGAGCAGATGTGGCTTGCAAATGAGGATGCCGAAAATAAGAGGAAAGATGTCAGCAGAGTGGAGAAGACGTTGTTGGGGGAGCGAGTAGTAGAGGAGATGGATTGGGTGATAGATTCGGGTTGTACCAACCACATGACAAGGCATGAAGGAGTCTTTGTCGAAGGATCCTACCATCGCTTGACAAGAGATGAACGTCAAATGCGAACTGCGACTGGAGAACTAGTCTCAGCTGTTGGAATCAGTACCATTCAGATAAAGGTTTGGTCACCAGCGGATGGCACGAAGAACATTCTACTCACCGATGTTCTGCACATCGCAGAGGCTGGATCGACTGATCTCTTATCGGTCAGTCAGTTGACGATAAAAGGAATCAATATATCCTTCTTGGAGGATTCCGCGGAAGTCTACAAAGACGGAATCATCAAAGCGATTGCGAAAAAAGTAGATCGTCTCTATACACTTCTCACAAGCAGTGAAGAATATGAGGATGGACTACTGATTTCCAACATCGATCAAACGCCTACTGCACTATGGCATCATCGATTAGGCCACCTCCACGAACAAGCTCTGATGAAGATGAGCAGCAAAGAGCTCGTTAGGGGTCTCCCTACCCTGAAGGGAACCGCACCGACGAGCCGTTGCACCCCCTGTTTAACAGGAAAAATGATTCGTACGCCCTTTAAACCGACGGACCAACGAATGACTACCCCTCTCGAACTTGTACATTCTAACTTGTGCAGACCAATGCAGCCGAAGTCTTTCGGTAATTGTTCTTATGTTATGTTACTCATCGACGATTTTACGAGGTTCACTGCGGTTTACTTCTTGAAGAAGAAAAGTGAAGCAGCGGATTGTTTCAAAGCATACATGACTCATGTGGAAAACAAACATTACGGTAAAGGCAAAAATTACGTGATCAAAGCAGTGAGAACAGATGGTGGCAGTGAATACACTGGTGAGGCTTTTCAGAGAGAACTGAGAAGATGCGGTATTGAGTCGCACGTTACCATCCCCTATATACCGCAGGAGGATGGTGTATCAGAAAATAGCAACCGAGTGCTAGTCGGAAGAGCGAATGCATTACTCCAACATGCTGGAGCCCCTAGAGTGTATTGGGCGGAAGCGATTCAGACAGTCGTCTACCTGAAGAATCTGTCAATTACGAAGGGAATACGTGGAGTGGATGCAACACAATATGAACTCTGGTTCGGAAAGAAACCAGACATCAAGCATCTGCGAGTTTGGGGTTGTATGGCATTCGCACATATTCACCCAGTAAAACGAACCGACAAGAAATGGAGTCCACGAGCAGAGAGACTGATCTTCATTGGATATACCTTAACTACGGAACAATAGTGCCTGTATAATCTGAAAACCAAACAGCTGATTACCTCAAGGGATGTCGTATTTCACGAAGATTGCCCTTTCTATAAGCCTCTGGATCGACAAGTTGTTTGTCCCCCAAATGAAGGCTCGATAGTTATTGTGTCTCCCTGTGGTAGAGAAGACACCGATCTGTACCCAAGTTGGGATGAAGATGAGAGAGTGGATGATGATGATGATGATCCAGAGATTGGAAGTCGAGAAGAGGGAGTAGAGATGAGAAGAGAAGATGTGGGGATACCGGTGACTCCAGATTTGAGAAGAAGCAATCATGGGTCAGCAAACATTGGCAAGCGCCAGAGAAGGAGACATATGATGAGTGGAATGAAGTCAGATCTTGGGCCTTACTGGGACAGAGAGCCAAGCTCCCGGAGAGAAAGGAGAAGAGAAAGTGAACCAAGGGGAGCAAGTCACCAGGTGGTGAGCATCGACTTAGCTCTACTAGTTACAGATGGACCAAGAACTGTAGCAGCTGTACTCGAAGGACCAAACCGCACAGATTGGATCGACGCTATCAACAGCGAACTGACATCATTAGAGGATCACCAGACCTGGATGATTATGGAAGAGGAGAAGATGCCAGAAGGCACACGAGCTATTTCCTCTCACATGATACTGCAGGAGAAGCTTGGGGAGGACAGAATAGTCGCAAGATACAAGGCACGTCTTGTCACACATGGATTCCGTCAATGTGAGGGAATCGATTACTCCGAAACATACAGCCCGACAATCTCATTTGCAGCAATTCGGACAGTCCTTTCTCGTGCAGCAGTTGAAGATAAAGAGATTGTCCAGCTCGACATCGTCACTGCATTCCCCAAAAGTAAAGTTGATGAGGAGCTCTATCTAAGTCTTCCAAAAGAATTTCGAATTTCGGTGAAAGGGAGAGTGATACTACAAGATGATGAGAGGGACCCACCACCTGGGAATGCAGCCAACGTCATTGTCCGATTGAATCGCAGTCTCTATGGACTGAAGCAGGGCGGCAGAAACTGGTATAATACTGTGGCGTTGTATTTTACTTCTGAGATGGGGATGCAAGCGTCAAGATTCGAGACCGGAATATATACCACAAGTACTGGAGCTACGATTGTCACCTGGGTCGACGACATGCTCTTGATTGGAACTTCTGACAAGGTGTTGTCAATGAAAAGAGCAATTCAAAAACGATTTACTATCAAAGACCTTGGAGATGTCAAGTTCTTTCTCCGCATGTTGGTCGAATGCGACCGCAAGAACCAAGTAATTTACCTCAGTCAACAGGTATATTTGGAGAACGTTTTGAAACAGTTCAGGATGGAAAATTGCAAGGGGTCCACCACCCCCATGGAGGTGAAGACAAAATTACATGAGAAGAGAGAAGATGAAGGTGAAGCTGATAAGGGAGTCTATCAGGAAGCAGTTGGAAGTCTTACTTACACAGCGATAACCACATGTCCTGATATCACTTTCGCAACTGGTGTGGTTGGGAGATTCGCCGCAGCACTGTCTGAAGTGAATTGGACTGCAGTTAAGAGGATTTTACGATACCTAAAGGAAACGCTGAGCCTACGGATACGCCTAGCTAAATGTATGAGGGGAGCTCCTGGGGGAGAAACAGGAGCAAGAGCTCCAATCACTGTATACGTGGACGCCGACTTTGCAGGCGAAGTGGATGGCATGAGATCCACGACTGGGTTTGTAATTCTAGACTGCCATGGAGCAATCATGCACTGGAAGTCACAACGCCAGAAGACCATTGCAAAGTCAACCGCCGATGCCGAGTTCAACGCCACCGCTCTTGCTGTTGAAGAGGCAATATGGCTATGGAAAATCCAAGGCGAACTCTATCCAAACACTGTCTACAATAACAACTATCCTATATCTGTATTCAATGACAACCAGGCGTGCATCGTGAGCTTGAGCAATGGGGAGTTCAAGGCATCTATGCGACATGTGGCTGTGCGATATTTTTGGCTTAGAGAATTGGTGCGAGAAGGGGAAGTCAAGATGGAGTATCTTAGGATGGATAAGATGGTAGCCAATGGGCTGACAAAGGGTTTGGAGCGTGGAAGACACCAGTTATTTATAGAGATGTCATCAATGGTAGATTGATGGTGTGATACTACAGAAATATCTAGGTTATCAGAAAAGTTCTTTTTTTTTTTTTTTTTTTTTACC
>ML120353.1:1063935-1219045 GCA_003788595.2 Choiromyces venosus 120613-1
ATAGATAACTAATAACTATGGCTTTACTGTATAGAAAATTTAACATTGTTGAGAGGTTGATGGTTGCTTGCATACAAAGTTTGTAATTTTTGAAAAATAAATATGGTGACCCATAACTAGGGGGTGACCCATAACTAGGTACAGTATGTTAGTTGCTATCACTTTTTGCAAGGCTGTTCTTATTTTCTGGAGTGTTTTGTCCTTCAGCATTTTTTGTTTTATCTCTTCTGAGATTCCTGTCATCTCCAATCTTTATGTTTCCATAGTATTGATTTCCTTATTTCCAGATCCATATCCTTCATCAAGGAATTTTTCTGTTAGCAGTAAAACCTGTTTTTGTTGTATTCTTCTTTTGTCTCCTTCTTCTAGGAAGTCGTCTGACCTTCTCATTGGTGCATCTGGTTTCCCTCCTTCTTTTCTAAGTTGATACTCTATCTTAATATTGTATCAGCCTAATTCTTCCCTTCAATGAATATGTCTTCTATTGAGTCCTTTCATAGTTATTAAGGATACTAAATTCTTGAGGTTGGCAAGAATTTTTAATGTGTATGGACTTCCTTCCACATATTTTCTCCATTCTTTTAGCACTTACATGATTGCTAAGAGTTCCTTATCATAGATGTCATAATTACATTCTGCTTTTACTATTGTCTTAGAACAATATGCCACCAGTTTCCATACTCTGCCTTCATCTTATTGTGATATGATCCCTGAGTATACATAATTGGATGCATCAGTTTCAATCATAATAGGTGGGTCTGGATCAAAATATTGTAATATGGGTGCTATTGTAAGTTTTTCTTTCAGTTCTTAGAATGCTTCTTGTGGTTTTTCCCTCAACTCACATTTCTGGTTTTTCTTTGTTGGCTCATATAATGGTTTAGCTGTCCTGCTAAACCCTTCTATGAACCTGCAATAGAAATTGCAAAAGCCTACAAAGGATTGCACTCCTTAGAATTTCTGGGGAGCCTTGTATTCTCTTATAGCTTGTGTTTTGATGGGGTCTACTCTGACTCCTTCATTCTTAATGATGAATCCTAGTTATTCAGTTTCTTCCTGATGGAATTTGCATTTTGTTGGTTTGAGACAGATACTGTAATGGGGGTGCCCTAAGGGAAGATGGATCTCAAGTTTACGACCACACTGAAGTGACTCAAAGATCGAAAAGCGATAATTAACAGTAGAGTAAAGAAGAATCAAAACAGTAAAACTTAATATTGTTAAGCCACAGCTTTACTCAGTAAGTTTCTCGACAGGTAGTTGATTGCCAGAGTAGAGTGGGACTCGCATATAGTTTAAGTAGAATATCATATACTACCAGTTCCCACCCATCACTACTCTAACTTAATGATGAGCATACCCATCTCCTCCAGGCTGGCCAACACACACCATCCAGGACATTATTCCTTTGTGGATGTTGGTCTGTTCTAGCTAAATCTCCTTCCAACATCAAGTGTTTCAGTACTGCATCTCTAATGCGACTGCAGGAGAAAAACTCTTCATATCGTTGACATGCTAGTGGCGAACTATCATGCAACTGAGGAGATATTCCATTTACGAACTCTCATACCCATATGCACTTCATCTATGCAAGCCTTTAGTAGACATAGCTCTCATGATGGAGCTGAACCTTCTACTTCATTCTAGTCAAGTCTTTGCCTGATAGGAAAGTCTACTCGGCTCCTCCGGTGGGGTACCTTGGTGATTGACCTGGTAGGCACTACCCACAGTCAACTCCCCCAAAGCACCCCTACCATGATAAGAATCATGCTTTTTTAGAGTTCTCAAACAACCTCAATAGTCTTACAGCGATTGGGTATGAGTTGTGTCTATGTGCAATTCACCTGCCCAGAGATGCTTCAATATCTTCCAGGCCACCCCGGCACTACCCGGGAGGCTCTGGACTACTCTTCTGGTATTACCTGCATAACTCCTTCAGTTCTTGTCCTCTTTACACATATTTGGTACCAGAAGATAGCCCTTCTTCTGGAGCAAACCCTATGCCCTCTCATATATCCTACAGATAGCATCCAGTCGGACGGACGGTGACAACTTATACGGTATTACAAGAGTGTCTCCACTCAGGTCCTTTTGTAAGGAATGGAGCAACTCAACAACCGTAAGCCCATGACCTGCGGTCCTTACACTGGGGCCGCAGGAGGGTGTTAGGAATACCTCTGTAAAGTCCTGGGGTATTAGGAGGCCTGTAGCTCCTCCTATAGCCCCCCAAAGGCCACCACGTTTGTTGCCTTTAGATTTTACCGCAGTGCCCAATCCTTATAGGATCGCCCCCTGCCACAAGTAAGTACCACTATATGCTAGGTAGGGTAACTTGGGTGCCATGTCAGGGTAACTCGGACCTTATGGCAGGGTAACTCAGGCCTCATTACACGAGTCTTTCCCGTGCCTGCCTTTTATACTACAATCTTATAGTATATATAGTTATCCACTATAGTGAACCAAACTATCCTTACCTATTGGCCTCAAGGTCTTCAGTATGGGTGTAAGAATAGTTTACTGTAAGACACCCTCTGGTGGGTCGTTACAGATACCAATCTCTTTTAACTTTTCTAACACCTTAATTACATCCTTTCTGTGTTATTCTAGTGTTTTCAAGTATATGAGTAGGTCATTGAGGTAAGTAATATAAATAATATCTAGATATTTGCTCAGGGCAGTATTCACCCATCTCTGAAAGGTTACTGGTATATTTGCTAACCCAAATAGCATAACAATATATTCATAAAGTCCCCATCTAGTACAGAATGCTGTTTTCCATTCATTTCCTTTATGTATTCGAATGTATTGATATCTGTCTTTGATGTCTAGCTTAGTGAAATACCTTACTGATCTTATTCTATCCAAAGCTTTACTTATCAATGGTAGTTGATATCCATCTTTCTTAGAGACTGCATTTAACTTTCAGTAGTTGACACATAGCCTCAGTCCTCCATCCTTCTTTTTTACAAATAAAATTGGTACTCCTGCAGATGAGGACAAGGATCTGATCTATCCTTGGTCTAGGTTATTTACTCAGTATTCTCTTAGCACTTTGAGTTCTTCCCCATGTAAGGGATATAGCTTCATAAATAGAGATATTTTCCCTTCCTCTAGTTCAATTTTATGGTCTTCTATTCAATGTGGTGGTAGATCAGTCCTTTCTTTTTCTTTGAGTAATCCCAAAAAGTCATGATATTCTTTTGGTACTATGTTTTACTGTTTCAGGTTTTCCTTTTTACTTTTTCTGTGCAAGTTCTATACTAATCATTGTTACCGCTAATGAGGGTTGGTCTTTGTCCCATCTTAGAATACCTATCTGATCTCCACTTCAATACATCTTTCTAAATACCTTTACTGAAATGAATGCTATCGATAGATCCTTTTTATCTTTTTTTTGGTCAATGCTTCCAAACCCCATATTTCCTCTTTCAGTTTTGCCTATTTCTTGCACTTCTTGCAAGTCTGTCATGATGATTTTTTCGATTATTGGTTGAGCAATGCAGTCTCCTTAACTAATCTCATGGTCCTTTTCTGACAGATTTACTAATGGTACCTTGATTTCTCCTGTATAGTCTGCATCCATTACTTCAGTATTAGTAGCTAGGTCATTTCAGCTAGCTAGTCTACTATGTAGTACTATGCAAGTATAGGTGTTCTCAGGGAGCCTTATGGCTATACCTGTTCCTATAAGAACTTGTCCTTGGGCTGGGACAGTGATGTTCTCTATGCTGTAAAGGTCATGACCCACATCCATCTGTGGTCCTCTTGTAGGTATTTTTACATTATTTCTTAATTTTTTAACCCTAACCACATACTTAGTTTGATTATTTTTATTGACTTGTAGAATCCAAACTTCCAAATCCTTCATGATCTGTTCTCTCAAGTCTTTAGGAACTTGGGATTCCAAATTTCCTTCCTTGTTGATTGGTAATATCTGGCTTTTGAGATTTTCCTTAATCACTTATTCTTCTGATCCTGTATATACCAATAGGAATTTGTCAAGGCACATTACTTTCTGCCTTTCACTATTAAAAGTGATTTCTCCTTTTCCTAATTCAATTCTTAGATAATGGTTTTTCAACCATGTCATTCTAAGGATTATTTCATGTTTTTCACTATGTTGGCTAATAGGAAGGTACTTAACTCCCTTTTGTTTCCTATATCTGTTTTTATATCTACTACATGTGTTATAGGGCCTACTCCTGAAATAGTCCTGTCTACCATATAGATATCTCTTCATTATTTACTCTTCCTCATAGTTATCTGATAATTCATGGTAAAATTGCAGTCTGTAAAGTCTTCAGTGGCCCCAGAGCTGATCATAGTATTCATTATTATTATTATTTTCCTATTATGAAGTTGTACTTTAATCATAATGTGGTCTGATTCAAAGTTTAATATTTCTACATTTTTCAGTTCTGAGTTTAAATGTGATATTCAGATGGTTTTCTTTGTTCTTGTATTGTACCTTAGTCTGCCTTTTACTGGGGACTTTCCTCATTTAAAGTCTCCTCATCTTCCTTTTCAACTTCTATTTTGCAGATTTGGACTGTCTTGGCCTGGTACTTTCCTGCTCAGTATCCTTTTCTTCCACATTTAGAGCATTGTTTTTCCTGTCTTTGTCATTGATACTCTTCATTGTAATTATCAGTACCTTGATCAATTAGTCACATCAAGGTCTATTGGGTCTCCCCTGTCTTCTTGTTTTGGCAAATTTGGTCTGAATGTGCCCTTCTAGTTCCTTAGCACCTCTTGCTGTCTGGGGCTTACAGATTTTCCCTTAATATGTTCGATCAGATTGATTCAATTTTCCTTTTCTATTACCCATTCTGCGAGAGCTTCGGGTGTCATGAGCTTAGCATCTGCTTGTGCATAGGCATCTTGTAATGCTGGTTTCATTGCTTTTAGGAAGAATCTTCCTACTGTGTCCCCATCATATTATGCATTAATTCTAGCCATCTTGAGCTCATTCTAGTAGTCTATCATATTCCTGCCACCCTGTTTCATTTTTTTGATAGTATTTCTTATTCTTTCTTTGTTGTCCTTATATCTGAAATTGGTCAAAAGAACTTGTTCAAATTCTTCCCATTCTTGCCAATCATCTTGTACTTTTTCTTCAATGTAAGCAGCAATCTATTGTACTGCACAATCTATTAATAGAGATTTCAGGTAATGTATCTTGACTAGATCATGTTCATCCTCATTCCATCCCATGGCCTTAAAGTACATTTTTACTTGTCCCAGGAATCTTCTCAGTTTTTCTCTTTCTCCTGTCAATACTCCTAGATCCTTGACCTTAGCTTTGCAGTTA
Source organism: Choiromyces venosus 120613-1 (assembly GCA_003788595.2). Classification (NCBI taxonomy): domain Eukaryota; kingdom Fungi; phylum Ascomycota; class Pezizomycetes; order Pezizales; family Tuberaceae; genus Choiromyces; species Choiromyces venosus. The sequence goes on from ML120353.1 coordinate 1,069,247, forward strand.
CTTCCTATTCTACATATCAATATCTCAAATTGTTCTTTGGTGAGAGTTATCATTCCTGCTAGTGGTGGTACTCCTTCAGCTAGTGGCAGTACTCCTCCTCCTGTTAGTCTCAACATTGTTTGGTTTTCTTGTTTTTCAGATGATATAAATTTTTCAATTGATACTTTTTCTGATATAACTAGACTAGCTACTACACCTCTCTCTGAGGCTGTTCTTGAGAGTGATTGTACTACTTCAGGTAATTCTAGTGATTGGCCTTCATTATCTATAATGTTGTTGGCTGTTGCTTGAAATATAACTAAATATTAAGATTATCTCTAGATCTCTCCTATTTATATTACACAATAGGCAATGACTATCTATCTCTTATTAGCTATTCTCATAGAGTTCTTACCAAATACTATTATACCTCATAGTTTCTCTTCATTCTTCCTCTTAGTTGCACTACGTTCAACTTAAGATTATACTTTTATAACCTTAAGTACCTTGAATGCCAACTATATACTAGTAGAGTACTATCAGATATCTTTCTTCCTCTCTTATTATTTATAAGATAAAGTTGTAAAACATATATCTGAACCTTACCAACATGCAAAGAAGCAGTAAAGAATATATTCGTTATTTATAAAGTTATAAGTAGGAAATAACCTAGGTGGTTGCATGAAGAACTAACTATAATGTCATATCCTCCTCCTTATACAGTTCTTCCAACAACATGCTTACAAATCAATTACTATTGTAAGTCATAACTATGACTCATACACTTACATCATATAATAATCCCATGACCTGAAATGGGTCATGTGTATAAAAACATCTTATAACTCAAATGAGTTATTGCATAATCAAATCAAATATAATAAATATGACTTGCAAGTACTTGTCATGTGTGAGACTCACACGACATAATTGTCATGTGTATGAAAGCCTTATAAACCTATGGCATCATAATTATGAATCATGTGAAAACCTTTTCTCATGTTAAATGTGTAATAGTATGCTCATGTTAAGTTAGAGTAATGATGAGTGGGAACTGGTGGTATATAATATTCTACTTAAACTATATGTGAGTTGCACTCTACTCTGGTAATCAACATTAAGACTGCTAAGGAGGTCACTCCTATCTATAACTCACAACAGGTAATGATTTCTTGTTAATAGTTAATAACTTCTAATAGGTAACACATACCCAGTTCTTTTTCAGTTCTGCTCTATTTGGTTATAAATACTGCAAATCATAATAAGCCTTCCTAAGCCTTATTCTACTACAGTACCGGGTCTTCCTCATACTCCAGTTCTCATAGTCTTACTAGATCTTCCTTAGACCTATGTTTTGTGATAGGTTAAGTCTTCTTAAGACTTAACAGTTCACATGTGTTTCTCTCCTTATCCTATCAGGTAGAGAACATTGAGGTATTTCTTAAAGAGAGGGAATTTGTAAAGTTACAAGTAAGGAAATAACTTAGGTGGTTACATGAAGAACTAACTACAATGCTATATCCTCCCCCTTATATAGTTCTTCCCACAATGTACTTATAAATCAAAACTATTATGAGTCACAACTGTAACTCATACACTCACATAATATTAAAGCTCCTTGACCTTAACTTGGTTAAGTGCAAAACTCACATGACTCATAATTAAGTCATGTGCATGAAATCTCATAACATTATATAATTTAATTGAGTTATTGTACAATCAATAATATAAGTATGACTTACAAGTATGAGTTATACATGAAACCTACATAAATTTCCATAAAGTCATGTTTGCAAAACCATTACAAACCTATGACTCATAACTTTGAGTTATGTGAAAACCTATTTTCATGCTAGGTTTGTAACACCAGCTCCCCCCTTCCTATAGCCTAAGTCTATTTAGGCTATTGATTTTTGTTCTCCTCTTTTCCCTGCCAGCTGTTCCAGCTGAACTGCTATTAACCATAATTCTCAATTATTAGCTTCCCATGACTCCTCCCACAATTTATTTTTCCATCATTCTAGTAACTCCAATCTCCTCCTCAAGCTTCACACTCCATATTCTGCTACTGATATACTGACCTGTTGTATCATTACTGCTCTCGATAAGCACAGTGTTTCCCTCTCAAAGCTCTCCTCTTTTCATTCCTACATCTTTGCTTGCCTCTGACAGAGTCTTCTGTCTATTCATTCCTTATCCCGTATTATTTGGAGGTAGCTTATTTGGTCACATAGACCTTCATGGTTGTCCCCTGGTTTCTGTTCCTCTTTTTGGTTGGTGGCCTTCTGATCTACCCAGGACACTTCTTTCTAGGATTTTCTGTCCTCCCTTATCCTTGGTTTCATCTCTGAAACCTTGAATATGCTGGCATATATTGGTGCAGTTTGAGAGGGTGTTCATAGTGGTTGAGATATTAGTTCATCCCATAATGTCATCATTGATAGTGGGGGAGAGTTTGAGGGAGTCTGATGTTTCTCCCTTGGCCAGTATTTGGATCTTTGTTTTTTTTGCTGAGGTGTACCTTGCAAACATTATCGAAACACCTAGTCTAGCTCTTCTCATTGTGTTCTCTAGTAACTTGTCTCAGGGTTGAGAGATTTTTTAGATTCATACAGTCATTGTTACTAAATTGTTCTTTGGCTAGGCTTTCCTCAGTTTTTTCGATGAAAGTATTCAACAACATGTTCAGCATTACTGAAGTTCTCTGCTGGATACCACACTAAGTCATGTTTTGGCAGATATCTTGTCCACCTGGCATAGTATTGGAGTTTTCCAGAAAGGAATCTCAAGTCAATGACTTGGTCAAGTTTATATTCATTGTCTCTTTTTATTTCTATAGCAGGAGGGGGTTCTTTTCTTTGTGAAGGTAGAGGATTATTTTGGTATGGTTTAAGTTTACTGATGTGGAAAACTGGGTGTTTCTTGTTCACAGATGGGGGAAGTGCTAGTTTATATGCTTTTCTTCCAACCTTGTTGATTATCTTATATGGTCTTAGTTTCTTGTAATCTACCTTTTTGGATGGTCTTGTAGTACGAATAGCTTTTGATATTAGCCACACTTTATCTCCTGATTCTAGTCTGTGATTGGGTTTTCTGTATTGATTGGCATTTTCTCTCATGATTTCCTGTATACCTATAATTTCTGTTCTGATTATATCATGTAGCTTACTCATATCTTCCCTTTATGGCATTTTAGTTATGGTCTTATAACCTATCAGCTCGGTTATGAGGTAATATCCATAACTCATATAGAATAGCATGGTTTTTGTTGTTTCTTGTATAGAATTGTTGTAGATAAATTCTACACATAGCAGCCATTCTTTCTACTCATTTTGTAAATATTCCACATACCATAAGAGGAATTATTCTAGCACTGCATTGATTCATTCTGTTTGGGCATCCATTTGTAGATGAAATGCTGTACTCAGCTTTCCACTAATATCTATTCCTTTTGTCATTTCTTTTCATAGGTCTGATGTGATTATTGAACTTTAATCAGTGATGATATCTTTCAGTAAGCTAGGTTTTTTAAAAATATTTTTGGTAAATAATAGTATGAATTGCATTGTTTTCATATCCTTAGAATGACCTAACGTATTTGACCTAGTGTTGGGACACTCCCTAGTTATGGGACAGACTTTAAAATCTAACCAGTGAAATTGAAATGTAAACAACAGCTCCAGTTGGAGATCAAATAATTTAATACTCCACTAGAATGTAGATGATGAACTCTAGCCTCAGCCTATGAAAAAATATTTCCCCTTTTCTCTATTTTAATATCAGTTTTTGGTCTAAAATAGTAATATATACATAATTTGCAACAACAATATTGATGATAAAAATGACCAAGTAAAATAAGTAAAGTGTGAAATATTTTAGTATGAGGACGTTCCTTGGGGTCTGTTTTATGATACCCTAAGGCTGTGTGGGAGCTTCTCTCTTATTTAATTAGAGTCATTGATTTCAAGTGTCCGACATTTCTGTTCTCTGCAACATACACTTCTCTCACACAAGATACGAAGCAACAAACCTCTCGATAAGTTAGACGTTTACGAATATCACACAATCACTAATGTCTTCTCCCGAGGATACGATGGAGATGCATCTTCAAGAAGCCTTGAAGGCACATGAGGCTGATCCCAACCTTTCACTCCGCCAATTGTCTCTTATGTTTGAAGTACCAAAATCAACCCTTCATAATCAAATCTCACAACATTCAACCCCAGCTAAGGCAGCTCACGAAACCCAGCAGCTTCTCTCCATCTCCGAGGAGGAGGCATTGAGTGCATGGATTAAGAAGTGGGATGACTACCGATTTCCAACTCGCCACAGACATGTCTATCAAATGGTTCAGAGTCTCCTTCATGCATGGAATTCGAGAGACCAAGTTGGAGAGCATTAGCTCAGCCACTTTTTGGGTCATCATCCTGACTTGGATGCCAAAGTAGGAAGATGTTTGGATAGGGAGAGGGCTCTGGCCACAGACCTGAATTCCTTTAAGATGCATCTTGATCGCTTTTATTACATTCGGTGCAAGTTCTATGTCAAGGATGAGGACACTTGGAATACTGATGAAAAGGGATTCACAATTGGATTGGGAGGAACAGGTACCATGATTTGCCGTGCCTCATGCCAAAATCCAAGTATCATCCAGGATGGTGGTCGTGATTGGGTTACTCTTGTGGAAGCCATCTCAGGTGCAGCCAAAGTCTTGCCTCCACTGATTATCTTCAAGGCAAATGCTCACTTGATGGGACACCATACAAATATCGAGATCGAAGAGAAGGAAGATGCTTTCTTTGCCACTTCCCCCAAAGGGTACACCAATACCAATATCACCTTTTGGTGGTTTCAGGAAGTATTCGAACCACGAACTCATCCTATGAATGGTATCAACCAGCATCGTATTCTTGTCTTGGATGGACATTCAACACATGTGGAGAACTATGAGTTTGTCAAGTATGCTATCGACCACAATATTCATCTTCTCTGTCTTCCCTCCCATTCGACTCATGTTCTCCAACCTCTCGATGTTGGCATCTTCAGCCCACTTACAACCTATTACAAGCAAGAGCTAGAAGATCGTGTACGTCAGCAAGGCCCATATGGTACGATTAAGAAGGGTGACATCTTTCCCATGCTTCAGAGAGCAAGGCAAAAGACCTTTCAGCCAGAGACTATCCGGTCTGCCTGGCGTGCCTGTGGGCTGATTCCATTCAACAGAAATTGTATCCTAAGAGATCCTATCTTACAGGCAAATATGGTCCCCCAGACTCCTCTAGCCACAAGACGACCCGGTCTTCATCTATCAGCAGGAAGAGTATTTGGAGCCCCTGAGCTCGATCGTATTGAACTCAGTAATCAGCAAATAGAGGAAACTCTTGCCAATAAAGCTCTTAAGGATCTCTTGACCCAATGTATCAAAGAAGCTCGCACTATTAATGCTGCAAAGGTTATCGCAGAGGAAGAAGTTGCAAAGGTACGCCAACTAGCAAAACCGGCCAAAGCTGATAGAAGGCAACTACGTGGTGGACTTCTACTAAGCTCCAAGCACTTGGCGAGGCTATATCATAAGCGTATGGAACTTGATAAGAAAAAGGCAGAAGCTGCAGCAAAGCGTAAGGAGACCAAAGGTCAAGTTAGGAGAAAGATACAATCTAAGACCAATCAAAGAGGAGAGACTTACCTGAACCATGCTGAAGAGACCATCACATCCAGCTCTGATGATGACAACTCTGAGATTAGCAGTGATGAAGAAATAGTTGATAATCAACTATATCAGGCCACTAATAAAGTAAGTCTTCCATTCAGATAATATTCACTTTCACCAAATCTAATGACTTGACTCCAACAGAGCTCCGATCAACCTGCTACCACTCGCCAATTGCGGCCCAGAACCATCTCTACCTGTGCCAGGAAGTAGAATAATTTTATAATTTTTTCTCTTCTCAAAAACCTTAACCTTGTAAGTCAATCATGAATTATCACTCTTGGTATATATTTACTCATACATATAGCTGTATTAGTTCAATGGATATAAATCTGATAGAGGTTATTGGGATGGAAACTGGCTATTTACATATCAATTTGTAGCTTATATGATTTAATATTGTCTGAGTTACAACAGTTTTTCAATTAAGTAGTCACATTTTATGTAGTGTCCCATAACTAGGGAGTGTCCCAACACTAGGTCAAATACGTTACCAGAGGGTGTCTTATGGTAAACTATTCTTACACTGATATAGGAGACCATGAGGTCAATGGGTAAGGGTAGTTTGATTCACCATAGTGGATAACTACACATATTATAAGACTGCAGTATTGAAGGTGGGCTTGGGAAAGGCTCATGTAACAAGCCCTAAGTTACCATGATATGAGGCCTGGGTTACCCTGACATAAGGTCCCAGTTACCCTGACATGGCACCCAAGTTACCCTACCTAGCACATAGAGGTACTTACTTGTGGCAGGGGGCAATTCTATAAGGATTGGGCACTCTGGTAAAATCCAAAGGTTACAAACCTGGTAGCATTTGGGGGACTATAGGAGGAGCTACAGGGTGCCGAATGCCCCAGGATTTTACAGAGGTATTCCTGACACCCCCCTGCGGCCCCAGTGTAAAGACTGTACGTTATGGGCTTACAGTTGTTGAGTTGCTCCCTTCCTAACAAAAGGAATTAAGTGGAGGCACTCTTGTAACACCATATAGGTTGTTGCCGTCCGTCCGACCGGATGCTGTACGTAGGATATATGAGAGGTCATAGGGTGTGCCCCAGAGGAAGGGCTATCCTCTGGTACCAAATATGTGTAAAATGGGAGAGAACTGAAGGAGTTACTCAGGTAATACCAGAAGGGTAGTCTGGAGCCTCCCGGGTAGTCCCGGGGTGGCCTGGGAGATGTTGAAGCATCTCTGGGCAGGTGAATGGCACATAGACACAACTGGTGCCCAATTGATGTAAGACTATTGGGGTTATTTGAGAACTCTAAAAACATGATTCTTATTGTGGTAGAGGTACTTTTGGGGAGTTGACTATGGGTAGTGCCCACCAAGCCAATCAACAAGGAACCTCACCGGGGGAGCCAAATGGACTTTCCTATCAGGCAAAGACCTGATTAGAATGAAGTAGAAGGTTCAGCTCAATCGTGAGAGCTTTGTCTACTAAAGGCTTGCATAGATGAAATATATATGTGTATCAGAGTTCATAGGTGCTATATCTCCTCAGTTGCATGATAGTTCACGACTAGCATGTCAATGATATGAAGAGTTTTTCTCCTGCAGTCGCATTGGAGATGCAGGGGTTGAAACACTTAATGTTGGAAGGAGATTTAGCCAGAGCGGGCCAACATCTGCAAAGGAATAAGGTCCTGAGTAGTGTGTATTGGTCAGCCCAGAGGAGATGGGTGTGCTCATGATTAAGTTAGAGTAGTGATGGGTGGGAACTGGCTGTATATGATATTCTACTTAAATTATATGGGAGTCCCACTCTACTCTGTCAATAAACTACCTCTCGAGAAACTTACTGAGTGAAGCTGCAGCTTAACGTTATTAAGTTTTACTGTTTTGATTCTTCTTTACTCTACTGTTAATTATCCCTTTTGATCTTTGAGTCACTTCACTGCAGTTGTGAACTTGGGATCCATCTTCCCTTAGGGCACCCCCATTACAGTATATCATTAAGTGACTTTCTCACTTAACTCTCTTGAACTTATTGCCACAAGACCTTCCTACATTGATATATTCAAGTGCAAGTCACTTGCCTGGTACAAGAAGCATTGGGTGGAAAGAATTATGTCTTCTGAAGTTGGTTTTACTGACCCTGCGGTACAGGAACATACCGCTTGAACCCTACGAGCCAACATTATTGTGCATCTATGGGGTTTGGAGTGGGACCCTGTGCCACTATTACTTGAAGCTGCTGCCATTGAAGTTCCTCACACATGTCAAGAATTGGTTGTTCTAGACCTGAGGGCCCTCATACAATCCTTTTCCCATAATGCTGAGTTTACTGAGATGATGAGTACCAACAATCAGGGTATCAGCTTTGCAGACTTTACATACAAGTTTGTTAAACCATACATCCTTTGGGAAATCGGTCATCAGTTTCACATGGTTCAGGAATAGTTACATTTCTTGGATAAGCAAAGGCAGGGTGCATTTCATCACGATATGGTGAAAATAGCACAGAGTTGGATGTTGGATCAACAGGCTGCCTTTCACGAGTATGTCCAAACCACCAACATGCTAAATACCAGGATCAGAGCTCTAAAGAAAACAGTCCAAGGTGGATATGCTATAAACTCTGATAATGACGTGATTATGCAAGATACTCCTCCCCTTCCATTAGTACTTACTGAAAAATGTGCACCTATCTTGGCTCTGAAGCTTCATGAAATATTATGGAAGGCAGAAGAAAGGCAGGTTCTCACCCCTTTAGGGACACGAGAAATTAGTAACAACTGGGAAGAGCAGTTCTCTCAGGAAGCCTCACAGGCTTTATCTAACCTCCCTCCATAAGCATGGAGGAGTAGAGACAATAGTCCCTCCAGGGTGCTAGCTCCTATGACCAGGCCCATGCTGAGGATGAAGAGAAGGACAAGGCAGACACCACTGGTGGGAGAAACATCAACAATTCTTGCAGGAGTCAGGAATACCCTAACAGTTGCAGTCCGACCACCCACAGGGGAAAGACCTTTTGGTAGTACGATTCCAGTCCCTACAGAATATTAACCACAGGTGCCGACGTAAAATACTGCTACAATCATTCCATCAGCCCCAGATGTAAACCTTCAGGTAGTAGTCCTGAACATCTCAGGGTCTTGGGACCCTGGGTGCATCCACTGGGAAGAGAGTGTTCCCCTACTTGTTGGGTTGAGGGAGGTTTAATTTTTGAAAGACACTACCATCATGTTGACTGGTGTGTTAAACTACCTTCATAGGTAGTTAGGCACCCACCAGGAGAAAATGTGTCAAGAGAAAGAAGAGCTGAAGTTGAAAAAAACTCATGTAATTTCTGTGGCTCACTTCATGACCAAGGGCTCCCACTTGCACTGGACACCTGTTTGTAATACCAACAGTCCTAGTACAAACCTGGGCAAGCAACGAGAACTCTGAGTCAATCAGCTAGTACTCACTTACCACCTCCAACACTGCTCTCAGTCCCACCATCAAGAGGTGGTTCCCACTTTAGGGGACTGGGTATTTTAGAGGAATGTTTTGATGGATATGATGTTCCAGTGGAAGGCGGAGGTAGTGGACCTCCTATAAGTGGAAACACTGGGGCTAGAGAAGATCCAGGTGGTTCCGATTCCTCTAGCAGCTCAGACGATGATGCCAACTGCCTCCCCGATCTTGAACAATTCCTTGAGCAATGTAAGTCAATCTGGAATGACTGAAAGAAGAGACACTATGACTGCCGAACTCATAAGCTGGCCAAATTCTTACCATCATGTAAGAAGGAAAGCAAGACAGCTTCCAAGGTAAAGCCTAAGAAACCTGAGAAATTGGTTGATGTTAATACTTTTACCAGGCATGTTAACGACACTCTGAGGTTTCTTAGTAATGTGGAAATCAAGTTTAATTATTTCTGTAAGGCTGTCACTGAAGACATGGATAAGATTAGCTTGGTTATCTCTCCTTTGGAAGGTTCTGCCAAAAGCTATTATAGGTGTCTCCACTGTTATATTAATGAGCAGGCTGCCCAATGAAGTAGAATGTCATTTAACCTAGACAATGACCTATGTACCTGGGAAGAATTCCACTGTCATCTAGAAACTAGTTTTGGAGGACATCCCGATTAGGATCACTCTTTAGTCAAGTGGAACTCACTGGAGATGAAACCTGGCCAAGTAGACAAGTACTTGGATAAGGTCATTGATCTAATGACCAAACTAGGATATATGGATGGATGAGTGGTGAAAGACAAGGTGTGTATCAACATTATATCAGAACTACACACAGCATGAGCTCAGAAGAACCCCCATCTCAAGGATGTAAATGAGTACCTCGATCTCCTAAGGAAAACTGGCCAAGACCTGGAAGACAATACATGCTTTAGCTGGACAGAGGTTAAGGATAAGGGATCCAGTCATAATAAGAGAGAGGACAAGCATTCCTCAAAGAAGCAACAGAAGAAGGGAAAGGTTTCAGGTAAGCAGGATCCCAAACCTTCTAACTCTTCAGGCAGCCATCAGTCAAAGCCAGAAAATTCAGAGTATTCAATCGCTCATAAGAATATTCCTAGCACATGCCTTGACAAGTGCCAAAGGTTAGGACAATGTACCAAATATGGACAATCAGGTCACTTCTGGCAGAAGTGTCCCTTGGTTACTCCAATTGTTAGCTCTTCCAAACCAGCTAAGGCATGCAAGTGATCTGCGGAAGAGGTGGGCCACACATCTAGCCACTCTAACAAGTTTAAGCACATTGAGGTCCCTCTTCCTGCTACTAGGAAAATTCTTCAAATCTACAAATCAACTCCTCAGATAATGGAGGTTGATATGGATGCTTCAGACTAGGTAAGTAACTCTCTGAAGAGAAATTAGTTAGTAACTAACAATTCCCTAGGCCAACAATGGCATGCTGGGGTGATGAACTTGATGAACTAGAGATGGACAAGGTAAGTCCACCCTCCAAAGACTATGTATAGAAAGCTAAAATTGACTAGGACAGGCGGAGTAAGGTAGTCAAGGATGAAAAAGGTTTTCTTATGAGTTTTTAGTATTAGGGGTTCTCTCTGTTATACATCTATTGGGTTTTCTTATTATATTCTGTCTGGTTTTTCTTGGTTTGTTTGGATCTGGTTTAGTTATATTTACATCAGGCGGGACTTGATTATATACAATTGAAAGTTATTTCCAAATTTACCTGAGGAGAGTTTAGTAGCCGAAATCATACTGGTGTGATAGTAAACAGCACTACTCACCTTGACTCAAGATTTTATAACTTAACTTTTTGCAAAACACTTTAAACTTAACTGCTATTGACCTATTTCGACCCCTCTTGTATTGAAAAATGAGAGACCCCATACTCTTACTTACCTACTCACATTAATTGATTTTAGAAATGTCTAGCAAAGGAGAAACCAGAAAGCAGCAGAGACTCTTAGGTCCCACATGACATATAAAGTCTATCTGGGTAAAGGTTAGCCTTGAGTGGCCACTGAATGCAAAAAGGAGTAGTATGGAAGCTGTACTACTTCTAGATAGTGGCGCTACAGGAGCAGTTCTCAGTAGCAGATGGGTAAAAGACACTCAAACACCCTATATCTGAAGGAAGACTCCTTCCCTGATATTGGATGCAAATGGGAACAATATCCCAGGATCAGGTCTCCATTATACTAAGGTGGTAAAGATGAACATAAGAGACCACTCAAATAAGATGAGCTTTGAGATTGCAGAAATACCAAAAGGCAAAATTGATGGCTATCTCCCAATGTCCTGGCTCTATGAGCATAATCGAGACATGGATTGGGAAAAGCATATTCTGGCCTGGCAGTCAGCATACTGTAATGCAAACTGCCTCACTAGATTTGGTTACTGGCAATTAGAATTCATTACCCAGGAAGAAATGATAGCTGGGGACCAAGGATCTGTCCATCTCCCCGGGATTGCTAAGTTCTCAGATGAAGATGGGAATGATATTGCAATAAAGCTCCTCCCAGAATATAAGGACTTTAGTGATATCTTTTGTCAAGAGAGGATAGAGTCCTTACCACAGCACTCTAAGTACAATCACAGGATTGAACTACAAGCAGGAACGACTCATCCTTTTGGTCTGATCTATCCCCTCTCCCAGAAGGAACAAAAAGCACTCCATGAGTACCTTGATGAGATGCTAGTGATTGCAAAGATCAGGAGATCTAGCTCACTGGCCACTGCTCTTATATTATTTGTACCAAAACCAGATGGTACACTACAGTTATGTATTGACTATAGAGGACTGAACAAGATAACTGTGAAGAGCTGTTATCTCCTTCCACTAATGAATAAGCTGAGAGATAGAGTTGGGAAAGCGACAGTATTCATCAAGTTAGATCTGAAAAATGGTTACTACCTTTTGCCAATAGTAAAGGGTGAAGAGTGTAAGACTACTTTTCATTGTTGGTATGGCTTGTATGAATATACTATAATGGCTTTTGGGTTAAGTGATGCACTATCTACTTTCCAGAGTATGATAAATGATGTATTTAGAGGTCTATTAGATGAAGGAGTCATTGCTTATATGGATGATATCCTGATCTACTTGGAGACTATAGAGGAGCATGTTGCTCTAGTTAGAAGAGTAATGGAAAAGCTGCAAGAAGTAGGCTTATGCATTAGCATCAAGAAGCCAACCTTCCACCAGAGGGAAGTTAAATTCCTAGTGTACAAGATAGGTGATCGTGAAATATCAATGACAACAAAAAAGGTAGAATCAATCAAGAACTGGTCAAGTCCAAAGAGCATTGTCACAGTACAAAGCTTCATGGGCTTTGCTAACTTCTACTGAAGGTTCATCAAGAGGTTTACCAAGATAGCAAGAGTATTGACAGACCTGACAAAGAAGGACATTAAGTGAAACTAGACACCAGTCTGCCCAGAGGCTTTTGAACAATTGAAGCAGTTGTTTACATCCAGCTCTATTCTAGCACACTTTGACCCAAACTGGCCAACAAAGTTAGAAACTGATGCAAGTGACTTTGCATTAGGTGCAGTTCTATCTCAGCTCTGTGAGGATGAGAAATGGCACCCAGTGGCCTATCATAGTAGGAAGTTCATACCAGCAGATGTGAACTATAATGTCCATGATAAGGAAATGACTGCAATTGTGGTAGCATTCAAAGAATAGGATCATCTACTGATGTCTGTCATGGATCAGATTGTTATATATACTGATTACAAGAATCTTCAATACTTTAATAGTACCAAGATACTAAATAGACAGCAATACCACTGGGCAGAGTTCTTGCAACCATTCAATTTTAAAGTTATCCACCACGAGGGTAGGTTGAATGAGAAGGCAGATGCATTGTCATAGCATAGGGACTACCACCTTGAAGGGGGGGGTAATTCTCAACCAAACCTGGAAACAACCTTTTTCTGACTGGGTCAGTGGGTTGTAATTGAGGAACGGGACATCTTGCGACCACAGGTGTTGTAATTTTGCTAAGGCTATCAGTTGCAATCTTCCTTTTTGCAAGGGCTTAAAAAAGCAACCAGCACAGATGACAAGTACATAGGCATATTCAAGTCAGTCATCAATGGGCAGAAAGATGTTGACCCTAGTTTTTCAGGAGAGAAGGACTTACTACTCTATAAGAATAGGTGGTATATACCCGAGGCTGAAGGGTTGAGGCAAACAATCATGGAGGCAGAATATGAATTCCGTATTGTGGGACACTTTGAGATATACAAGACAGTTGGACAAATCAAGGCATACTTATACTGGCCAAATATGGACGAGAACATCATGGAGTATGTGTGTACTTGCAATACATGTCAGAGGAGCACGAGAGTCTGGTTTCATTGGATAGCTTTTATCCTGATTGGCTCATTTTCCGGGAGCCAAATCCTTTCCTTGTACTAGAGGTACCCATCCTTCCATTCACATAATCCCAATGCCACCTTAGGGAATTCTATTTCTTTTCATTACAATACTTTTCTTATTTCTTGAATTAGAGGATTATTCTCTAATTCTTTCTTTATTTCATTGAGTATTATTGTTTCTATTTTTTGGAGTTCTATAGTATTGATTTCCTCATTTCCAGTTTCTTATCCTTTATCCATGCACTTTTCCTTTGGTAATAGGATTTGTCTTCAGTGTACTTTTCATTCATCATTTTCCTCTGGGAGGTCATCTGACCTCCTGGTGAGAGCATCTGGTTTTCCTCCTTCCTTTCCATGTTGATATTCAATTTTAATATTATATTAACTTAATTCTTCACTCTACTGGATTTACCTTCCATTTAGTTCCTTAGTGGTAGTGAAGGATATGAGATTTTTGTAGTCTATTAGGATTTACACTATATGTGGGCTTCCTTCTGTGTATTTTCACCACTCTTTCAGAGCTTGCACTATTGCCAATAATTCCTTTTCAGGAATGTCATAGTTACATTCTATCATTGTTCTAATTTTTGAGTAATATGCTACTAGTTTTCATATCTAAGTTTTATCTTGTCACAATATAATGCTGGAATGGACTTGGTTTGATACATTTGTCTCTATCATGATGGGCTAATCTGGATCGAAGTGTTGTAGTATGGGTACTGTAGATAATTATTCTTTCAGTCCTTCGAAAGCTTTTTAGGCCTTTTCCCTCTATTCCCACTTCTGTTTTTTCTTCATTAGTTCATATAAAGGTGTAATGACCCACCAGAGGGTGTCTTACAGTAGACCATTCTTACACCCATACTGGAGACTCTGAGGTTGATAGGTAAAGATAGTAGGGTTCGCTATGGTAGACAACTAAGAATGCTATAAGGTTATAGTATAAAAGGTAGGTTCAGGAAAGTCTCATATAACAAGGCCTGAATTACCCTGCCATGAGGTCTGAGTTACCCTGATATAGGGCCCAAGTTACCCTACCTATCGTATAGAGGTACTTACTTGGGGCAGGGGGTGATGCTATATGGATTGAGCACTATGGTAAAATCTAAAGGCCATAAACCTGGTACCCTTTGGGGGGCTATAGGAGGAGCTACAGGGCTCCAAATGCTCCAGGATTTTACAGAGGTATTCCTAACACCCCCCTACGGCCCCAGCATAAGGACCACATGTTATGGGCTTATGGTTGTTGAGTTGCTCCCTTCCTAACAAAAGGAATTGATTGGAGGCACTCTTGTAACAATGTATTGGTTGTTGCTGTCTGTCAGGCCAGATGCTATCCGTAGGATATATGAGAGAGTTGAGGGTGTGCCCCAGAAGAAGGGCTATCCTCTGGTACCAAATATGTGCAAAGCAGACAAGAACTGAAGGAGTTACTAAGGTAAAACTGGAGGGGTAGTCCAGAGACTCCCAGGTAGTCCCAGAGTAGCCCAGAAGATGTTGAAGTACCTCCAGGCAGGGGAATCGCACATAGACATAACTTGTGCTCAATTGCTGTAAGACTATTGAAGTTGTTTAAGAACTCTAAAAGCAGGATTCTTATCATGGTAGGGGCACTTTCGGGGAGTTGACTATGGGTAGTACTCACCAAACCAATCACCAAGGTCCCTCACTGCAGAAGCAAAGCAGACTTTCTCATCAGGTGAAGACCTGACTAGAATGAAGTAGAAGGTTGAGTTCAATCATAAGACCTATGTCTACTAAAGGCTTATATAGATAAAAAACATGGGTGTGAGAGTTCATTAATGGTATGTCTCCACAGTTGTATCATAGTTCACCACTTGCATGTCAACAATATGATGAGTTTTGCTCCTTTAGTTACATTAGAGATGCAGTACATCAAATACTTAATGTCAGAAGGTGATTTAGCCAGAGTGGGCCAATGTCCACAGAGGAATAATGCCTTTGTTGGTTTGCATTGGTCAGGCTAGGGGAGATGAGTGAGCTTATGATTAAGTTAGACTAGTGATGGGTGGGAACTAGCAGTATATGATATTCTACTTAAACTATATGTTAGTTTCACACTACTCTGGCAATCAACTACCTCTTGAGAAACTTACTGAGTGAAGCTGTGGCTTAATGAGATTAAGTTTTACTGTTTTGATTCTTCTTTACTCTACTCTTGATTATCACTTTTGATCTTGGAGTCACTTTAGTACAGTCATGAACTTGGGATCCATCTTTGCTTAGCGTACCCCCATTACAAAAGGTTTGGATACCCTGCTAAACCCTTCTATGAATCTCTGGCAAAGGGTACAGAATCCTACAAAGGAATATTGTAATGGGGGCACCTTAAAGGAAGATAGATCTCAAGTTCATGACTACCCTGAAGTAACTCACAGATCAAAAGCGATAATTAACAGTAGAGTAAAGAAGAATCAAAACCCTAAAACTTAATATCATTAAGCTGCAGCTTCACTCAGTTAGTTTCTCAAGAGGTAGTTGATTGCCAGAGTCAAGTGAGACTGTTAGGATTGCCTATGAGATCACTCCTGTTATATAATAGTACAACAGGCAATGACAATATATAATTATTATGTTAGATATCTCAATGGGGAATAAATACTCAGAGTCATATTTATTAATCTCTACTTAATCTTCCTAAGACTAAGTTCTTATCGCTAGTCTTATATCTACTTAGTCTTCCTAAGAGTAAGTTTATTCGTTCACTTCTCCCTTATCCTATAAGGGAGATATTATAGTGTTACTTTCTTGTTAAAGAGCATAAAGGTATTTTATATTCATAAAGTCATAAAGTTATATCTTTAGGAAATAACGTAGGTAGTTGTGTGAAGAACTAATTACAATGTCATATCCTCTTCCTTATATAGTCCTTCCCACAACCCATTTACAAATCAATAACTATTCTGAGTCACAACTGTGACTCATACACTCACATAACATAACTATCACCTGATCTAAATTAATCATGTGTAAAACTCACATGACCTTAACTAAGTCATGTGCACGAAACATAAAACCAATTATAACAACTATGATTCACTATTGTGAGTCATATGCAAAACTCACATGACTTTAATTAGTCATGTGGGCAAAACATTACAAACCTATGACCTCATAACTCTGAGTCATGTCAAAGCTCTTTTTCCATGCTAGGTTTGTAATACTAGCTCCCCCATCCCTATGGCCTAAGTCCCATTAGGCTAATGTTCTTTCATCCTTTTTCTCTGGCAATTTGTTCAATTGTGTTGCCCACTTCCTTAGCTCCCAATTGTTCCTTTCCATCATTTCTTTTAACAATTTATTCTCCCTCTCTTTTATTTCCAATTTCTTTGCTGAAATCACTATCCACCATTCTGTCCATCCTGCTCTTATCTGTTGGACTTTTACCTTCCTTTCCAAATCTGCTTTTTCCCTCTGCAGAGTCCTTCCCATTCTTTCCTACATCTTTACCTGTCCTTCGAAGAGTCTTTTGTCTATTTGAGACTTATTTAGCATTATTTGAAGATGACTGATCTGATCATATAGGCTTTTCATCATGTCTTGCTCCATGGTTCTAGATTTTGGCCAGAGGGTTGTTGTTGCTGCATGGTGATAGTGGTGGTGTACTTGGTTCTGGTGATGTTGGTGGGAACATTTCCCATGTTGTCATAGGTGGTGATCAGGGTAGTGATACTGAAGGGGTTCTGGGTCTTACTCTTGGCCAATATTACACCCCTTCCTTCTCTGTAAACTGTCCCTGGCACCTGTCATCGAAACACTGGCATCCAGTCCAATTCATCTGGTTGTGCTTTCCTTATTCAGGTGTAATTTGCATTGATGCTGGGAGGTCTGCCAGGTTGACCCAATCTACGTTGCTCATTTGCCCTTCCTCTTTGACCAGGCTTTCCTGAGTTTTCACAGTGAAAGTGTTCAATTGGATGTTTAGCAATACTAAAGTTTTTAGCTGAGTACCAAACTAAGTCATAGTTAGAAGGATATCTTGTCTAATTAGCTCAATACTGCAGCTTACCAAAATGTTTTCAAGGATCAATAATTTGATCAAGTTCGTATTCTTCTTCTCCTTCTATTTCTATAGGAGGAGGTGGGTCTTTTCATTGTGAAGGTAGAGGATTGTTTTGATAAAGTTCGAGCTTGCTGATGTGTAAGACTGGGTGTTTATTGTTTACTGAGGGGGAAAGTGCCAGTTTATATGCTTTTCTTCCCACTTTTTCCAATATTTCATATGGTCCTAACTTTTTGTAATCTGGTTTCTTGGATGGTCTTGTGTTGCAAATATCTTTAGCTATCAGCCAAACTTTGTCTCCTGACTCCAACCTTGGATCTGGTTTTCTCTGTTGATCGGCATTTTCTTTCATTCTCTATTGTGCTGCAACTATCTCAGTCCTGATTATATCGTGTAATTGACTCATATCTTCCCTTCACAATATTTTTATCATTGTCTCATGACCCATACACTCATTAATGAGGTGATATCTATAGTTTGTATAGAATGGTGTCATCTTAATTGTTTCTTGTATTGAGTTGTTGTAGGTGAACTCCACAAATGGCAACCATTCTTCCCAATCTTTTTGGGAATATTCTACATATCCTCAAAGAAATTGTTCTAGTGAGAAATTTGTCCTTTCTGTCTGTCCATCTATTTGTGGGTGATAGGCTGTACTTAATTTTCATTCAATGTCCATCCCCTTCATTATTTCTTTCCATAGGTCTGAGGTGAATATTGATCCTCTCTCTGTGACAATATCTTTTGGTAGTCTATGTAGCTTGAATATGTTCTTTGTGAATAGCTGTACAAACAGAGTTGTATTCATGTCCTTTCAACAGGGAACAAAGTGTGACATTTTAGTCATGCGATCTACTACTACCCATATTGCATCATAACTATTCAACTCTGGTAGATCGGTAATAAAATCCATACTGATTGATTTCCATGGTTTTTCAGGTACTTCTAGTGGGTGTAGTAGTCTGTATATTGCATGATGTATTTGTTTTATCCTTTGGCATATGTCGCAGTTCTTGACATGTTGTTGGATGTCTTTTCTCATTCCTGGCCAATAGTAAGTTTGCTGTACTAATTCTATAGTTTTTGTTATTCTTCCATGACCAGTTTGTAGTACATCATAGTTTTGCCTTATTGCATTTGTCTTAATAGATTCATCCTCTGGTAGCCATATTTTTCCTTTGTACCAAAGGTATCCTTCTTTCCATTCACATAGTCCTAGAGCTACCTTGGGAAATTCTTTATCTCCTATTTCTAGGGCTTGTCTTATTTTTTTGAATTGCTCATCTTTTTTGGATTTTTCCTTGATTTCATCTGTGATTTCCATTTTCTGTATTTTGATGACATTGATTTCTTCCTCTCCTGATTCATAACTTTCATCAGTGAATTTTTCTTTTGATAGCAAAATTTACTTTCATTGTGTTTTCTGTTCATCTTTTTCACCTGGGAGGTCTGCTGATCTGCTTGTAAGTATGTCTAGTTTTCCTCCCTCCTTTCCTAGTTGATATTCTTTTTTGATATTGTATCGGCTTAATTCTTCACTCCACCTGATTTACCTCCCATTCAATTCTTTGATGGTTGTGAATGGTACCAGGTTTTTGTGATCTGTGAGGATCTTTGCCATATGCGGACTTCCTCCTGCATACTTTCACCACTCTTTTAATGCTTTCATTATGACTAACAATTCCTTATCATGAATAGCATAGTTGCATTCTGCTTTGGTCATTGTTTTCGATCTGTATGCCACTGGTTTCTATATTCTATTTTTATCATGTTGTGATATGATACTGGAACAGACGTAATTGGATGCATCTGTTTCCATCATAATGGGCTGTTTAGGATCAAAATGACATAATATTGGTATTGTGATAAGCTTTTCTTTGAGTTCTTGTAAAGCTTTATGAGCTTTTTCCCCCCACTCCCATTTCTGCTTTTTCTTTGTTAATTTGTATAAGGGTTTGGCCATTCTACTAAATCCTTTTATAAATCTCCAATAAAAATTGCAGAATCCTACAAAGGACTGTACTCCTTTAACTTTTCCTGGTGCTTTCCATTCTCTTATGGCTTCTGTTTTCACCGGGTCAACTCTTACTCCTTTTTTGTTGATAATGAACCCTAGATATTCAGTTTCTTTTTTGTGGAATTCACATTTTGTTGGTTTAAGTTTGATGCCAATTTCTCTTAATTTTTCTTGTATCTTGTGAACATCTTTTTGATGTTGTTTTAAGTTATCAGAAAAAATTAATAGGTCGTCTAGGTAAGTGATGCAAATAACATCTAAGTATTCATTGAAGGCTGTGTTTACCCATTGTTGTAATGTCACAGGTGCATTTGCTAACGCATATAGCATAACAGTGTATTCATAGAGTCCATATCTGGTTTGAAAAGCTGTCTTCCATTCATTCCCCTTCTGTATACTAGCCAGTTTTTAAAGTATCCAGACACCTTGGCGCTGGCTTAGAGCCTTGGCGCCAAGGTTTGTTGGGTAAATAGGCCGAATTGAACACGTCTCTGTCAAACATGAATACTGCACCACAACAAACAATAGTAGGAAACTATGAGCCCCACTCGTCCTCCAGTAAAGAGAGGTAAGGAATAAATAATTCAATACTTGAATAATTGATGTTGTTTATGCTAATATATTTGAATAGGAAAAGAGATCACACCACGAAGGCGTGCAGTGATAATCGCCTACCGGTGCCTTAACCAACCAATGAGTTTCCGTCAAATTCAGGAGGCGACCGGAGTACCAAAATCAACAGCGAGTGATATCTGGAGACACGCAGTCTCCAATGCACGAAGAGCCAAACTGTTAACTACTACCACTACTGCTACTACTTCTACTACCACAACATCCATGGTCAACACTGTCACTACTACTCCTGTCTCTACGTCCCTCAATACTATGAGTACCACTAATACCATCAATACTACCAATACTATTACCACTGCCACCTCTGCTTGTACCACCCAAGATCCTATAATAGCCATTGAGAATTATGATATAGAATTTTCCCTTCTTGACTTAATAAATTCTGCTGCCCTTGACCCAGATGCTCGTTCTGGTCGCCCCAAAGTATTAGGTGAGGTGGAAATAGATAGATTGGTTGAATTTGTGAAACGAGATTTTGTTACACGGCGTATGGGATTAAGAGATATACGGCGGGAGTCAGGCTTCTCCCACGTTTCAGACACAACAATTTTTAAAGCACTATCTCAGCGAGGGATCCATGCTTATCGAGAAATATTTAAATTTATTTTGAATGCAGATAATAAACTAAAGCGTTTGGTAAATAACTTACTTTCTTAACTCACTTGAATAGTTTACTAATATTAAACAAAAGAACTACTGTCTTCCCCGAGCTGCCTGGACTCCGGAAAATGAATGGGCCAATTACGCATTTACCGATGAGATGTCAATAGAAATCGGCGGTCTTTTCGGCCCATCTACGGTATGGAGAGAGAAGGGGGAGAAATGGCTTGATGATTGTGTTGGAGCAAAGAAGAAGAGGGGGCTTAGTGTTATGTGTTGGGGTATGATTAGTTGGGACTGGAAGGGACCTTTCTGGGTTTGGGAACCAGAAACAGAAGAAGAAAAAGCTAAAGCAATGGAGGAAATAAAGGAATATAATAGAAACTGCAAAGAGGAGGAAAAGAGACTGAATGATATTTGGAGATCATCGGAGGAGTGGCGGGAATTGAAGGCAAAAGAATTAAAGATTCAAAGAGAGGCACAGGCAATAGGGCGAAGAACTGGAGTTAAAACAAAAACAACACAGTCATGGAGAGGAAAGAAGTTTAAGGTAAAGTCACTAAAGAGGGGAGATACTCGAGGGGTGGATTCCTGGCGATACATTACTACCCTTACTCGTACACTTCTCTGGCCCTTATGCAAGGAACGTTTACAGCAAAACCCAGACTTTCTTCTCATGGAAGATAACGCCCCGGCACATCACTCTGACTTTACTACCTTCGAAAGGACAAAGGAAGGAATACCAAAGGTGGATTGGCCACCTAATTCCCCAGACTTTAATCCAATTGAGCACCTATGGGAGTTAATGAAGTCCCGAATTCAGACTCGAAGGGGAAAAGAGAGAGTGACCTGCACAGGTGAAATGAAAATAATATTGCAAGAGGAATGGGATAGAATTACTATAGAGGAGGTTAATCAACAAATATGTAGGCTACCTAAAATCATGGCTAAATGTATTGAAAAGAACGGTGGAAATAAATTTCATGGGTAATCATTGGCCATGTAGCTTTGAGCAGAGATACTGGATTCCGGACAGCATGCATTGACCCCCAGTCTTGGCGGTAGGGTGTCTGGATACTTTAAAAACAGGCTAGTACAGATGTGTTGGTAGGCATCCTTGATGTCTAATTTGGTGAAGTATCTTACTTTTCCTAGATGGTCTAGAGCTCTGCTTATGAGTGGTAGTGGTTACTGGTCTTTTTTGGAGACTACATTTAATCCTTGATAGACCACACACAGTCATAATCTCCCATCCTTCTTTTTGACAAACAGGATCAGGGTTCCTGCTGATGAGGAAGATGGTTTGATCCATCTTCTGTCCAGATTTTCTACTAGGTATTCTCTCAGTACTTTCAGTTCTCTTTCTCCTAACTGATATAGGTCTATAAATAGGGCTGTCTTTTCTTCTTCTAATTCTATCTTATGGTCAGTGTGTCTGTGAGTGGGTAAATTTGTTCTTTCTTTTTCCTCAAATAATTCCAGGAATTTATGGTACTGTCTTGGTACTATATCTTTGGTGGACTAATCCTTGCATTTCTTTTTTCTTATGGCAAGTTCCATGCTGATTGTTGTGGCTGCTATGGAGGTTTTGTTTTCATCCCACCTTAGGATACCAGTCTGATCTCCTTTTTGGTACATTTTTCTAAAGGCTCTTACTGAGATGAATGCTATTTCAAGGTTCTTCTTCAGTAATTCCTCTTTTTTCCAGTCTGTGCTCCCAAAGCCTGTACTCCCTCTTTTCATTTCTTTAATTTCTTGCACTTCTTGCAAGTCTGTCATGATAATTCTTTCTATTATTAGCTGCATGATGCTATCTCCTATGTTGACCTTATAGTCTTTCTTTAATATATTTACCAATAGTACTTTGATTTCACCTGTGTTGTCTGCATCTATTACTCCAGCATTAATAGTTAATCCTTTTCATTTTGTTAGTCTACTTCTTGCTGCGATGTGAGCATAGGTGTTCTCAGGAAGTCCTATGGCAACTCCTGTTCCTATGAGTTCTTGTTCTCTTGCAGGCACAATAACCATTTCCATACTATATAAGTCATGGCCTGCCACTAGATGTGATCCTTTCATTGGTATTTTTGTATTTTGACTTAGTTTTTGGATAACCACTTATTGGCTTTCCTTGTTGTCCCTATTTGTTTGCTGGATCTGACTTTCTTGTTCCTTTTCTATATAGATAAATAATACCCAACTTTTCAGGTTTTCCCTAATTGCATGTTTTTCTAGTACCACATATACTGTCGAGGTACTGTCGAGGTACTGCCTAGGCAATTAGTCTTGCACCTTTCGCTATCAAAGGTGACTTCTTCCTTGATCCAATCCATCCTTGGTCCATGGCTCTTTAACTATATCATTCCTAAGATTAGCTTGTGCTTGACTAAGTTGGCCACAAGGAAGGTAGCCTTCTCTCTGTGGTTTCCTTTATCTATCGATAGTTCCACCATCTAAGTAATAGGTCTTGCTTCCAAAACAGTTCTATCTATTGTATAAATGTCTCTTGGTTTGCTGATCTTTTTCAGAGGTAATTGGTGTCTTATAGTAAAATTGTGGTCTATAAAATCCTCCATAGCTCCTGAATCAATCATAGTATTCTTCATTATTTTTGCGTTTTTCTTATCCTGCAGTTGTATACTAATCATGATGTGATCGGATTCATAATTCAAGGTTTTTGTGTGATATGTTGTTGAGCATAGTTGTGATATTTTGATGGTTTTTGGTTTACTGTCCCTCAGACCACCTCTTCCTGGAGACTTTCTTCATTTAAAGTCTCCTCCTCTTCCTTTTCCCCCCTTTGTACCTCTAGGTTTTGAATCTTGACATTTTTGACCTAGCAGTCTCTGGCAAAGTGTCTTTTATTTCCACATTTAAAACATCACTTTTCTCTCTGCATTTTTTGAGTTCTTCCATAGGTAGTTTTTTGAATTTTCTACAATTAGTTGCATCTAGGTCTATCG
Organism: Choiromyces venosus 120613-1; assembly: GCA_003788595.2. Taxonomy (NCBI): domain Eukaryota; kingdom Fungi; phylum Ascomycota; class Pezizomycetes; order Pezizales; family Tuberaceae; genus Choiromyces; species Choiromyces venosus. The sequence goes on from ML120353.1 coordinate 1,092,985, forward strand.
GATCATCTTTATTTTCTGGTCTTGGGAAATTTGCTTTGAATGTGCCATCCTGATTTCTTGGTGCTTTCTGTTGTCTAGGGATCATGGATTTTCCCTTAAGATGTTCAATCATATTAATCCTATTTTCTTTCTCTATAGCCCAATTTGCTAATTCTTCAGGTGTTGTTGGCTTGGCATCTGCTTGTGCATAGCTGTTTTGTAGTGCTGGTTTTATTCCTCTTAGGAAGAAACTTCCTAATAGATCTCCATCATATTCTGCTTCAATTCCAGCCAATCTGAGCTCATTCCAATAGTCTGTCATGTTCTTATTGCCTTGTATCATTTTTTCAATGGAATTTCTTGTTCTCTCCTTGCTGTCCTTTTCTCCAAAATTGTCATTAAGGATCTGTTTGAATGCTTGCCAGTCATACCAATTGTCTTGTACCTTCCCCTCAATTTAGGGTGTGATCTATTGTACCACTGAGTCTCTGAGCAGAGATTTGATGTAACAGATTTTATCTAAGTCGGGATTGTCCTCATTCTATCCCATAGCTTCGAAGTATATTTTTACTTGTACTAGAAATCCATGTAGCTTTTGTCTTTCACCTGTAAATACTCCTTGTTCCCTGACCTTGATCCTTCTGGTGCCTTCTATCAAGGCTTGAAATTGTTCTTGGGTGAGGGTTATCATTCCTCCTGGTGGCTGGTTTCCCACTAGTGGTACCCCTCATGCTGGTCCTGCTGGTTCTGATATTCTTTGGTCTTCCTCCTCTTCCAATAATGTAGATCATTGTCTTGATCCTTCTTGTGATATGACTGGGCTAGTTGCTCTACCTCTTCCTGAGTCACTTCTTGAAAATGATTGTACTACTTCGGGTAGTTCTAATGATTGACCTTTGTTATCTGTAGTGTCCTTGGGTGTTGCTTGAGATGCAACCAAATGTTAGGATTGCCGATGAGATCACTCCTGTTATATAATGGTACAATAGGCAACAATACTATATAATTATTATGTTAGATATTTCAATGGGGAATAAATACTCAGAGTCGTATTTATTAATCTCTACTTAATCTTCCTAAGATTAAGTTCTTATTGCTAGTCTTATATCTACTTAGTCTTCCTAAGACTAAGTTTATTTGTTCACTTCTCCCTTATCCTATAAGGGAGATATCATAGTGTTACTTTCTTGGTAAAGAGCATAAAGGTGTTTTATATTCATAAAGTCATGAAGTTATATCTTTAGGAAATAACTTAGGTGGTTGCATGAAGAACTAATTACAATATCATATCCTCCTCCTTATATAGTCCTTCCTACAACCCATTCAAGTTTACAAATCAATAACTATTATGAGTCACAACTGTAACTCATACACTTGCGTAATATAACTATCACATGATCTAAATTAATCATGTGTAAAACTCACATGACCTTAACTAAGTTATGTGCACGAAACATAAGACCAATTATAACAACTATGATTCACTATTGTGAGTCATATGCAAAACTCACATGACTTTAATTAGTCATGTGGGCAAAACATTACAAACCTATGACCTCATAACCCTGAGTCATGTCAAAGCCCTTTTTCCATGCTAGGTTTGTAACAGGGACTCACATATAGTTTAAGTAGAATATCATATACTGCCAGTTCCTACCTATCACTACTGTAAGTTAATCATAAGTACACATATCTCCCCTAGGCTGACCAACGCATACCACTAAGTGCATTATTCCTTCTTGGATATTGGCCCACTCTGACCAAATAACATTTCCAATATGGAGTGCTTCAAGCACTACATCTCTAATATGACCACAGAAGAAAAACTCTTCATATCATGCAACTGAGGAGACATAACATTTATGAACTCTCATACCCATATGCATTTCATCTATGTAAGCCATTAGTAGACATAGCTGTTACAATCAAGCTGAACCTTCTACTACATTCAAGTTAGGTCTTCCCCTGATAGGAAAGTCTACTTAGCTCCCCCAGTGGGGTAACTTGGTGATTGGTTTAGTGGGTACTACCTACAGTCAACTCCCTGAAGGCACCCCTACTGTGATAAGGGTCATGCTTTTAGAGTTCTCAAACAACACCAATAGTCTTACAGTAATTGGGCACCAGTTGTGTCTATGTGTAATTCACCTACCCAGAGATGCTTCAACATCTTCCAGGCCACCCTAAGACCTCCTGGGAGGCTCTAGACTACCCCTCTGGTAATTCCTTAGTAACTCCTTCAGCTCTTTTCCGATTTGCACATATTTGGTACCAGAAGATAGCCCTTCTTCTGGAACAAATACTATGCCCTCTCATATATCCTACAGACAGCGTCCGGTCAGATAGATGGTGACAACTTATACAGTGTTACAAGAGTGTCTCCACCTAATTCCTTTTGTTAGGAAGGGAGCAACTCAACAGCCATAAGCCCATAATATGTGGTCCTTACGCTGGAGCTGCAGGGGGGTGTTAGGAATACCTCTGTAAAGTTCAGGAGCATTTGGAGCCCTGTAGCTCCTCCTATAGTCCCCCAAAGAGTACTAGGTTTGTAATCTTTAGATTTTACCAGAGTGCCCAACCCATATAGCATCACCCCCTACCCCAAGTAAGTACCTCTATATGCTAGGTAGGGTAACTTAGGACTCATGTTAGGGTAACTCAGACCTCATGGCAGGGTAACTCAGGCCTCATTACATGAGCCTTTCCTGAGCCTACCTTTTATACTATAACCTTATAACATCCTTAGTTGTCCAGCATAGTGAACCTAACTATCCTTACTTGTCACCCTCAGGGTTTCCAGTATGGGTGTAAGAATAGTCTACTGTAAGACACCTTCTGGTTGGTCATTATAACTATATTCCTTTGACTTTGTTGGGTGCTTTCCAGTCTCTTATTACTTCAGTTTTGATGTAGTCTACCCTGACTCTATTCTTATTGATGATGAATCCTAGCTATTGTGTTTCCTCTTTGTGCAATTCATATTTTGTTAGTTTGAGTCTGACACCTATTTCTTTCAGCTTCTCCAGCACCTTAAGTACATCTTTTTGGTGCTGTTTGAAGGTGTCTGAGTAGAATAATAAATCATCTTGATAGGTAATACTGATAATGTCTAGGTATTTACTGAGGGCTAGATTTAACTATCTTTAGAATGTTGCTAGTGTATTGGCTAATCTAAATGGTATAACCATGAATTCATACAGTCCATATCTGGTATGGGATGCTGTTTTCCACTCATCTCCTCTTTGAATGTCTGTGTTAATAGGTGTCCTTGATCTCTAACTTGGTGAAATATCATGCTGTTTTCAACCAATCCAGTCCTTTGCTTATGCGTGCTAGGGGGTATCAATTCTTTTTGGATACTGCATTTAACCCTCTATAGTCCACACATAATCTTAGACCTCTATCCTTCTTCTTGATAAACAGGATAGGTGCTCCTACTGAGGAGGATAATGGTCTAATCTATATTCTATTGAGGTTGACCTCTAGGTACTTGCTTAAGGCCTTCAGTTCTTCCCCTCTTAACAGGTATAGTGCCATGAATAGGGCTGTCTTTCCTTCCTCTAGCTTAATTTTATAGTCCACATATCAATGTAAGGGTAGGTCTATTCTTTCTTTTTCTTCAAACAGTCCTAAGAAGTTGTGATATTCCTTAGATACTATTTCTTTGGTTGACATTCTTTCCTTTTTTTGCTTTTTCAAGGCTAGTTTCATGCTAATCATTTTTGCTGCTAGGGAGATTTCATCTTCATCCCATCATAGGATGCCTGTCTAATTTCCTTGACGATAAATTTTTCCAAATGTTTTGGGTGAAATGAATGCTATTATAGTGTCTGTCATATTTCTTGGTTCTATTTTCTCTTGATCCATGCTTCTGGACCCCGATTTCCCCCTTTCTTTTTCACCTATTTCTTATACTTCTACCAAGTCCATCATGATGATTTTTTCAATTATCATTTGAGCTATACATTCTCTATGACTGACTTCATAGTCTTCTTCTATTAGGTTTACCAATAGGACTTCAATTTCACCTCTATAGTCTGCATCAATTACTCCTACATTAGTGGTTAAGTCCTTCTGGCTTGCTAATCCACGACATAGTACAATGCAAGTGTAGATGTTCTTAGGAAGTCCTACTGCTATTCCTGTTCTGATAAGAACTTGTCCTCTAGCTATGACTATAACATTCTCTGTACTGTACAGGTCATGTCGTGCAGCCATCTACAATCCCTTCATAGGTATTTTCATGTCCTTTCTTAGTTTCTTGACAATTACCCTTTGGCTTTTCTGGTTATTAATATTGACTTGCAGGATCTGACTTTCCAGTTCCTCTAGGACTTAGCTTTCTAAGTCAACTTCCATATTAACTGGTAAGATCCAACTTTTCAGATTTTCCCATATAGTTTATTTCTCTCATACTATGTATACTGGGAAAGAATTATCAAGGCATGTAACCATGTATCTATCATTGTCAAAAGTGACTTCTTCCTCTAATTAATCCTGGAGTTATGGTTTTTTAACCAGGTCATTCTCAAGATTGCTTTATGCTTGACCAAATTTGCTACAATAAAGGTAGTGTATTCCTTGTGGTTTCCTATATCTATGTGTATATCTGCTTGGTACATGATAGGTCCCAATTCTGAAACTATCCCATACACTATATATATATTTCTTGGTTTTTCAATTTTCTTCAGGGGTATCTGATAACTCATAGCAAAACTGTTATCAATGAAATCCTCTGTAGCCTCTAAGTCAATTATAGCATTTTTTGTTATATTATTTTTTCCATTATAAAGCTCTATTTCAATCATAATGTGAACTGTATCATGTTTCCAATATTCCATATTGCATGATGCCAAGTGTAGATCTGATATTCTGATGGTTTTTAGTTTGTCATCCTTTAGACCACCTCTTATTGGGGACTTTCCTCATTTAAAGTCTCCTCATCCTCTTTTTCAACCTCTATGTTGCAGATCTTAGTATTCTTAACTTGGCAGTCTTTCACAAAGTCTCCCTTGTTTCTGCATTTGAAACATGATTTTTCTTCTCTTCATTTCCGGAATTCTTCATTTGGCAGTCTCTGGAATCTTTTCGAATTTGTCCCATTGAGGTCCACTAGTATTGGGTCTCCCCTTAGATTATACATAGGAGTTGCTTTGAAGGTACTATTGCTATTTCTAGGTGTCATGGGTTCTGATTGTCTTGTTTGTTTATTCTATAGGTGTTGGATGGTGGCAAGCTTGATTTCTTTTGCAACAGCCTATCAGACTAAGACCTCAGGGTCTCCCAATGCCTTATCCTTATATCCATATTCACCTTGCAATTTCTTCATCATTCCTTAGAATAATGACTCATTTGCTGTAGCTTGGTCCTGTTTGCCTTTTTTAATATGAGGCGAAATTCATTCTGGTATTTTGTCATAGGCTTTATTCCTTGTGTTAGTTCTCTTAGCTTCATCCAAGCTTCTCCTTGTAGGTCCACTGCTCCAAACTCAGTTTTCAATATTTCTCTAAATTCTAGCCACATTGTCCAAGTTATCTGACTGGTCCCTTCTGTATAAGTGTAACGACCTACCAGAGGGTATCTTACAGTAAACTATTCTTACACCCATACCGGAGACCTTGAGGTCGATGCCTAAGGATAGTTTGGTTCACTATAGTGGACAACTATACATACTATAAGATTGTAGTATAAAAGGCAGGCTCGGGAACGGCTCATGTAATGAGGCCTGAGTTACCCTGACATGAGGTCTAGGTTACCCAGCCATAAGGTCTGAGTTACCCTGACATGATACCCAAGTTACCCTACCTAATATATAGGGGTACTTACTTGGGGCAGGGGGCGATCCTATAAGGATTGGGCACTCTGGTAAAATCTAAAGGCAACAAACCTGTTAGCCTTTGGGGGGTTATAGTAGGAGCTGTAGGGCTCCGAATGCCCCAGGATTTTACAGAGGTATTCCTAACACCCCCCTGCGGCCCCAGTGTAAGGACCACACGTGATGGGCTTACGGTTGTTGAGTTGCTCTATTCCTTACAAAAGGAACTGAGTGGAGGCACTCTTGTAATACTATATAAGTTGTCACTGTCCATCCAACCGGATACTGTACATAGGATATATGAGAGGGCATAGGGTGTACTCCAGAAGAAGGGCTATCTTCTCGAAACAAATATGTGTAAAATGGACAAGAGGTGAAGGAGTTAGTCAGGTAATACCAGAAGGGTAGTCCAGAGCCTCCTGGGTAGTCCCGGGGTGGCCCGGAAGATGTTGAAGTATCTCCGGGTAGGTGAATCACACATAGACACAACTCGTGCCCAATCGCTGTAAGACTATGGGGGTTGGTTGAGAACTCTGAAAGCATGATTCTTATCACAGTAGTGGTACTTTTAGGGAGTTGACTGTCGGTAGCCCCCACCAGGCCAATCACCAAGGTACCCTACTGGGGGAGCCAAGTAGACTTTCCTATTGGGCAAAGACTTGACTAGAATGAAGTAGAATGCTTAACTCAATCATGAGAGCTATGTCTACTAAAGACTTGCATAGATGAAATGCATATGGGTATGAGAGTTCATAAACAGTATATCTCCTCAGTTGCATGATAGTTTGCCACTAGCATGTTAACGATATGAAGAGTTTTTCTCCTGCAGTCACATCAGAGATGCAGCGCTGAAACACTTGATGTCGGAAGGAGATTTAGCCAGAGTGACCAACATCCACAAAGGAATAATGTCCTGGGTGGTGTGTGTTGGCCAGCCTGGAGGAGACAGTTGTGCTCATAGTTAAGTTAGAGTAGTGATGGGTGGGAACTGGCAGTATATGATATTCTACTTAAACTATATGTGAGTCCCACTCTACTCTGGCAATCAACTACCTCTCGAGAAACTTACTGAGTGAAGTGGCGGCTTAACGATATTAAGTTTTACTGTTTTGATTCTTCTTTACTCTACTGTTGATTTTTGCTTTTTGATCTTTGAGTAACTTCAGTGTAGTCGCGAACTTGGGATCCATCTTCCCTTAGGGCGCCCTCGTTACAGTATATCATTAAACAACTTCCTCGCTTAACTCTCTTGCACATGTTGTTATAAAACCTTCCTATGTTGACATATTCAAGTATGAGTCACTTGTCTGGTACAAGCCTGAGAAGCATCAGGTGGAATAAATTATGTCTTCCAAAGTTGGTTTTACTGACACAGTAGCACAGTAGTATGCCACCCAAACCCTATGAGCCAGTATCTTCATGGATCTATGGGGTTTAGAGTGGCAACCTGTGCCACAATTGCTTGAAGCTGCTCCCATTGAAGTTCCTCAGGCATGTCAAGAATTGGTTGTTGCAGACCCGAGGGCCCTCATGCAATCCTTTTCCCATGATGCTGACTTTACCAAGATGATGAGTGTTGACAATCAGGGTATCAGCTTTGCAGACTTCACACATGAGTATGTTGAACCATATATCCTTCAGGAAATCGCTCATCAATTTCATGCAGCTCAAGAACAGTTACATTTCTGGAATCAGCAAAGGCAAGCTGCATTTCGTCATGATATGGTGAAGATAGCACAGAGTTGGATGTTGGATCAAGGGGCTGCATTTCGTGAGCACATCCAAAATGCCAACTCGCTAAATACCAGGATCAGAGCTCTAGAGAAGGCAATCCAAGGTAGATATGCAATAGACTCTGATAATGACACAATTATGAGATTCTCCTCCCCTTCCACTAGTGCTTACTGAAAAACATGCACCTAACTTTGCTCTGAAGCTTCATGAAATGTTGCAGAAGGCAGAAGAAAGGCAATTCCTTACCCCTTTGGGGATATGAGAGATCAGTAACAATTGGGAAGAGCAGTTCTCTCAGGAAGCCTCACAGGCCCGTCCAACCCCCCCCGAAGAGCACAGAGGAGCAGAGACAATAGTCCCTCTGGGCCACTGGCTCCTATGACCAGGCCCATGCCGAGGGTGGAGATAAGGACAAGGCAGACACCACCAGTGTGAGAAACATCAACGACTCTTTCAGGAGCCAGAAATACCATGAAAGTTGCAGTCCGACCATCCACAGGGGAGAGACCTTTTAGTATTGCAATGCTGGTTCCTATGGGACAGGCACCGCAGACACCAGTGCGAAATACTCCTATAGTCATTCCGCCAGCCCCAGGACCTAAGCCTTCAGGTAGTGGTTCTGGTCTTCTTGGGGTCCCGGGGGCTTGGGTGCAGTTATTTGTGAGTGATTGTTCCCCTGCTTATTGGGTTGAGGGAGGGTCAATTTTCAAAAGAGGCTACTACCATATTGACGGGTGTGTTGAACTTCCTTTACAGGCAGTTAGGCACCCATCAGGATAAAATACGTCAAGAGGAAAATGACCTGAAGTTGAAGAAACCCCATGTGATTTCTGTGGCTCAATTCACCACCAAGGACTCCCACTTGCACCAGAGACTTGTTTGGAAGAGCAACAGTCCTGGTTCAAACCCAGGCAAGTAATGGGAACTCCGAGTCAATCGGACAGTACATGCTTACCCCCTCTAACACCACACCCACACCCACCATCTAGGGGTAGTTCCCGCTTTAGTGGACTGGGTAGTCCGGAGGAATCCTTTGATGGATATGATGTCCCGGGGGGAGGTGGGGGTAACATACCTCCTGCAGGTGGAAATGCTGGGGCTGGAGGAGATCCGGGTGGTTCTGATTTCTCTAGCAGCTCTGACAATGATGCCGACTCCCTCCCTGATCTTGAGCAATTCCTTGGGTGATATAAGTCAAACTGAAATGACTCAAAGAAGAGATGCTATGGCTGCAGAACTTGTAAGCTGGCCAAATTCTTACAGTCATATAAGAAGGAAAGCAAGACAGCTTCTTGGTAAAGCCTAAGAAACCTGAGAAATTGGGTGACGTCAAAGCTTTTACCGGGGATGTTAATGACACTCTGAGGTTCCTTAGTGATGTAGAAATCAAGTTTAATTATTTCCATGAGTCTGTCACTGAAGACATGGATAAGATTAGCTTAGTTATCCCTCTCTTGGAAGGTTCTGCCAAAAGCTGGTATATGGGTCTCTACCATTATATTAATGAGGAGGCTGCCCAATGAAGTGGAATGCCATTTAACCCAGACAATGAGCTACGTACCTGGGTAGGATTCCACTGTCGTCTGGAGACCAGTTTTGGAGGACATACCAATTAGGATCGCTCTTTAGCTGAGTGGACCTCTTTGGAGATGAAACCCAGCCAAGTAGATAAGTACTTGGACAAGGTCATTGATAAAATGACCAAACTAGGGTATATGGATGGATGAGCAGTGAAAGACAAGGTGCATATCGGTATTACATCAGAACTGCGGACAGCTTAGGCTTATTAGAACCCCCATCCCAAGGATGTAAATGAGTACCTCGATCTCCTAAGGAAAACTAGCCATGACTTGGAAGATAATACACACTTTAGCCGAACAGTTGTTAAAGACAAGGGATCCAGTCATGATAAGAGTGAGGACAAGTATTCCTCAAAGAAGCAACAGAAGAAGGGAAAGGGTTTGGGTAAGCAGAATCCCAAACCTGCTAACTCTTTGGGCAGTCATCAGTCAAAGCTGGAAAATTGAGAGTATTCAATTACTCACAAGAATATTCCTAGCACACTCCTTGACAAGCACCAAAAGTTAAGCCGATGCACCAAATGTGGAAAACCAGGTCACTTCTGGTGGAAGTGTACCTTTATTACTCCGGTTGTTAGCTCTTCTAAGCCAGCCAAGGCATGCAAGCGATCTGCAGAAGAGGCGGGCCACACATCTGGTCCCTCTAACAAAGTTAAGTGCATTGATGCCCCTCCTGCTGTTACTAGAAAAATTCTTGCAGTTCGCGAATCAACTCCTCAGCTAATGGAGGTTGATACGGATGCTTCGGACTAGGTAAGTAAACCTCCTAAGAGAAATTAGTTAGCAACTAACAATTCTCTAGGCCAACAATGGTATGCTGGGGTGAGAAACTCAATGGACTGGATATTGACAGGGTAAGTCCACCCTCTGAAGACCATGTATAGAAAGCTAAATTTGACTAGGCTCAGTGGAGTAAGGTAGTCAAGGATGGAAATGGTTTTCTCATGGGTTTTCGGTATTAGGGGTTCTCTCTGTTATGGGTCTATTGTATTTTTCTTATTATATTCTGTCTGGTTTTTCTTGGTTTGCTTGGAACTGGTTTAGTTATGTTTACATCAAATGGGACTTGATTATATACAATGAAAGTTATTTCCAAGTTTACCTGAGGAGGGTTTAGTACCCAAAATCATGCTGGTGTGATAGTAAACAGCACTACTTACTTTGACTCATGATTTTAAACTTAATTGTTTGCAAAACACTTTAAAAACTTAACTGTGATTGGCCTATTTTGACCTCTCTTGTATTGAAACATGAGAGACCCCATACCCTTACTTACCTACTAACATTATTTGATACTAGAAATGTCTAGCGAAGGAAGAACCAGAAAGCGGCAGAGACTCTCAGGTCCCCGCGATATACAAAGTCTATCCGGGTGAAGGTTAGAGTAGAGTGGCAACTGAATGCAAAAAGGAGTAGTGCAGAAGCAGTACTACTCCTGGATAGTGGCACTACAGGAGCTGTGCTCAGTAGCAGATGGGTAAAGGACACTCAAATGCCCTGTGTCTGAAGGAAGACTCCTTCCCCCATATTAGATGCAAGTGGGAACAATATCTCAGGATCAGGTCTCCATTATACCAAGGCAGTAAAGATGAAGATAGGAGACCACTCAAATAAAATGAGCTTTGAGATTGCAGAAATGCCAGAGGGAAAAATTGATAGGTATCTTCCGATGTCCTGGCTCTCTGAGCATAACCTGGACATTGATTGGAAAAAGGGTATACTGGCCTAGCGGTCAGTATACTGTAAGGTAAATTGCCTAGCTGGATGTGGTTACTGGCTATTAGAATTCATCACTGAGGAAGAAATGATGGCTGAGGATCAAGAATCTGTCTATCTCCTTGGGATGGCTAAATTCTCAGATGAAGATGGGAATGATATCACAATAAAGCTCCTCCCAGAATATAAGGACTTTAGTGATATCTTTATTCAAGAAAGGATAGAGTCCTTACCGCAGTAGTCTAAGTATGATCACAAGATTGAACTACAGGCGGGAACAACTTCTCCTTTTGGTCCACTCTATCCCCTCTCAGAGAAGGAACTAAAGGCTCTCCATGAGTACCTTGATGAGATGCTAGCAACAGGAAAGATTAGGAGATCTAGCTCACCAGCTGCTGCTCCTATATTATTTGTACCAAAGCCAGATGGTACACTATGGTTATGTATTGACTATAGAAGACTCAACAAGATAACCATGAAGAGTCATTATCTCCTCCCACTAATGAATGAGCTGAGGGATAGACTTGGGAAAGCAAAGGTATTTACCAAGTTAGATCTGAAAAACAGTTATTACCTTTTGCGAATGGCAAAGGGTGAAGAATGGAAGACTACTTTTCGTTGTCGGTATGGCTTGAATGAGTATACTGTGATGCCATTTGGGTTATGTAATCCACCATCTACTTTTTGGAGTATGATAAATGATGTATTTAGAGATCTACTACAGGAAGGAGTCATCACTTATATGGATGATATCCTGATCTACTCGGAGACAATAGAGGAGCATATTGCTCTAGTTAGAAGAGTAATGGAAAAGCTGCGAGAAGCTAGCTTATGTGTTAGCCTCAAGAAGTCAACCTTCCACCAGAGAGAAGTTGAATTCCTAGGGTATAAGATATCTGATCATGGGATATCAATGATAACAGAAAAGGTGGAATCAATCAAGAACTGATTGAGTCCAAAGAGTGTTGTCAAGGTACAAAGCTTCATAGGCTTTACTAACTTCTACTGCAGGTTCATCAAGGGGTTTAGCAAGATAGCGAGACCACTGACAGACCTGACAAAGAAGGATATTAAATGGGACTAGACACCAGCCTGCACAGAGGTTTTTGAACAATTGAAGGAGTTGTTTACATCCAGCACTATTCTAGCACACCTTGACCCTAACTGGCCAACAAAGTTAAAAACCAATGCAAGTGACTTTGCATTAGGTGCTGTTCTGTCCTAGCTCTGTGAGGATGAGAAATGGCACCCAGTGACCTATCATAGTAGGAAGTTCATACCAGCAGAGGTGAATTATGATGTCCATGATAAGGAAATGAGAGCGATTGTGGTAGCATTCAAAGAATGGGACCATTTACTGAGGTCTGTCACTGATCAAATTGTTATATATACAGATCATAAGAATCTTGAATACTTTAATAGTACCATGATACTGAATAGACAGCAACACCACTGGGCGGAATTCTTACAACCATTCAATTTTAAGGTTATCTACTGTGAAGGTAGGTTGAATGAGAAGGCAGATGCATTGTTGAGGCATAGGGACTGCTGCCTTAAAGGGGGGGGTAATTCTCAACCAAACCCCGAAACAACCTTTTTCCAACCAGGTCAATAGGTTGTAAATACGGAGTGGGACATCTTGCGACCACAGGTGTTGCAATCTTGCCAAGGCTATTGGTTGCAATCTTCCTTTTTGGAAGTGCTTAAGAAAGCAACCAGTGCAGATGACAAGTACATGGGCATATTCAAGTCAGTCATAGGTGGGCAGAAAGATGTTGACCCTAGTTTTTCGGTAGAGAAGGACTTACTACTCTATAAGAATAGGTGGTATACCCGAGGCCAAAGGGTTGAAGCAAGCAATCATGGAGGCAGAATATAATTCCCGTATTGTAGGACACTATGGGACATACAAGCCAGTTGGATGTATCAAGGCAAATTTCTACTGGCCAAAGATGGATGAGCACATCATGGAGTATGTGCATACTGGCGATACATGTTAAAGGAGCAAGACAGTCTGACACAAGAAATTTGGATTACTTGAACCAATTGAGGTGCCAATAAGACTATGGAATGATATTTCTATAGACTTCATTGTAGCATTACCAGAGTCTGAGGGATATACAAAGATATGGGTCATTGTTGATCGATTCTCGAAAATGGCTCACTTTATACCATTGACAATGGAGGTGTCTATAGCAAAGTTGGCATTAATATTCCTGAAGGAGATATGGTGCGTACATGGACTCCCAGAATTGATATTCTCACACCGAGATAGCCAATTCACCTCTAGGTTTTAGGCAAGGTTGATGAAGTTACTACAAATCAAGCTTAATATATCGACGGCTTTCTAGCCAAAAACTAATTGGCAGACTGATCAGGTGAACCAGACTTTGGAACAATATCTTCACAGCTATTACTCATATCAGCAAGACGATTGGGTGTCTTTGTTATCATTGGCAGAGTTTGCATACAATACTTCTACCTCGGAATCCACTAGGGCTTCTCCTTTTGAGATTAACTATGGATTCAACCCTTATACAAACTGGTCAGGTATAGTCCCAGATAGCCAAGGGATTCATCCAAGCAGCGAGCTCTTAGTATGGAACTGGGAAGGTTCATGGCAAGACGTCAGAGAAACCTTACAAGGGGTACAAGAAAGGTAACGGAAGTGGCATGACCACAAGAGGCTACCATCTCCAGAATACATTACAATGAAAGATGTGACCAATGGAGTTTTGAGAATGGCCGACCACGTAATGTTGAACCGAAAAAACATCCAGACAAAAAGTCAAATGGAGAAGTTAGACTACTGAATGTTTGGCCCCTTTGTGGTTAAATGAAAGGTAGGGTCCCGGGCCTATGAGCTCAAACTCCCAGCTCGTTGGTCAATCCATCCCGTATTCAATGTCAGTCTACTAGAACCATACCATGATGATCCAGTAGGTAGGCTCCAGAAGGAAGTTCCGTTACCAGAGATAGTAGACAATGAGCCAGGCTATGTGGTTAAAGCTATCCTGGATAGTCATTGGTATGGCAGGATAAAGTTGAGTTTCCACTACTGTTTCATTCAATGCTTAGTAGCGTGGGAAGGTTATGGAACAGAGGAGAATTCATGGGAATCTTTCAAGATACTAGAAGGAATAGCCATAGAGGCCCTTAATGATTTTCACTGAAGGTATCCCTCCAAGCTAAGGGATCGCTGCATCATGGATGTACCAAAGCTGGGAAATAAAAGACGTCGCTAATGGTCCGGAACAGACCTTAGAGAAGAGGGGAGTTGTGTAACAACCCACCAGAGGGTGTCTTACAGTAAACTATTCTTACATCCATACCGAAGACCTTGAGGTTGATGCCTAAGGATAGTTTAGTTCACTATAGTGGACAACTATACATACTATAAGATTGTAGTATGAAAGGTAGGCTCAGGAAAGGCTCATGTAATGAGGCCTGAGTTACCCTGACATGAGGCCTGGGTTACGATGACATGAGGTCTCGGTTACCCTTCCATAAGGTCTGAGTTACCCTGACATAGCACCCAAGTTACCCTACCTAGCATATAGAGGTAATTACTTGGGGCAGGGGGTGATCCTATAAGGATTGGGCACTCTGGTAAAATCTAAAGGCAACAAACCTGGTAGCCTTTGGGGGGCTATAGGAGGAGCTACAGGGCTCCGAATGCCCCAAGATTTTACAGAGGTATTCCCAACACCCCCCTGCGACCCCAGTGTAAGGACCGCACGTCATGGGCGTACGGTTGTTGAGTTGCTCCATTCCTTACAAAAGGAACTGAGTGGAGGCACTCTTGTAACACCATATAAGTTGTCACTGTCCGTCCAACCAGATGCTGTCCGGAGGATATATGAGAAGGCATAGGGTGTACTCCAGAAGAAGGGCTATCTTCTGGAAACAAATATGTGTAAATCGGATAAGAACTAAAGGAGTTACTCAGGTAATACTAGAAGGGTAGTCCAGAGCCTGCTGGGTAGTCTCGGGGTGGCCCGAAAGATGTTGAAGCATCTCCGGGCAGGTGAATCGCACATAGACACAACTCGTGCCCAATCACTGTAAGACTATTGTGGTTGTTTCAGAACTCTAAAAGCATGATTCTTATTACAGTAGTGGTACTTTTGGGGAGTTGACTGTGGGTAGCGCCCACCAGGCCAATCACCAAGGTACCCAACCAGGGGAGCTAAGTAGACTTTCCTATCAGGCAAAGACTTGACCAGAATGAAGTAAAATGCTTAGCTCGATCATGAGAGCTATGTCTACTAAAGGCTTGCATAGATGAAATGCATATGGGTATTAGAGTATGTAAATGGTATATCTCCTCAGTTGCATTATAGTTTGCCACTAGCATGTCAACGATATGAAGAGTTTTTCTCCTGCAGTTGCATTAGAGATGCAGCACTGAAACACTTGATGTTAGAAGGAGATTTAGCCAGAGTGACCAATATCCACAAAGGAATAATGTCCTGGGTGGTGTGTGTTGGCCAGCCTAGAGGAGACAGGTGTGCTCATGGTTAAGTTAAAGTAGTGATTGGTGGGAACTGGCAGTATATGATATCCTACTTAAACTATATGCAAGTTCCACTCTACTCTGGTAATCAACTACCTCTCGAGAAACTTACTGAGTAAAGCTGTGGCTGAATAATATTAAGTTTTACTGTTTTGATTCTTCTTTACTCTACTGTTGATTTTCGCTTTTTTGATCTTTGAGTCACTTCAGTGTGGTCGTGAACTTGGGATCCATCTTCCCTTAGGGCACCCCCATTACAATAAGGGGTGAGTCAGCTACTCACATCCTCTCTTAACTGGCTGCAGATGTAGATTATTTTTTCCTCTTCATATTCAATGGCCCACCCTACAACCATATAGTAGACCTGTAGTTGAGCTAACAAGTTTTGTATCCTACTCCAATCTCCTTGGAAGGTTTCTGGTTCCTTAACTTTGGGTCTTTTAGTTTCTTTCCCCATACTCTATATGATCTGTCTTAGTTGTTCTGCCATTAACTCAGGTCGTGGGAGTGAGTTTGTGGGCCTAGAACCTCCTCCTCCTCTTCTAGCTGCTCCTTCTATCCTCTCTTCTTGTACTTCTATAGAGGCAGATCTTTCTCATGATCCTTCTTCTGACATAATAGGGCTAGCTGTCCTTCCTCTTTTAGAGGCAGTTCTTGAAAGTATGTGTGTGACCTCTAGTAGTTCTAATAATTGATCTTTGTATTCAAAATCTATGTTGTCATCGGGTGTTGCTTGAGTTACAATCAAATATTAGGACCACTTATGTGATCACCCCTAACTATAACTCACAACAGGTAACAAATTCTCATTGATAGTCAATGGCTTCTAATAGGTAATATGTACCAAGTTCTTTTTCACTTCTTTTCTATTTGGGTATAAATACTCTGAATTGTAATAAGCTTTCCTAAGGCTTATTCTTCCACTATACTCAGCCTTCCTCAGACTCCAGTTCTCATAGTCTTACTAGATCTTCCTAAGACCTATGTTTTGTCATAGATTAAGTCCTCCTAAGACTTAATGATTCACATGTGTTTCTCTCCCTATCCTATAAGGTAGAGAATATTGAGGTATTTCTTAAAAAGAGTAAATTTTTAAAGTTATAAGTAAGGAAATAACTTAGGTAGTTGTATGAAGAACTACAATACCATATCCTTCCCCTTATATAGTTCTTCCAACAACTCGCTTACAAATCAAAACTATTATGAGTGACAATTGTAATATATACACTCATGTAACATCAAAGCCCCATGACCTTAACTTGGTGAAGTGCGCAACTCACATGACTCATAACTAAGTCATGTACATGAAATCTCATAACATCATATAACTCAATTGCGTTATTGCATAATCAATAATATAAGTATAACTTACAAGTGTAAGTCATACATGAAACCTACATGACTTCCAATAAAGTTATATATGTGAAACTATTATATACCCTATGACTCATAACCATAAGTCATATGAAAAGCCATTTCCATGTTAGGTTTGCAATAATCAACTACCTTTTAAGAAACTTACTAAGTGAAGCTGTGGCTTAACGATATTAAGTTTTACTATTTTAATTCTTCTTACTCTCCTGTTGATTATCACTTTTGATCTTTGAGTCAGCTCAGTGCAGTTAGGAACTTGGGATCTATCTTCCCTTAGGGTGTCACTATTATAGAAAGAGAATACTTGGGATTCATCATTAACAATGATAGAGGTAGAGTGGACCCAGTCAAGACTGAAGCAATAAGAGACTTAGAGTGGAAGGTACCAGAGAAAGTCAAACTTGAAAGTGTTCAGTCCTTTGTAAGATTCTGCAACTTCTATTACTGATTTATAGAAAGGTTTAGTAGGGCCGCTAAACTACTATATGAACTGATGAAGAAAAACTATAAATGGGAATAGGGAGAAGGAGTATAAAAAGCATTTGCAGGACTAAAAGCAAAACTTATAATAGCTCTCATACTATGATATTTCCATCCTGATCAACCCATTATGATAGAAATAAATGTATTGAATTACATATATTCTACAATCATATCACAATAAGACAAAAATATATGTGGAAAGTGATTGCTTATCACTCCAAAACTATAACAAAAGCAGAATGTAATTACAATATCCATGATAAGAAACTCCTAGTAATAATGTAAGGACTGAAGGAATAGCAAAAATATGTAGAAGGGAGTGCACATAAAGTGAAAATTCTTACAGATCACAGAATTTAGTGCCATTCACAACTATGAAGAAACTGAACAGATAACAAATTCAATAGAGTGAGGTATTGAGTCAATATAATATTAAGATAGAATATCAACTCCAAAAGGAAGGAGAGAAACTGGATACCCTTATGAGAAGATTAGAGAACCTCCTTGAAGGAAATAATAAACAAAAAATACAATAAAAACAAATGCTGTTACTGAAAGAGAAATTCATGGATGAAGGGTATGAAACTGGAACTGAAGAAATCAATACTATGGAAATACAGAAATTAGAAACAGTAGAAATTATGAAAAGAATAAAAGAAAAGTCAGGACAGGATCAGTTAATTCAAGAAATAAGTAAAACTTTAGAATAAGGAGATAAGGAATTTCCAAAAGTAGCCCTAGAACTATGTAAGTGGAAGGAAGAATACCTTTGGTATGAAGGGAAATTTTGGCTTCCAGAGAATGAACCAATCAGGACAGAAGCAATGAGATAAAATTACAATATACTACAAAGTAGTCATGGGGGAATGGCAAAAACTATAGAGTTAGTGTAATACACATACTATTGGCCAAATATGCAACAGGATATTAAATATTATATTAGGAATTGCAACATGTGTTAATCGATAAAAGCAATTTATCATGTGCCATATGGACTACTACAATCACTTGAAATACCAGATAAACCATAGAACTTAATAAGCATAGATTTCATCATAGACCTGCCAGAATCAAACAGTTATGATGCTATATATATAGTAGTAGATCACATGACTAAAATGTCATACTTTCTCTCTTGCTGCAAGGACATGAAGACCATACAATTTGTGTAGCTATTCATGAAAAATATCTTCAAACAGCATGGATTGCTGAAAGATATCATCAGCAACTGAGGTTCAATATTCACATCTATCCTATAGAAAGAAATAATAAAAGGAATAAGTATCAATAGGAATTTGTGCACAGCCTTTCACTCTCAGACTGATGGATAAACAGAAAGGATAAACATCTCATTAAAACAGTTGTTCTGTGGATATATAGAATATTCATAAAAGGACTGAGAAGAATAGTTACCATTCATAGAATTTGCTTACAATAACTCAGTACAAGAAATAATTAAGACAACATCATTCTATACAAATTATGGAAACCATCCTAATAATGAGCTAATAAGTTATAAGACTATAATAAAGGTATTACAAAGAGAAAACATGAGTCATTTACATGATATAATCAGAATAGAGATTAGTTTAGCACAAAAAGATCATGAAGGAAAATACCAATCAACAAAGAAGACCTGACTCAAGACTGGAATCAGGAGATAAAGTTTGACTGATAGTGAAAGATATTTGCACCATAAGACCATCCAAGAAACTAGACTACAAAAAACTGAAATGATACAAAATATTAGAAGGGGCTGGGAATAAGGCATATAAACTCACACTTCCCCCTTCAGCCAACAACAAACACCCAATTTTCTACATCAATAAACTTGAACTTTATCAAAATAATCTTCTACCATCACAAAGAAAAGAACTACCTCTTCTTATAGAGATAAAAGGAGAAAATGAATACAAACTTGATCAAATTGTTAGCTCTCAACTACACTACAATAAACTCTAATACAATACTAAGTGGACTGTATACCTACCAGAATATGATCTAGAGTAGTACCTAGCTAAAAACTTCCACAATGTAGAAAATGCAGTTAAACAATTTTACTAAGAAAACTCAGGAAAGCCTGATCAAAGAGGAGAAATAATTAAGTAATGATAATTGGGTGAACTTAGTGGACCTCCTAGCCTTGAAACAGATTATCCCAAAGTAAAAAGAACACAACTAGAAAAGCTGGATCAGATGTTTCTATGACAAGTACCAGGTCTACATCAGTAAAAAATTAGAATCAGATTACTGGCCAAGGGAAATATATAGAATACCCTCCAGTTTACTACCAATATTACCACCTATAATATTATAGGATAAACTTGTATTCCCACTACCCTGTATGCCACCATTACCACCAGTGACAACAACTACTATGTCCCCTCCAGAGATTTCAGGAATGATATCAGAGAGAAGGAGGGGCAAAATATCTTGGCCTAAGGTGAAGAAGGAAAGGAGTATGTCCTGGGCAGACCAGGAATAGGAGAAACCCCCATTACTGAGGTCCTCAATGATCTCTGAACCAAATACTCTTGAGAGCCTATACAAATAAATAGGCAATCTCCAAACAATGGTAGATGAGGTAAAGGTAGATATGAGACTCTACACAGGGTAAACCAAGATGTGAGAATTGAAAGGGAGAACTCTTGAAAGAGAGAATCTATATCTGAGCAAGGCAGTAATGGCTCAAAAGGTGAGAACAGGACTGGCTGAAAGAAAAGTTAGAAATTTGAGGAGGAAACTTGAGATACAGGAGAAGAAGAACAAATTATTATAGGAATTATGAGAGAACAGCAATTAGGAAAAAAGGAAGATGGTGAAATATCTGGAGCAGTTGGCAGGAAAAGAGAGGGATAACAAACTATTGGCTAAATAGAACTTAAGTTATGGGAGAGGAGAGCTAGCCTTACAAACCTAGCAAGGAATAATAGTTTTACATGACTCATGTTTAAGAGTTATAGGTTTGTAATATGGTTTTGCATATATGACTTCATTATAGGTCATGTGGGTTTCACACATGACTCATATTTATAAGTTACAGCTATTATATTAATTTGATTACATAATAATTTGGTTGGGTTATATGAGGTTTTGTATATATGACCTATTTAGAGGCATGTGAGTTTTGCACATGACTAGGTTTAGGGTTATGTGATTATTATGTTATGTGAATATATAAGTCACAATTGTGACTTATAGTAGTTTTAATTTGTAAGCAAGTTGTAGGAAGAACTATATAAAGATAAGAATATGACAATGTAGTTAGTTCTTCATACAACTACCTAAGTTACTTTCTTACTTATAACTTTAATGAATACATTCTTTATCTCTACTAATTCATACTCCTCCTCCTAAGAAGTATATATTAATAAGGTTCAAACAGGCACTTCCAGTAACTTCTACCCTATAGGATAAGATACAAGAGGGTAGCATCTGATAAGATTAGTCTTAGAAGTCTAAGACTTAATAGAAAGAGAGAGTAACCTTGAAAGGTTCAGAGTGTAGTATAGAAGATATAATTAAGAGAAGTATAACTGCAAGTCAGTTCAGAAACTAAAACTTAGAAAAGCAATATCATTATTATACAAATATTGCCTATTGCACAGTCATAAGGAAGAAGGTAATCATAATAGGTATCTCCTCATCTACTCCATGGACCAGGATGACATCATCAGTGCAATTGTCTAGGCAGTAGTCAGACTCAAAGAAATAAGTGTAGTTGGTAAAATTGAATTTCACATCTTAGTATTTAAGTAAGTGGATTCTAAGAGTCAAAAAATAGCCACCAAGCTTAGTAATGAAGGCAGGTATTATTTCATAGTAGTCATCAGTTAACAAACTAATTTTATTGATATGAGTGATGGTACCAGAGTTTATATATTATCTATCTATTACAGTCAGGTGTTGAGGTTCTTTCAGGGTAAACAGAGAAAGTTTATAGTGGCTGGTAAACTGTTCATCTATAAATACATATTTGTTAGCTCTGGAATCGATAAGGATATGAGTCTTAATCACAATTTGGTTATCAACAAGGTTACAGGTTACTATTAAGTGATTATCCTCAATTCTATTTTCTATATCATCTAAAGAAACTATAGATAATGAAAGAAATGAAGGAAACTTATTATGTCCCACAACAGTGCTGAAGGCTGAATATTGGACTTCTAGTTTTCTGACTACTCAGGGTCAGGATGGAAGTCCTAGGCAATAAAGTTCACTAGTAGAGAACTGATAGTAGTAACATGATCACAAAGGGGTCTTATTCTCTTTTTGGACAGTATCTCAGGCTAGTGAAGTAACCATGTCCACTATAATCAATACATAATCTCAGACATATGTGATCTGTTTATTATTCTTCTATTAGTTTAGGATGTTCAGTGAAAAGGTTTATAGGTTCTACTTGAATACACATTTCCATGATTGCAGTAGATAGAGTAATAGTAGAGGCAGGTAGACAAGTCCAGGATGAGGAGGAGCCTTTTTGTTGCATACATGGACATATATCTTGTTGTCTAAATGTTTCAGGAGGAGAATATATTAGTCTAAGGCATCAGGTATATCATAGTTTATAAGGGTATCCTTTAACTCATTGTTGAGTCCATGGTACAAGACAGTCTTCTTAGTAGTATTATTCTATGTGATCTCTGTAAAGTAATGTTGGAAGTTAGCAAGATACTCAGAGAAGGTTTTGTTTTTCTGGAATAGGTTGTGAAGATTTCATTCACCAGTAGCAATATAGTCAGGATCTCCAAAGGCATTCTCAAGTAGTGTAATGAGTGCATCTATATTTTCTAGATTAATGTAGCCATCAGTGACTAAGGTAGTACCTGTTTAGAGCCCTACCTTTTGAGGTAACTATTAGTATAAGCAAGCATGTATTGTAGATTACAGAACTTATGAGTATTACCTAGAAACTTGGTACAAAGTTGTGCAATGAAGGACTATAACTGTTCTTGAGTACTATTAAACTATTGTAGGTGAGGGATAAGCCCTCTCTTCAATTCAGTAGTAGCTTGTCTTCCTACAACCACAGTGAGCATATTGGTAATGGCAGTTTAAAGGGTGACAATGGTTGCATGTTTGTAGACTAGGTCTCCTTTGGCTATTCCTAACCTCACTTTATCCTTTATCCTTCCACCAGCATCATATCTAATTCCTTAGTCAACTCTCGTAGTTGAAGTTAGATTTTTAGAAATTCTGGATGTTGTTATAGCAGCAGTATTAAAGAAAGGTTAACAATCTCAGTCACTATAGCATGTATTATAATGATCTATTAGAGCCTCACTTTAGCTGTGGTACCTCAAAGTTATAGTTTAGGTATATTAGTTAGCTCTTGGAAGTAGTGGTAGGTATTTTCACTTAATTCAATATGGTGAGACATGATAGTAAGGTTATGTAGGTTAGGTCCTTGTTAGATGCAATCTTGTGTAATGAGAGCTGAGATAGGTATGGATAGCCCAAGATATACAATATCAAATTTAGGGTAAGATAGGCTAAGGTGATGAAGGTCACTTCAAATAAGACAAGGTTCTTAGATAAAACTATTAGAAAGGGTATGATGATATTCTAAAGGCAGGTTTAGGTACATGTAATATCAGGTTAGGTTTAGGATTTATGGATTTAAGGTTTGGAAGACAATAATACACTGAATATTTTCAAGTACAGGTTCAGGAGGAAAATACCAGATTGTATAAAGAATAAAGGAAATGGGAGCATATCTCCCTTATATAGATAAAAGAAATTCATCACTTAGAAATCAACTCCTACAACTCATGCTCTGTATGAGTTGTACTAAGTCTTATGTATAACCAAAGAAAAACCTTAACTAATAACCAAGAAAATACCCTGTAGCAACTATATAACCAAAGAAAGAACACCAAAAATTATCCTATCTTAACAAAGGAAATCCTAACCCTTCATCTTAGAGGTCAACTTTGGATGACTATAACACCAGATCTACTGGAGCAGAGGGGTGCATGAGGGAAAAGTAATGATGTTTTTTTTTTTTTTTTTCTTAGTGTTGAGTTTTCAATCACTAGAGGTATAGTGGATATGGAGGATGTCAACTTGACAATAGACTCTACAACATTATATACAAAATAGACTTGTGCGTGGGTGGGTTAGTGTTGTTTCATTATAGAATTTTGTGAAAAAACTAGTTTTTCCTATTTTTCCAATAATATCATTTTGGTCTCATTATTGCAGTTTGGTTGTTGCCATTTCTCATCAACCAGATATGACACTTGATGTCAAAATGACGTTTTCACTCAAACCACTATAATCAGGGTCATTATTGAGGTTTTGCATTGCAACCAGACGCACCCTTATTCTGCACAATGGTAATAACAACTTCCATGGATAAGTTTAGAGGGAAATGTAAATTACCTACTAGACACAATGAACTCATGGGTGGTGGAAATTAGTAGTGAAACTAGTAGTTGAAGCTTTATCTGTACCGTATTTTGTTCTTAATAATCTCGTTGAGTACGAGCCTATTATTCGTTCGTCGATCAGTACTGGAATGAGGTGCCCGACTTCAACTCGGCCGCGTGAGTACAGTACTTATTCCTCCATAGCCCTACGAGTGCACTAAACTCGGAACATAAAAGTGGATGATTTGCCACAATCCCGTATTGTTACAGAGTTCCTGGGCTTTCACAAGGGGTCGTATCCGGCCTCTTCTTTTTTATGGCGAGGGAGAGAAATTTCAAGCCTGATGTGGCATGGTTTTCTTATGCCCCCGAAGTAATATTGATTTAGGGCAAACAGTGTTTCGCTGCCGCTTGCCGTATATATAACTAGTGTGATTGTGGTGGACCTCTTAAACAGAGGTACAAGTAGGCAAAAGATCCCTACTTTGGTATTCAGCAGCTCCTAACGCACAAAAATTAGTGTGAGAAGGTCTTTAAGAGTTGCATATTACCGTAGATTACCTATCCCTTTCTGGATAGCGTATTTGCTCGATTATCCCATCATCCGACCCGGTTTTCACACACTTTTAGTACAAAAGACGGAGATCTTGGTACAGGTTCCCAGCATGAAGTATCTGAACATTTGAGTCTGAATTTAGTAAGGGCGCTCAGATACGCGCAGATAATTACCCATACAAATTTTTAATCCCTTTGTTCAGGTACTTCTTGCAGGTAACCTGTACGAAAATTCAATGATAAATAGGAAAGGCCATCAATCTCGGCTGTGACCTGGCCAATAAATCTATGAAGAGGATCTGTCACAGTATTAGGGGGGCTTTTGGGTTGTTTTACCACTTATACTTTGTACCCTACAGGTTAGCAACGCTGTTAGTTCAAGTGCTTGAAAACGTACTCGAGTACGAAGGGATAAGAAAAAAAACCCGCTAGAACGTAGGAATTCCGCTTCTGGGCTGGGAAAGATTACACCAAAATACTCCAAACTCAGACCGCAGGATAAAAAGACTTGGAAGGCGGACAGCACTTTTCTGTTGTCATATTTGAGTAAATATGGTACCCCAATGATCATATGAATAAGGAAATGTGAGTTCTTTCTTCTCTTTCTCTTATAATAGGATGCAGTAGTTATAATAAGCATTCTGGCCCCTGTGAAAGGTTAACACCAGTGCCAGCAAATGACCTGCCATGGGCACCAGAAGATAATCCCCAATTGCTGCCTCATGACACCTGCTAAGTGCCACGCTTATGACGTGGGACACTCAGCAATGAACCCAAACTGCCTGAAGAGGCTGACGGTCAAGGCAGCAGCAAAGGAGAAGTATGACCTGAGGATGGCAATGCTAGCCAACCGGCCAAGAGAGCAGTTAAACCCCCAATAGATATCATCATGTCGAGCAACCAAAGACATGATGACAACAATAGATGGAGAATAAATGTGGTTCAACACAATTGCAGAGGGAGCAACAGTATTTTTCTTTCATTATTTCACATAGTTAGGAGTTTTAGGGTTTCTTTTATTTGTGTTCAAGACCCCCCACTGTATAATGGGAACCTATTGAGGGCCCCAAGTTTCAAGTGTATTTCTTTTACCCATGCTCAGGTTCATGTATGTACTTACATTAGCTTAAAGATTTTGCTTGATGTTTCTTTTGTTTTGGTTCCAAAAGAGGAGGACATTTTATATTTGAGAGTTTTCTCGAAGAAAGGCCCCATTTTGGGACCCCATCAATTGTTTGGTTTGATTAATGTTTACAACAGACCAGTGGAAGGATGGAACTACATCCCTGCTTAAGCTGTATTTGTTGAAACAAATGAGACTACCTTTGTAGTAGGTGACCTGAATGTACATACTGTTTTTACTGACCTCCTACATTCTTTTACTTCAGATGAGAGGAGGAGAGGGGAGAGCTACATGAGGCTGGTGGCCCTGGGAGGTTACAGCTTACTAAACAAGTCAGGAGTTCATACTAGGTTCCTGGACAACCCTACATTACACAGATCTTCTGTGATCAACTACACCTTGGTGAATGCCTCGATGATGGCCACATTTTCGAAATGGAAAGATATATATCAACAAACAGAATCGGACCATATAGCAATGCTGACTGAAGTTGCCTCAGAGACCCTAGAGTTAGCCAGGCTGGTCCTGGACTGGGACAAGATCAATTGGTAGAGTGAGGAGGGTATCCCAAATGCTGTAATCAAGGAAGCCTTGGAGAGCTATTGGAGTGGTAGTGAAGAGTTTAAGCCAATACTTTGAGCAGAGGAAGCACAGGAGGTCTTTGAAAACAATTTGCAAAAACTCATAGGCATGGTGTGGAGCTGGGCCCCAATGAAGAGACCGACAAGGTGGTCAAAAGCATGGTAGATGCAGGAGATCACTGAACTGAGAAGGATATATATGACAGCTGCCCAGCATATGAGATGTGATGGGAGTGGAGTGGAAGAAAAGAAGAGGACCAGGAAGACATACAAGGTGGCAATCATGAAGGAGAAAAAGCGGCACTTTGACGAATTCCTGGCAAATGCAAAGAAAAACAATGTATGGATGGCCCAACAGTTTACCAAGCAATGGACACCAATAAGGATTCTGGGCAGCCATAACAACTACCTGAATGTCACCAACAATAACATTATAATGCACCACTTCTTCCGACCGAATCCCAACTCAGTTGATCCCATACAGCTAGTAAAATACCAGCTGAATGAGGAGGAAGAAGTCTCCAGCCCAGATATATCAGAGGCACTGGAGAAATGCAGTAATAAATTCACCCCGGGCCCCAACCAGGTACTGTACTCGATCTGGAAGAACATACACCAAATCAACCCAAAGATTCTACCAGTATTAGTGGAGGACATGCTGAGGTGGAATTTACACCCACTGATACTAAAGGAGTCAATTGGAGTTATACTTCCAAAGTTGAACAAAACAGACTACATTAACTGCAGTAGTTTCAGGGTCATCGCCCTGATGTAGACCTTTTCAAAGATAGCTGAGAGGGTAGTAATCAACAGACTGATGAAAATTGCCTTCAATACAGGCCTATATACACTGAATTAGACAGGATCACTTCCACAGAAGTCAACAGTCAATGCAGTACTCGCCCTGAAGAACTGGACAAGCAAGGCACAATTTGCCAGAAGGAAGGTCAGAACAGTTTTCCTTGATGTAAAGGGTGGCTTCAATAACATGAACCATCAAAAGCTCCTGGAAAGGCTAGGGTGGGATAGCAATGTGCCAGTGTACCTGCTGGACTGGATTAGGAACTTTATCAGCAACCAACAGATTGCACTAGCGTACCCGGGAAGCCTGAGGACCCTGATGGTAGTTGGCAAGGGGATACCGCAGGGCTCTCCTCTTTTGCCCCTCCTGTTCATGATTTATGTAAGTTCACTACACATGAGCATGGATGACCAATTCACACACTCCTCATCATATGTTGATGACTTCCAGATAATGGTGGCCAGTGATTCATGGTACAGGAATGCAAGGCTGCTGGAAGAGAAGGCTCACTTGATCGTGCAGAAGGCAAGTGCATTGGGACTCTCATTCAGCATCAACAAAACTGAACTTATGCATTGGCAGACACCCAAGGAGTGGGGACCAAGGCCAACAAATAAGGCAACAATTCAGTCTCACATTGTGGAACCAGCAGTCAGGACTCTTAAATGATTAGGCTATTGGCTTTCAGACAACACTGAAATGACAACCCAATTTACAAAAAGGCTAGCCCTAGCTCAAGTGGTTTTTTTCAGAATCAAAAGACTCTTGATACTGGGTAAGAGGCTGTCCCTATACAGGGCCTGCAGGCTGGTGAAAGGAATTATTTTACAGACTTTACTGTATGGGGCAGAGATACTTACCCCAATAGTGACTATGAAAAAGAAGATGCAGACATTTTGGAATAGGGTGGCAAGGTGGATCACCAATATGTTCTTTGCAACCAACCTAACAGTACTATCAGCCAAGGCCTGTCTAGTGCCCATAGAACTGTACATTAAATAAGTCTCACTCATAACCACTGCACAGATCACCACAGACCTGCCTGAAAACAAAGTTACAACTGCGATACTCCCAGGGGGTTACTCCACAGTTCAACCCTTTCACTCAGGATCAAACAGGAGGTTGGTGTTTTCAAAGAAAGGAAGTGCGTAGCTGAAGACTTGGAACTCATCATCCAAATCCAAGATCCAGAGATACCTCCTGATAGATGAGATAGTGGCAAGGGTGGCTAGGATTTTCGAAAAGCAACCCTTCCCCAAGAAACCAAATAGACTATCCCCCATCATGGAAGAAGGTGCTAAAACCTGAACAGAGGCAAAGGAGAAAGTGAGAAAAGAGGTCCACAAGGAGTGGCCAGAGTCTGCCTATCCCCCTTACTACACATATAGGTCCCCCTATAGAAGGTGCTGGAACTTGAGGCTCCTGCCTTAGTTTCAAGCTGGCTGGATACATCAAATGAGAGTGAATAAAAGCTACTTGAATGCCCAAGCAGATTGGTCCAGTCAGGACTGCAACCCCACCTGTGATCAGTGTGGCATAGCTGACCAGACGTTTCGTCATATCATTACAGATTGTCCAGCTCCGGTAGTTGGGAGGGTTGGGGTAGATCTGGAGGTTTTCAACATAGGGCCAGACTCAGCTTTGTGGAAGGAAGGAGAAGCAGGAGGGAGGCTGGTTAAGAGTTTTTCTATGTTTATTTCTAAAAACTTGGTGAATTTTCCAGTGAAGCTCAGAGGATTTCCTTTTATGAGGGGTTCCAATTTGGGTTCCTAAATATAACTGTTTTATAGCCCTTTGGGCTTGTGATGGACGACATTGATTTTTATCAGATATTTGTTTGTTTTGGGGGTTGAAGTTTCTTTTGTTTAAATTAGGTTTTCTAGGCCATACTTTAGGGTACATGCCGGGTGTTTTCCTGTAGTTTACAAATAAAACCAAGGATTTAACAAAAAAAAACCCCCCTGTGAAAGGTTTTTACTTTTCTAGCTCTCACGCATTGCTATGTCAAACCTCCTGAGGGCCAATCCAGCAATCTCAGTCTACACCCCCTTCTCGCATAATTCCCATAATATGTTATCTGCTCTTTTTTTTCCCTTCTTTTCCCCCCTTTTGCCATCAAAGCGAAGCTTAAAAAACTTAAGCTACAAGATACAGGTTGAAGTTGGTGACCCCGATCCACGAGATGCCCTCAGAAGTTCACCTGTTTTATGGATCCTTATTTGGTACTGTACCAGTACACGTAGCCAAGGATAGTCATTGGCCGCCGGCCGCGGGAGAACAAGAAGCGGTTCTTGTTTTCTGAGTTCCAACGTTCCGGCCATAACCCCCCCAACTGCAGTCAGCAAAAAGAGAAAAAATAAATAATATGTCTCAGGTCATATGAGTAAACAAACCCCGAGAAAAATGCCCTGTTTATTTTGTTGCTTTTCTTCATCCTCCTTTCTTGTTGGTTTATATTCCTAGAGAGAGGTATTAGCCATTGGTCGTTGGTATGGTATCCGTGGGATGAATCAGTTGCCATCCAAACTACGGTAAATATTCGGTCGCAGGTGGCCTAAAGTTTAAGCTTAAGGGGTTGCAACTTGCAAACTCGGTTCCAAACCTAATCACCCCCCACTTGGATCTATCGCTTGCCCACTACAGTAGGCAAGATCACCTACCACTGCGTACGAGGCTACCAAATCGGCAACTGACCATGGAAAAACATCTTCCACCCCCCGGGATTCCATGTCCATTTCTGAAAGTTGGACAATGTCCATATGGCGATGGATGTGAGTATGCCCACGATTTCATGGCTCAGCCTTGCCTCTCCTCCGCACAAATCGACTATCAGATGCGAAGTCTCGAGCATGCTAGACCTGCTGATCGCAACGAGCGAGCTAAAGTCAAACGGAGGAAAGCACAGCTTCGTCGTCTAGGAGCTCGGAAGCTTGCAGCCCCAGCCCTGTTTGAGAGGGGCGTTGTTCCAACTAAGAAGGCCATCAAACGTGAGCTTGGAAGGTACACAGTTGGGCCACCAAATAATATTACCTTCTTAGCTGTGAGGGAGAAGGTTTTTATGGATGGTGGAGCAGATGATGATGATGATGATGATGGAGAATGGCAAACAGTAGGAATAAACCGTTTACGAAGAAAGCGGAAGATTGTTGCTCGCATGGGACAGAGAAACGTACGAATTCTTGGGATGTCAAGACGTTCAGGTGCAAATGTATGCTACCCCTTTCAATTTAGATGGGTTGCCTTTGTTTGTAATGTTTCATCTCAGGTGGTTTATGGTATTGACAAGCATGCAGGGGAACCCACCAGCTAGGGCGGATCTTGAAGTCAGAGCAGGTGCCCCGGGCATCTGTTTACCTTCTCCTGGAGACGCCCCCCCCGGTAATTCTATTACGCCGGGGAACATGGATGTCGACCAGGAGGAGGTAGATATTTCACGTCGAATCGAGATTATTGGGGACTTTACAGTCAAATACCCCATTAGCATACCTTCTCACCTACAACATAGATATCCGAATGCGCCACCGGCTACTATAAATTCGCCACTGCCCCAAAAGCAACTACCTTACACTGATGAGGGGATAAACTATGCTCCAACAGGGGAGATTGTGCGTGAAATTGAGAAAGAGCGTGTGACAAGAGGGCGGGCATTATCCTTTTGATGGCCCTAAATTATGCATTCACTCGGCGGCGGTATTCCATTTCTTTTGAATATCAAGGTAATGGGGGGTGTTTTTGTACGCAAAAATTGAATAATTTCATAGCTATGATTGACACATTTCACGGGCAATCACTTGGTGCCTTAAATTTTAACCTAGCTAGCTCCCCTTTTAACGCTACTCTAGTGGACCAACTGGGCCGGATAGATAATAAAAAGATTTACTTGCTCGAACATCCTATACCAGCTCTTTTGAGGAGCTAGACTTGAACTAAATAATCGATCAAAATCTCAAGATTCTCGAGTAAATAGTGGCAAGTTCCTCCTTATTTACAAATAGGTTTATCTCTAGTTCCGCTAACATTTGGAGGCAGCATGGTCTCTCTAGGAAAAAAAAGGGGGGGGGGGAAAGAAGGCTATCGTCTAACCCACTCCAACTCCACATCATGCCTGATCATGATCGTCAAATAGCTCTCACTATTACTAATAGCAGACTTCCCTCTATTATCTGCCATCTCCTGCGTCTCGCCCTCCTGCCTCTTAATCCTAACTGAACAGCCCCGGAATAATGTAGCCAAAACCGCTGTCATTTCTACCAATGCAAAGTTCTTGCCAACACAGGCTCGCCAGCCGTCTGAGAAGGGGGCAAATGCTCCCTTCACCGGTGTTCTCAAGTGGCAATATGGGGCACTTTGAGTTTCCGTCCACGGTGTTTCTGACGGGGTTGTCGGAGCTTTGATTCCGGTTCTCGGATCGGTATGCACCCACCCCACTGAAGAACGGAGATCCCACCTTTGTGGTTGGAATTCTTTGACTGTGTCCCCCCATAAAAAGGGATTGTAATGCAAAGCTGTTATGGTTATATAGGTTGATGCTCCTGGAGGGATGAGGCATTGTTTGCCTTTCCAGTTTACTGGTTGGTACTTGTCAGCTGTCCACTTGGGAATATGCATGTGAGGTGCATTCAAGCGGAGGGTTTCATGCTTTCCCTGGTTAGTATTCTCGCAAATATGTCAATGAATTTTCAACAAACTTACTATGACACAAAGCACACTAGCCATTTTCGGATAAACCTTCTCATATTCCCATTTCGAGGGATCTTGATCTTCATCTTTCAATGCTTCCTGCAAATCTTTATAAAGCCAATCCTGCACATCAGGATTTAGCGCCAGGTACATGACGGCGTAATGTAATGTTCCTGTGGTAGTTTCCAATCCTGCCACAGCGAATATAAAAGCATTCCCGATAACCTCTGTATCAGTCAATCCTGACCCTTTCCCTAGGCCATCTCCAGTTGATGCTTTAACCAGTGACCTCAGTAGGTTCTTCCTATCGGATGATCCAGCCTTCCCGTGATTCTGGATCAGTTCCTTTAGATATAATCCCAATTCTTCATACGACTGACCGGTCTTTTTCAGTGATTCCGGGCCATTTCGTAAGAGCCACTTTGGTGTGATAACTAAGGCGATGATGTTATCCAATACGTGGTTTACCGCGTTTCCATATGACATCCTATGCCCTGGCGGGATGTTCTTCTGGCCAAAATGCTCTGTCGTCTCACTCTCATAATCGAAGGGTAGGGCTACTCCGAAATTGCTGAGGGATAGCACGTTCATTGAAATTGTGCGGAGGTCCCGACCAACCTTCACGCAAGAATTTTTGCGACTCCAGACGTTGAGGGCAGTGTGTGCCTGTTTGACACCTTCTTCCCATACAACTTTGTGCACAGCTTCGTTAAACGGGGGCCGAGTGTACTTATTATGCCGACGCCATTCCACTCCTTCGAGCTAAGTCATGCTTGTTAGCCAGTGAATCATATCTGATATAAAAAAAAGTTTTCATACTGTCAACACATTGTCCCCATAAAATCTAACATATTCTGACTCCAATTAGCATCCCTTCCTCCCTTCCGTGGGGTGAGCAGAATCCACACTCACCATAAACTTTAGTAACCTTCGGAAAGTCACTCCTCCGCTCATACATCTGTCTAACAACCTCCACGCTCCCCACATAGATCGTCACCCCACCCGGGCTCACGGCGCAGATGACATCCCCGTACTTTTCAAAGAGCTCAAACTTCGTATGATGGCACCAGTCCCGCCAGAAAATCTTGAAGTAAGCCCACTGGGGCAGATACGGCCAGAGCGCGCGATTGAAGCCGCAGGTCAAAACGTGGAAGGCGTTCATTTCGTGCCATGGCAGGACGATATATGGCAGGCCGGACCTTCGAACCTCTCGGATGTTGTAGAGGAGGTGGAGGATGGAGCTGATGGTGTAGGCTGTAATGGCGGACCCAAAGCAGATGGTCAGAATCAGTAGAATTCCCATCATTGCGGCTGTTTTTTTGTTGATACCATTCTTTTTTTCTCTTTTTTCACTCTTGGGGGTAGGGAGGTGGATCCTATGTTATATAACGTGGCTAACCCTCCCTTCTCCCGTCCTTCCGCCCTCCCCCGGGGGGGTTTAAAGATAGCTTTGATATGGCATAGTCTACCGGTACTGGTATCATAAGGTAGTTGAGGAGAAGGAGAAGTGGGATTTCTCATGCCGTACCGCCCAGTGAAATCTCAGCTATCACTGCAGTTGGCTTCCAGAAATATCAGCAGATGTACCGTAGGTGACTACGAGTACAGTACGGCGCCCCAGAATATCCATCGATTTCATCCGTACCGAACCTTTTTTCTTTTTCTTTTACCAGGGCAATCACCCCCTTTCCATTGCTATGGTATATGGAGCCGTAACCTCTCTATCTTACATGATACATGATGGGCAATAGATTAAGGTCACACAGTAATAGCATTGAAAAGTCACAACTGGAGTGTACGGTATGGTGCCATTCAATTGCAAAAGGGGGATCATGATACACATACCAGACCAAACCAGGCCTTTTTCTCATTTGCCCATACCGTGTGTAACCCTTACAGGTACCAACTGTACAGCGACAGCTCCCCCCC
This sequence comes from Choiromyces venosus 120613-1, assembly GCA_003788595.2. Lineage (NCBI taxonomy): Eukaryota > Fungi > Ascomycota > Pezizomycetes > Pezizales > Tuberaceae > Choiromyces > Choiromyces venosus. The sequence goes on from ML120353.1 coordinate 1,126,226, forward strand.
CTCGGCGCGCAATCCGCACTCTCCCGTGTTACTTACTGTACATATAAGGATTTCCGGGAATTCGGACGTACCGGTACGGTACAGTACAGTTCTTGTACCGTACAGCTACTGTACCATAATTATCATGTAAGTTACTTACTTATGATAACCACTTAAGTTAAGACATTCCTCTGCAGCAACGATAACATTTAAGACATTCCCCCCAAAAAGCCTTTCTGTTAAGTTACCGTAGTTAGTTAGTTAGTTCCACTTGCAAACGCCGGGAATGAATGAATAAATAAATAAATAGAACTTAAAAATAGAAAAAACATTCGGGTAACTTTGGTTACCATTGGAGATGTTCTAGTCATTCGGGCACGGACGCTTCGTTCTTGTCTTGCCTTGTCACTTATGGTACGAGATCGAGATGGGGGGGTTTTTTTTCTTCACTTTTCTTTTTCTTTGTGAAGTTAGTTATTACCGTATTGGACGGTGTATGGTTTGGAGAGAATGCTCGAGCATGATATGTCGTCTTTCTCCCAACAACGTTGGTCTAACTCTAACTGTGATAGTAGAGAACTGTAGGTTAAGGCAGTAATGACAAATGAAGATATTTTTAGGCAGGGCGATTATCAATAGTGATAATACTGATAGTTTATCAATTTTCTCTGCTCGTTAAATCGTAAGTTAGGCTATTATACGGTACCAGCATGCCCGGTAGCTCTACTGGATATCTATCGTGCGTGATGCTGGGAGTTCCTTGGTAATTATACGGTACTCGGTCGAGTACTGTGCACCCTTCTATGCTTATTGTAATCAGTAGCTGGGATTTTTGATTACCGTCATAACAGAACTAAGTTTGTGACAACTTTAATAGAGTAATGTCACTCAATAATTATTTAAGGTAAGGTACTTTTAACCTCATGCATTCTACTAGTACTGTGCTGCCGACTTCCCATACCTACATATCGTCGGAGAACTACCACCGCAAGATAGGTAGCTTGCCATAGTTAGTTGGAGATGAATTTGCCATCCTTGTCCCAGCGTATCTTAATTCCGGCCCAGTTTTAGTAATAATTTAACCTTCAGGAAGCATTTCTCATAGGTCACTCCGTATTAACATGCACGAATCGTTCACAATTCATCCATCCATTGTTTTCCCCCAAAAAAACCCCCCTGTACTGTATGATACGATACCCAACTGAGCCAGAATTAGGACACGCTGGGTCGGGATACCAGATTTCCTGAGTATGATATCTAGTATGTGCAACCCTATTAAGAAACGATGAGATAAGGATATAAGGCAGAAACGCCATAATTACTAATTTTCAATCTACTACAGCACATGGGAAAGTTTGACACCTTGTAAAGTCCACATTGCATAATCATGTATACCGCAGCACGTTTTGTCGCAACTCCCGCCAAACCAAATAACTTAGCGATAACACATTCCGGTGAGCGAAAGGCAATTCATTTCATCGCTTGTGACCGTGGTATGGTATGACTGTTCGTAGCGAGCACTGTACCTTGAAAATCATTCACCTGCTCGTGGCTATGGTAGGATCCTCTCTCTCCCTCTATAGAGCTGCTCTTCCAGCAATTCTTACGTTTCAATTTCGTATAACATAGTTTCGAACTAGACTGCCGGTGTCCCGAAGCTAAGCGAGTAGGATATATTGTAACGAACCAAATGATCTAAATTTTTAGGCTATGAGCGTCGTGTGGTAAGCTTTACTAGATTGCAGGTCGTTCCCCATTAAATTTTCTAGCGCCCAAAGGAGTGAATATCATGATCACTCTCTGTCACTCGGAATGTATAATCTATAGGCTTGGAAAATTCACCGAACACAGGATAAAACACACCAAAATTGTCATTTTTTAAGACATCGCCACCCAATTATCCTCTACGAAATGGTACAGAAAATAATATAATAAATTCCCTAGCACATAGAAACTCAAGATACAAAATTTGGAATCTTTCGCTCCTGCTCCTGCAGAGTACTAGTAGTGAAGTGCGAGATGTGCCCGACTCAAAGGTACCTGCCAAGCCAGGCTATTTTGAATGTGGAAGATACATTGCAACAGACCTCACTGACTTTGAATGCACCTCGCTCTATATACATGGCAGGTAAAAATAGGGAAATAATATACAGAGTATTTTAGAGGCCCCAGCACCTTTTAAGCCTATTTTGAAGTTATGTCGTGGTAATCTGTTGAGGTCAGGAGACTCAAAAAACCCCAATTTTGGTGTGTTTTGCCCTATGTTCGGTGAATTTTCCATAATAAGATAGTAGATGTTGGAAATAGGGGCACTCACACTGTGTCGTTTTTGCCGTTTTTGGAAATCGGTTTTGACAACCAAAACCGAACTTTTGATTTTTGAGTACTGTACCGGAAACCGGCTTTTTTTTGGCGGTTCCAGAGGTTTTTCGGTTTTGGTGTCTATATGCTGGAACTGTACTGTTTTCAAAACTGCAAAAACGGCTCAGTGTAAGTGCCCCTAATACCTTGTGAGAGACCCCCACCTTGAAGGAGTCCCAGATATTCCGGTCTCTCCAGAGACACAATGCTAACACCACCACCTGTATACCGTATATAGTAAATGATTCCCCCAGCTACCGTAGCTGCCAGTGGCGTCTCGGGTTATCATACTGGTACTGTGACACTGCAAGAATGAGACAAGCGCTCGACATCAGCGCGATGCTTATCAAGCGAATTGTTACTGCGTTACAACAGCACCCCATAGACGATGTTTGGAGTTGCATCGGGAAGAGAGGGAGTAGAATTTTACTTGTGAATATCACAATGCGAGGTTTACTACTCCTCTCACAATCTTTTCCTTCACCTTCTGGATGGGACGGAAGTACTAATATTCTGCCTCGCCGTATTCGCTCACTGATGGGGGTTCTCGGAAACAATACCTGTGGTGATGAGGGAGGGAGGAATAGTTAGACGCCTTCAGTGCTTGTGATACAAAGAAGCAATGTAAGACGGTAGATCCGACGAACTGTTCCCCTCTCTTGAAAATGTATAAATAATCTTTGTTATCATTTCGTCGTCAGCTACTGTATTCCACGTGACTCGGCTTGCATTACCGCCAAGCGTGTGGAACGATCAGGACCCTGGGATCCTCACGCAAAAGCCTTGCAGGCTTATCCACACTAAGCTTGAGCCTCATACACCATTGTTCCTACCCACTTCAACCAAACTTCCCCCTCCAAAACATTAAACTCAACCACAATGAGTAGGTTTGGTGTCCTGGTAGTTGGGCCAGCAGGCTGTGGCAAGGTACAGCACACCAAAATCTCCCAGTCAATATAACTCCTTCCATACTAATGATGAACGCAGTCAACTTTCTGCGCTGCTTTAATCTCTCATATTGCAAACACCAAACGATCATGTATGTACCCTCCTGCGGCAACTCTTGGGTTCTTTGGAAGCTGATGTGAGAAGGTTTGTATGTGAATCTTGACCCCGCCGCTACCGACTTTGAATATGAGCCTGCGGTCGACATCAAGGACCTTATCACGCTCGAGGATGCAATGGAAGAAATGGGACTCGGTCCCAATGGTGGATTGGTGGCTTGTTTTGAGTTTGTTGAAGCCGCATCCCTGAACTTATCTTTCCCATGGCATCCGCTGACTCCTTTCTGCCTTTCAGGTTCCTAATGGAAAATCTCGACTGGCTAGACTCCTCGCTCGATGACGTCGGTGAAGATACGCTCGTGATTTTCGACTGTCCGGGTCAGATAGAACTCTACACTCACGTACCAATCCTCCCGAACCTGGCGAAGCACCTAACCGGTCACCTGCAATTCTCTCTCGCTGCGTCATACCTCCTTGAATCTACCTTTGTCATTGACAAGTCCAAGTTCTTCGCCGGCACGTTGAGTGCTATGAGTGCTATGATCATGTTGGAGATTCCCCACATCAATATAATGAGTAAGATGGATTTGGTCAAAGGGCAGTTCAGCAAGAGGGAGCTCAGGAGGTTTTTGGATCCAGACCCAGGGATCATCCTTAGTGATGTGCATAAGAAAACGAACCCGAAGTTTCATAGGCTCAACGAATGTTAGTTAGCCCTCCTAAACCCCACCAATTCCGTCCTATCCTGCAAGAGTTGACCTAACTAAGAATGGTGAAATAGGTGTCGTTGGCCTGATTGACGACTTCTCAATGGTTCAATTCCTTCAACTGGAGAGTCAGAATGAGGACAGCGTTCAGGCAATATTGAGCTACATTGACGACTGTGTTGGCTGGTCCGAGGTACAGGAACCACAGATCAAGGATGAGCCCGATATGGACTACACAGAACCGGTCGATGATTAAAGTTTTCTCCTTCGCTCTATAGTGATTTGGGGAGGTGTTTTTACGTTAAAACTTTCTGGTTGAGAGGTTCATAAAATGTTAATCATATGGCGCTTTGGTTTAATAGCTGTTTTATATTGTGGGGTCAACGGAGGCGTTCTTGTTTGATGGATGGGTGAAAAAAATGCCAGTACAGGAGCTACAGTACTATATAGATTCCATGCTCTTGCTGGAGTAATTAATGAGACTATCAAGGCACATTGTATGCAATTTGGATGAAGAGATACTCGAGTATAGTTATGCATCTTATGTTTGCACCACATCCCGATTCCTCACGCCATTGAACCCGTGATCTTGGCAATTTGGCGATAATTCGATAATCTCCACGATTACAGAACTTATGTATGAATCCAATTTTTTTTACTCGTTACATCATCCCAAAAGTGTTACCCGGCCCCGGGCAACCGGTGACGAAAGTCATGTCAGCCAATCCCCCACCAACTCCATGTCTCATCTGATCTGATCTGAACCCCCCCCCCAAATCGCCATCAACCAAAAGCCAAACAAGAATCCAATCCCCACTCACTCACTTCACACAAAATCCATTCAAGATGCCTATGCCAGTATGTCACACACGGTCCCAATCTCCCATACGGTTACCCTTTGACCCCGTTTCGAGAGATAAATTGCTAACCAAGTTTTCCCAACAAACAGAAGCAAGAACAAAGTGGTATGTCACGCCATTCTTCATATATCCCTTGAAACGGTATAAGCGGCAGTGACTGAGAAGAAGGGGATTCGCAGCGCACACTATCTCCCAGAGGATCAGGATGTTGAAGAAAGTTCCTCCGGAATTGATCCCCTTGGGAATCGTTATCGGGTAAACTTCCCCCCCCCTTCCTTCCTTCCGTGCTCCTTTCTTCTATTGCCGCTTGGTGATAAGTATTTACTAAGACTTTTGGTGTGATAGCGCTGGTGTCGGAAGTATGCAATTACCCTACCCTAACCCTGCGAAACGAACGATCAATGGAAGGAAGAGAAGAAGGAGAAGGCGAAACTAACAAGAGAGGACAATATGTGCTAACCTTTTTTTTTTTTTTTTTTTTTTTTTTTCAATCACAGTGGCGATACTTTCCATGGGAAGGAAATTATACACCGACAAGCAACTGAGGCTTTCTCGCTCTCCCAGGTCCGACCAGCATTAGAGTCTGTTACTTTACCGTGTTACAACTGGTGTGAATAAGTTACTTGTTAGGGGGAGGGTTTGAGAATTGAGAAATGCGAAATGCGAAATGCGAATATCATGGAGTAGTTTTCCCAATTCTTTCTTTTTATAAACTCTTGATTTGATATTATGGTTATATCTGCAGGTTGGCTGGTTGGGGGTGGGGTGGGAATATATATTCATTTTTTTTTTGATAATGGTGATGAAAACAACGGAAACAAAACTCCCAATGTAAAAGAAGACCCATGTCATATCGTACAAGATATCCACTCGCCCCCAAATGATTTTCCAGCAGTATAACAAGTGAGAGGGTGTTATTATCATTAGACAATTAAGTTACTCCGGCTTAGGCCCCGCAACATCCAGCCCTTCAAGACCCTGCATAGGATCAACCCCTTCCTTCGCCATAGCTTCCGCCTTAGCCTTCTCAGCAGCAGCCCTATCCTCTTCACTAACTTCATGTTTCGCCAACCACGATTCCTACACACTCCCCATTAGCCCATCTCCTCCCACCCTTCCCACAAGAACCCCCAAAAAAAACTCACCTGAGCCCAAACCGCAACCTTACTCCCCAACACCGTCCCCTCCTTCTGCGGCTTCGCCTGCATCACATTGAGCACGCGACCCGCGAGCACGGCCTGGTCCATATTGTCGATGGCGGCGAGCGCGTCGCCCGCCTCCTCGAACTCGACGTAGCCGAAGCCACGGTGCGCGCTGTTGGGCTGCCGGTCGTCGCGCGGGAGCTGCACTTCTAGGATGTCGCCGAAGGGGAGGAAGGCGCTGTGGAGGACGTCTTTTGTTACGGCTTGGTCGAGGCCGCCTGGGTTTGTGTTAGTCGAAGGGGGAGAAGGGGGAGGGGGGGTGGTATACCGACGAAGACGGTGGCTTTTAGGCGGGTTGTTTCGGACATTGTGTTTGCGTGGGAGGGTTTGGATATTGCCTTGTAGCTTGTGGGAGGTTGTGGAGGAGTCTTGGCGGGATTGTTGATGGTCACGTTACTGTAGCGTACTACGGAATTGGTCGACTGGGGGGGAAGGGGTGGGGGTGGGTAGGTTAGTGATTCTTTAGTAATATTCGAGAGGAAGTTCTTCGTATGCTAAAGCGACTGGATTGCAATATTTCGATAGATAGAAAGTCAATTATCTATCCTATTTATGCAATCACACGCCCTAAGTGCCCCCCCCCAAATAAGAAATAGCAATAGTAAGCAATCAGACCTTTTTACTATACGCCAACAAAGCTCAATTTCTCTGCTTCTCGTACCGATATGACCCTGTCAATTAATCGGAGCTGCAGTGAATTGTCGTGGAAATACGGTTACGATAGCTACCGGTATCTAACTAACGCCACTTATTTTGAGCCTCATTCTTGGCACTTTCCATCACCCAACCAACCAACCAACCGACCTCACTTATAGCTCAACGAGCTCAAGTTAAACTCTAATCTACCTCTCACAATTTTTTCTCTCCTCCACTCCTGCTGTACAGTACACCACAAACTTAAGCTCCCCCTCCCCCTCTTTTCCTCCAACCATGCCCCGTGCGGTAAAAGGTACCTCCCCCCCTCTACCCTTTACAACTAGAACTAACACCACACCTCCCAGGCGTCCTAATTGAATGCGACCCCTCCATCAAAGCCATAATCCTGAAAATAGACAAGGATTCCGGGCACGGGTACATCGTCGAGGACCTCGATGACGAAACGCTGGTCGTGAAGGAGCCGAAGCTGGCGGAGCTGAAGTCGCGTCTGGAAAAGATTCTCGAGAAGACCCAGATGCTGGAGAAGGATGAGGAGAGCGATCCTGAGAATCCAGGCTAGGAGCTTGAGAAGATGTTAGGATTGTTGAGGGGTTTGGTGTGTGCGGTTGATGATGATGACCATGAGGGGGAGGGGGCGGAAAGTGCTTCTGGATAATTTGTGGTTTGGTTCTAATGGTATCTATCATAGAGAGGGTGGGTTGGTGGTGGTGGTGGATAACAATACTTTAATTTTAATTCCGGCCCCCCTTTACTTCTTTGCCCCCCTCTTTCTTGATAACCCAAAAAACAAAAAAAAATGAATGAATGACCACGCAGTCTTTGCCTGAATCCCCTCCCCCATTTGTCCCATACCAACTAATCCCTGGTGAGGAACTGACGATTTACATGTTTCTTCCCTTTCCATCCCTGTATAAACTCCGGCTTTAAAAATAAAAAAAAAACATCCAATGAAAGAAATTGTTGAGTATATGAAAAGAAAAGGGGGAGGAAAAAAAAGAAAAGTATTCTTATGCAGAAGTAGAAATGATAAGGGATATCATAAGATATCTTACGGAAAAAGAAAAGAAAAAAGCAAAGTGAAGAAATAATGCTTTGTTGCGTCGTGTTGCTGAGAGAGAAAAGGAAGGAAAGAAAAAATAAAAATGGGTCATCAAGATCTGAGAATGTATAAAACTGGAACGAAGAATGTAACGAAAGATGGAAACCACAAAAGGGGGGAGGGGGGGTGGATAATAGATAAGAGGTATGATAGAATAAATAGAATATAAAAAAATGAAATAACCCCAGCCAATTGTATTAGCGTAACTCATTATACGTGGTTCATTACCCATCAACCCATGAATCCCTTTAAACTCCTAACAATTTCACCAACCTCAAACACCAACCTCCTAATAACCTTTTCTTCCCAGGTCTTTCTCCCAAGCTCTCCGACTTCCTTCTTCACAAAAACCACTTTCCCTCCCTCTTTCGCCTCAACCGCATCACCACCAATGCTTCCATTAGGCACATTCACGACATATATAGTCATGTCTGGCCCAATGCAACCCCGCCACACAGTCGCACACCACTGCCAATGCTGGAGCGCTGAAAGGCCATCGGATGGAAGCTTTGCAGACGCAGAATTGCTTCTCGAAACCATATATCGATTTACCAAAACCATCCGCTGAGATGCGCTGTTGCCATGCATTACTGCATTTTTGATCTGGACACATCTCCTCCTCCACAAAGCAACATGATCGAGGTATTTCGCAGCTTCAATGTCGTCTTCAGAGTCCTTAAGGACACTTGTCGAATCGAGATCGTTACCGCCACCTGCCAGCATCAATAGTCCATCGTTTATTTCGGCACTCCCTTCCAACCTGTGGGACTGCTCTGAAGCGAAAATCTCCGGTTCGTTAATGACTTCAATGGGGTCAGAATTGGATATCAGTTTTACAACTGCATGGAAAAGCTCTGATACTGCTTCAATGTCATCGCCTTCGATTGCAATAACCGGCAGTCGAGAGGAGCCCGCAGTCGAAAGGGGTCTGCATATGGAATTGAAAGCATTTATTTTCTGCATCGGAGATAGCGGTTTGGGGGTATGAGGTTCTGATAATTCTGACGAAAAGCTAGATATCTGGTGTGGACCGTTGGTTAGGTTTCCCTCAGCATCTAGACTAGACATACTTTGCTCAAAACCATTCTGCTGAAGGAAGGGGTCGATGTTAGGATTGTGTGGCTGTGGGGAGAAATGGCCCGAGTATAGACTGTTTTGTAGCGGCGATGTCGCTAACACATCTGTCGTAGGGGATCCTCCATTCATCTTCTGACGCTTGGTAGATGCTTGGAGTTCTGTAACTACAATATTTTCGTCATCACCCTGACTCCCTAATTGAAGCAACGCTTCGATGCCGGCCTGTTCCCCCATTGGGCCGGCTGGGCTCCCTGTACTGCCTCTAGGAGTATCTTCCTCTGTGCCAGCTCGCCTCCTTTTCGATGGAAGAGGAGCTGAGGTTGGAGTTCGTGCACTATGTGGAATTTGAGGTCCAGGTGTTTTTGGCACGGCTGACCCTGGAGTTGCAGGTGTTTGGGGTGTCGAAAGACTTCCAGTACGGCCACCGCATGTTGAGCATATGGCAGTCTCTAGAGGCGGTGAAACAGCACCCCCAGAGGAACCCCCAGAAGCACCAGCACTCGATCCCGCAGCTGCTGCGGCGGCGGCAGCAGCATTTTTCTTGCCATTCCTACGGGGCTGATATCTGTATTCTGGATATCTCACGAAGTGCTTCCTTTTCTCTTCCTATAGTTTTGTTAACTAAGATTTTTTGTTAAAAAAAAAAAAGAAACGGAGGCAAATGGTTAACAAACATCAGCATGCCTTTGCCAAAGATTCTTTGCATCTTGCGAACTTTCTCTCCACATCTCACCAATTATCTTGGATATTTCGGGGTTAGGTTTGCCAGGATGCTTTGCAACAACAGCAGCCTGGTTATGTTGACGAAAAAGAATGAAGGCTAGAGTTTTAGTTAGTTCAAGTGGTAAAGGTTTGTACAATTCGATATTTGAGTAGTGCAAAGAGAGAACTGATGATTTTTTTAAAGGAATTTTTACCATTTCTTGGTCGCGGAATTCTTGCAGGTTGTTGGCAAAGGCATATATTCGACGGTGAGACGACTGAGACAGCTAGGTCGGAGGTGCCAGGGGTGTTGGGCATTCCATTTCCCTCCTCCACAGTACTTCTTGATGGGATCTTGATAGGTGTAGCATGTGGTACAGTCTGTTGTGGTAGATCTTGTGTGACGGTGGAGGGGGGTGGAGGGGTTGACGATAGTGGTGCTTTCTCGGGCACCTGTGGCTGCTGTGAATGAACATTATTAACGACCTGTCGTAGTTGTGGATGGTTCTGATGGTGATTATGTTCTTCCGCGGCATCTGCTTGTTCCAGAGCGGCAGCAGCCCGAGCTTGATGGGCAGCGGCGTGCTGTTGAGCGACCACCAGGGCACTAACATCCATTTGTGGTGATGTTGAACCGGCAGCCATAAGTGAAGAACCTGTATTGTCGATCAAACTTCGTGGATCCGAAAGATCTTCGAGCAAAACTCTCAAACCCCCAGCTTCTTCGTCGACATTTGGAGCTTCAACTACTGTCCCCGCCATGATTCTTTCCTGCCGCCTTCTAAGCTCTCTCCGAAGGAAATGATAGCAAATTAAGCTCCGGAGCTTCAACCAGCTATCTATGACAGAATTAGACTGTCCCAAGCAAATACTTATGACTAAGGAGGATAAGATTGGTCTCGAGGTCTGTTCTTTTATCGTAGTTCTTTGTCAATCGCGGCAAGCTTCGTTTCGCGTTTAAGGCGTAGGAAGCTATCCCAGCAGCACTTGTACCGTACCGTATTTCGCAAAAACAATCTTCTAGGTAGCCTCTTCCGTAAATGCTGCCGGTCGTTGATAAGGTTTTTTCCCAGGAATTCTTTTCTAGAAAAAAATTAAAATGAAGAGAAATAAAAATAAAAAAATTAAAATCCGTTGCCGTTAGTTTTTTTTTAGTTGTACTCGTACACAAGGCAGTGAAATTCGTTCGTTTCCCACAAAAATCCGTCTGGTATGATATGAAGCGGGAGGCTCCGCGGGGAAAATTCCCCAAAGAGAACAAAAAAAAAGGTTAAGAGAAAACGGGGAAAGAAAAAAAAAAAAAAAAAAAAAAAGGAGCTGCGCGCCACGGCCCGCAAATCTTGTTTGACGAGGAGCAAAAAAAAAAAAAAAAAGAGGCTACACACCCCTCGCTATTTATTTGGTTTATTTTTATCCTTCGGTTCACCAATGAATTGGTTTGTTCTGTTTTCTGCAGGGAATCTTTTTGTTTGTTTCGGTGATTGAAGAGAAGAATGGATTGTATGGGGGACAAGAGGGAAGCACACAGCAATTGTTCTGTCCTGTTGAGGGGGAAAAAAGACGAGGGGTGAGGGATGACCCGCGGCTAGGGGGTTCTGGGAAGTAGAGAGGGAGGAGGGAAAGGATGGTGGGCTTGGCGTAAAGGTGGTAAGGCTAAGTAATTTGAAACTAAACCATCTGATTACGAGAGTTATTGTTTAGGGTTTCTTACCGCAGCAGAATTGTAGTAGACAGCAGTGAGAAAGTCCGTCTTGCCAATCCCACGATACTGTCTTCCGCCACGAGGTGAACTTGCAAAGTAGGAGGAATTTCGTATATTATACTAAATTGTACTCATGTTAGAAGAATAAGTATGGTCGAACTAGTTATCAATTACTCGAGTACAAGTAAGCCAAATATTGCTGCATCCATGCACACTTTTATCCCTTTTTCCGGTTGTTGGAGGGATCTCTAGTACGTACTGTACTAGAGTGTACTTGTATTGTGCGCGCGCCGGTAGTTACTCCTCTGCTAGACCTGTAAATACCAGTGCTTGCAATATTTGGGTCTATGAAAGCTGCTCTTCGCAAAATGAATCCCTCAACGCCGTTATAAGATGTTTCCAAGAATATTTACCTTTATACTCGTTACAGGCATGATGTACTAGTGCCTGGACACAGGGATTAGAAAAATATATAGCAAATTATCTGTGCGTATCTGTGCGCGCAAACAAAATTATACTATCAATGTTCGGGTACTTCTTCTCTGTAACGAGTACACCTATTATCTATCCTTTTAAGCTTTATCCACTGTATCTCCCTTCCAATGAGTGCCCCCACAATCTCTCACAGTAGATATCTAACGATTTCAGTAGCCAACTTCTTTTGGGCTTGAGGCCCAAGTCGGATATCATCCCTAAGACAATTAACTTTCGTCACCATCTATCAAGTAATTAGGAGCTACCATACCACATCAGGTATTTGTTTGGTTCGTCACAAGCACTCTCTTCACTTTCTACACATCCTGTCTTAACGTGCTTCCAGCCACCCTCCCTCCCACTCCTAACGACATCCAAAAACCACTTATTCATATCCCACAAAAAAACCCGACCCTTCTTCCACTTTTTAGCCCTGAGCTCCAACCCCCTATTCCACTTTTTAACCAGCCGCACTGCGTTCCTCAATTGCTCCCCACGTGGATCTTCGCTCCTTAGATGGCCCCAACCGGGCAACATTGTCCTATTACGCCCAGTCAAAAGTTTATCGCCCCCCCCCCCACTTGAGTGAAGCATAACTCGCACGTCTATAACGTATGGTACGAGGAACTGTGGAGGGTCCGGCCAATATTCCTCCACAGTTCCAAATTGTTCAAACAGCGAATCCAGACTCGCTTCGACCGCAGCCACTCCATCCCATTTCTCAAAAGAGGAGTACTTCCAAATATCGTTCACCCCAAATAATGCCAGAAACAGTGTACTCCTCTCCTTATTCTGGTTCTCCTTCTCTTGCTTAATCCAGCTCTAAACTTGAGCTCAAAAGTCCGGGAACGAAGAATTGAATATAAGGTTATCAACCACGGCACCTGAGGTGGCATTGAGCTGGATAGTCGGAGGTGGCGGAAGGGGTGTGTAAGAGGTGCATGTCGCCAGTAGCTCCTTGCATAGTCTCTCAGTCCATATTAATGAAAAATGGTGCGATGAGGAGTCTTGTCGGAAGGGGTTGGACGAAGGTATGCGACTGTTTTCATCTCCGAAGATGATTAGTTGCTGGGGGAGCAGGCCAATTGCTAAACAAATCAGTAAAAGTTCTAGAGTTCAGTCTAGAGATATTTAACACAAACCTCTCCGATACCGGATCCTAATTCTCGTCGAACAAGTAGCTACCAAACATCCGACCAGCAGAAGTCCCAGTAAACAACCCAAACGAGCGTGAAGCTTCATAGAAACACTAATCTATTTTTAACATAAACGGTAAAGGTAATAAAAATAAGAAATATAGTAAAGATTGTGGAGGTAGTTCACATCGAGCTACAAACAAAGGAAACAAAAACGATTGAAATGTCGAAGTCGTGGGAGGAAGTTTCAGGAGAATTACGGCATGACGGTGAGACTGAGATTCTGATCGCCATGGAGCCATCCCCTATGATATGCATGACGCGTAGCAAATAGGTACTGCCAAGAAGGTATGTTGGCGCAAAGGTTTGTGCAGTGCAAGGCGGTCTGTGGACGGGCGGGAAATGATTGACGGGGCATCCTTGTGGGGCGGCGCTGTTGTTGCCAGAAAGAATTTAAAGCCCCTCGGGTCTAGTGCACAGTATGGTATCCCAGGATTTCGCACAAGAAACGATAGAAAAGCAACAATATTGGCTACCGATCAAGCAAATATCCCAATAGTTCTAGTATACCAGTACCACAGGTAACTGCAACCAGCACGTTTCTCTCCTGTGTTGCCGAATATATTGGAGAATATTCCATACCGCATTTTTATGGGATCTTCACACTGTGTCACGCCCGTCACGCCATACCAGCAGCCCAAAGCACACATTTTCTCACCCAAGATCCTGCTGGTGCTTGGAAAAATTTCGCCGGCCAAGAAAGAAGTTACCGTGGGGGTCTGAAGAAGATTAACAAACAAAAAAAAACACTGGAAATCAGTAAATCTTTCAGAAAATTGGCTTATGGTGTGAGAAAACTTACTCGATTTTTGCCAAATCATCTTCACAAGGAATCACTCAAGTCACATCACATGCCGAAATGGCAAATGCTCTTATTGACGACAGTCATTATCGGTGACGCCTGCCTTTATATGTATTTCCGAACAAAGGAATAGTCACCTTTTCCAACAAAGTAGCAATTCCAGATTTCGGTGTACCGTAAAGTTACTTTGGATGGTTGGGATTCCTCTAACAAAGAATGGTGAACCTCGATTAAGTCAGTTACATTGTCGCCTTGTGCTTGCGTAAGAAGTAAAGACAACCGTTGTTGTTTCTGTTGAATAATACCACATTCGAACTGTCAACCCTCGCATGGTTTGGGAAATCCTCTTTTCCACTGCTCTTGGTCAATTCCTCATCGTCCTGAACTACTTCCTCTAACCTCCTCTTTCTCTATGGACAAGACACAACTTTCAAAGGAATAAAAATTTGAACTGACTCTGCAGAAATGTTTCCCTTCCATAACCCTTTGCCTCTTTCTCGACGTCCTGAAGTCATTCACAATAGTACAGAGCTAACAAGCCGCCGGATGGAGCCTGAGGTCGGTCCAGGGCATGTTCGGCTTGGGGCAAAACCAAGCTGCAAGCTAGTACCCACTCCCTCCACATCTCAGTATGCCCCAGACCTGGAAATCAGGTTGAACCTCTCTTCAAAAGTTATTCTGATGTATCTATCCAGTAGAAGACATCCGGCTTGCATCACCTTACTTCGGACTAGTCTCATTCAAGGTCATCTTCTAATACGTTCCTCCGACTCGGTTTTCCGAGGTAAACATTACTCACAAACTTAATCACCTGCGGATTTCGGCAATATCATCAATTTATTTTTCTTTTGGCCGCACCTGCCTGCTCGAAGATGAGGCGGGTTTATTCGCAAATGGTCACTCGAATGTCCAACTTCTGATCTGCGCAAAAGGAGCCCTAAATACGGCTGAATTCCACTCGGAAATACCTTCAGTGTTGATCTGATACATTTGTTCTGAAAGTAATACCCTTTAGGGGTTTTCCATTCCTCGCCGGAGACGGAGGATGAGTGACACATCGTGTCTAAGGGATCCGGCGTGTTCATGGCTGGGTTTACGGCTCGTATCACATTCACAGGGATAAGTATGTAGGAACGGGGGTCACTCAAAAAATTTGACGGTAATCTTGCCTAATGGGTCGCTTTCTTGGTTAAATTAGTTCACTAACGAAGAACCGTTCAAAGTGATGTATGTATTCATGATCTATCATTCGATAACCAGCATACATCCTCTGAGGCCAGCACCCGATGCGATGCCTGTCTGTCAGCAGATATCATACCTTAAAGATACCGGTACTTACCCTAAACTTTCCGAGTAAATTTACGACTCGGCTCAGTGCCTCCAGCATGCATCTGCGAAATGAACACCGGATTACCTGATGCCGGCTGTTCTAGGACATTATTATAGTTGGGAAAAGGAAGAAGAAGGCTGGGTTATGTGCATATCTCCATAAAGGCAAATACCTCTACTTCACTGGTATTTAAATGTTTATATTCTCACTCAAGATATTAGGGATTTTTCACGGCAGCGATTTTTTGGGGGTTTGTTTGCAGCTCAACTCACCAGCTTTAGAAGCCAATTTGACTAGCTATAGAATGGCATCGTGGAATATTCTGATGTAAATATCAAAGGGTATGCTTATCTAAACCCTGCATAGTGTTTATGTTTCTCACTTTGAAAGTTTATTCTGAACAATAGGACCTCAGAGAGCTCTTTGGAGAAAGTTGATTCATCCTGATAGTTTACCGCACCGGGCAATTGAATAGCATTTGCTCGAAATGGTTAGCGGGTATGTTGTGTTCACTACTCCGGGGCATTGCCGGTCACGGCACCACTGGGATGACGCTTTGCCTTTCAGTTCGTTGGTCTTTCGCCCCCTTTCTGCTTCACGGGTTCAACCTCACCCACTCAGAGAGCCACCCTCTTTCTACAATCCAACCTTCACTTTTCCTGACCAGGGCCTCCTTTTGACTTATTCTTCGGAATGTCTTCAAAACTCTTCATTCTGCTAACCTTTTTCCTAACATAGCGCGTTTACAGAACTGGCACCAACAAGCATTGGAATAATCTACTTACAGCGCGTCGGTCGGAACTCCTGAAGTAATCTGAGAACAACTTCGGGGTCTGTCATACGCTCGATCAAAATTTTTCGCCGTTTAGTTGATTCAAGCTGTCTGGCGATTCTGGAGGAACAAATCAAACATTGTTGCAACTGGCGGGCTAGCAGAGGTGCAAACATTACGGCAAACAAATCACAGCAAGCTCCATTCAAAATGCATAGGGAACGTGGATAACATCTTAGAAATCCATTTCTTTGAGAGACAATACGTTTATTCAGCTCCGACCGTGGGGATTTTTCATATTGTCGGGGTTTAACGTGGCGGTGGCGGTATTGTTGGCTAGTGACAAGTCTGGCACGATACCCGTATCATATCTCGCTACTACCTCATCAATTCATCATAGGTGGCCTTTTCATCAGTTGAGATACGGTAGGAGGATAAGGAAGGAATAAAAGTGGGATGGAGATGTATGTTTTGTTCAAAATTTTTTTCTTTTGTCTTTTTTCGTACGTATTTATTTCTTCGCTTGATTTCTTTTTTACAGCTTTCGCCTGAGAGGTTTGTTGGAGACATGGTGTCAAAAAGGGGTTTACGGTAGTTATCTGCAGGAGTGAGATTCCGTGAGAAATTGGACCAATAGGTAATACTGGTAGAAAGTCCTTCCCGGGAGGGCTAGGGTTGAAATGCAAGATAACTCCTTGGCGCACTGTATTGCCTGCTAGTCTCAGCCAGTGGGGCCGAATACAAAAGGAAGCGCTTTCCCACGCACCTTCTTCCTCTTTGCTGTTCATTTTGCGGTCTCCTGTTCAAAATTTGCATCTTATCGTTTTTCTTTTTCCTTTATCCATTCTCATTCGATACCCAACGCGAGCAACAGGAGTTTTTCACCGTATTAAGCGGCTGATAAGCTAGAGAAAAACCTACACGAGAGAAATTAATTAATATATTTATTCCGATATTGACTCTCTTTTTTTTGCGCTGCCTGCTACTGAACTTCTTTCGTCTTTTTTTTTTTTTTCATTTTCATTTTTTCCATTTTAACCATTTTCGTTCATTTTGAACCAACCCTTTTAGACCCAGGCTATTCCGAATTGGAACACGCGTGGCGCATCAGACAGGGATATTCAGGAAGCAGCTGAGTCATTCGGGCTCGATCAGCTTTAAAGCACTTACCCTGCCAGCTTTTCCTTTCCTTTCTTCCTTCTCGCCCTCTTCTCCGTCTTGCAACCACACAACCCTCTCACCACTCAGCCGCCTCCGTTGTCGTGCACAACCACTTTCTACCCATCACCACCACAACCCACAAACACCCCCTAGCAACGACACTACCCCTCATTTTTATTTTATTTCCTGTCGCCTTGGACGCAAGGCAGCAACAACGCAGCACATACATTTACCCACGCGCACACCAGACGCTGGTTCCATCCATTTTATCCCCACGTCGTTGCTGACTACTCACCCTGCTCATCTTCAACCCTACTCCCATACCTAAAACCCATTTCTCCCCATTACCTCTTAGTGTACGGTAACACAGGGAGACGATTCTGCGGCTCAACCCTAAAGTAGTTGAAACTCTTTAATAACTTGCCGTAGTTTCACCTTCTCCCTCCTCTTCCCACTTCATCCATCTCCATCACTTCTTCCGCCACCACCACTTCGACCCCACCTTTTTTGCATTTGTTTGCAACCTCGGTATCTACAACTATTTCGTCACCTGTTTCGCCCGCGAATTCTCATCGCGTCCATCCCGCAGTTATCGCTGTCGCAGGTGGACGTGAAGGAGGATTATCTGCCTCGAACGCTCTTATCGGTTCATCTTTGTCTTCCATGGCAGTTATGAGTCCACAACTATCAGTAAACACACAGTCAAGCGAGCTGAAGTCCGAAGCGGTCTCTCCTGTTCTCGCTTCGGCGGCGGATGGGAGCGCTGCCTCGGAAGGGGCGATGGCGATGGACTTGGATCTTAACGGGTGAGTTTGCCCTGTCCCTGTCTGCTGTTTGTCGCTGCTTCCTTTCTCCTCATACTATTTTGTACCGTCATTTTTATCTCGCAATGTATCTCCTCGACTAGTGTCTTGAGTGAAGATCATGTAGCTGAGATGATGTATGGACCCGATCATGTCGCACAATTTTGTTTTTCTCCAATTCCATCATTTTCTTGTACCAGTTTTTTTATTTTATTTTTTTATTTTTTATTTTAACATTGTATTTACGATTATTATGTTGCTCCTCTAGTTCCATCAAACAAGAGGATAATACCTCGCCGCAATTTGCTCCATCATCTCCAAAGGATGACCACGTCAGCAACGGATTACGCACGCCGTTTGTGAATGGAAGCGCCCCGGACGCGAAGATAAATGCACCTCCTTCACCTCCCATACCTACACCACCACTACACTCTGATAACACACACGACCTTTCTGATCTCCATATCACCTCACCTGCAGGCTTGCCCGGATCTACAGTTATGTCATTCCAAGGAGGTGTTGGATCAGAAAATAAGGAAAAGCCGACGGGGGAGCCAATGGATCAGGATGTATCTGGGGATAGCATCAAGGATAACGAGAAGTCTAATGGGAAGTCTAATGAAGGCAAGGATGTCGGTTCTAATCAGTCGGAACCACCCCAGAAGTCGGAATCATCAAGCTCTAAGGCTGGCTCCTCTCATGATACCACTACCGATAGAGCTATGACGGATGCGCCAACCCTCAAGACTTCACGCAGCCGAGATGATGACGACGGCGAAGGTCCTCCATTGAAGCGAGCTAAAACTGAGGAGGAAATGGATGTTGTTTCCCCAACAACTGCCGCCTCTTATAATTCTACCGCTCCACTAACGGCAACACAGAGCAAGTATCTTCTTGGCGTGATTCGGAGTTTACGGCGGACCAAGGATGCCCGTCCGTTTACGATGCCGGTTGACCCTATAAAGCTGAATGTTCCTAGTTACTTTGAAATCATCACCAACCCAATGGATCTCCAAACTATGGAGAAGAAGCTCAACAATAAGGAATACTCGTCGCCGCGTGAATTTTTAGCCGACTTTAACCTAATTCTTACGAATTGTGTCACTTTTAATGGCCGCGAGCATCCAGTAGCCGAAAGTGGACGAGTCATGAAGGCTGCGTTTGAGAATCATATGGCGGCATTTCCATCTGCCGACTTTGTCGAACCTCAAAAGACGAAATCTACTAAAAAGAAGGGTGGAGGAAACACTGCTATCAAAGCTGCTGCGCCTAAGCCACCAAAGCCGGTAGCGCCTGCTCCTCAAGCGATTAAAGCGACACAGACTAAGAAAGAATCGAAACGTCCTGCTCCGACTGCGGCTATTACAGCTGCCTCCCCTACATTTGGTCTCCAGCCATCTGGTATTCCCCAGATCCGCCGAGATTCCACAGCAAACGACAGGCCCAAGAGGGAAATACACCCACCAGCACCTAAGGATTTACCATATTCCGATGTTAAGCCTCGACGCAAGAAGACTGCATCGGAGCTCAGATTCTGTGATATTGTTCTCAAGGAGCTTCACAAGAAGCAGTATCATGACATGGCATTTCCATTTTATGTACCAGTGGATCCTGTAGCGTTGAACATACCTGATTACTTTAAGATCATTAAGAAGCCTATGGATTTGAGTACAATTTCGACGAAGTTGAAAACGAATCAGTATGACAGCGCTAGTGATTTCGAAGCTGATATTCGCTTGATGTTTTCTAATTGCTACAAATTCAATCCTTCGGACCAGCACGTTCATAAGTGTGGGAAGGCTTTAGAAGATATCTTTGATCAGAAGTGGGCCGAAAAGGCATCCTACACTCGGGATAATCCTGGCAGCCATTCTCCGGTTTCTGTTTCGCCCCCTGTGGAGGATGAGGATGAGGATATGAGCGGGGATGAGAGTGAGGATCAAGAACAGAACATTCGTATGCTTGAACAACAGCTCGAGGCGATGAAAGATCAGATATCAGCAATGAAGAATGGTCAAAAGAAGAAAAAGACGCCTCCTGCCACCTCTGCTAAAAAGTCGAAAGGAAGCTCTTCACGAAAAGGTTCGTTAGTATCTACGGTTCCCCCGGCCAATCCTTCTAGACCGAAGAAGGGAAAGAAGGAGAAAAAGGTTCCTTACATTACCATGGAGCAAAAGACGGAGCTTTCCGAGAGGATAAATTATCTTCCAACCGGCAAGATGGCTTATGCTCTCAAGATGATAAGAGAGAATATGCCCGATCTGGGTAATGTATGTACCTATATTTATTCTTACTATTCGTATTGTTACTGACTGTGCACTAGACAGCTGATGATGAGATCGAGCTCGACATTGATGAGCTAGATCCCCAAACGCTGTACAAACTTCATACGTATGTTACCAGACATGCAGAGAAGAAGCCCAGCGGATATGTCCCTCCACCACCCCCTCCTGCGCCAGTTCCAGAACCAAAGTCAAAATCCAAAAGTCTTCCGAAGTCGAAGAAGAACAAGCCTATGTCTGCTGTAGAACAGGAAGCCAAGATCAAGGACCTCCAAGCTAAGCTGCAGAACTTTGACAATCCAACACCACAGCCATCTAATTCTGGTATTTTAACGCCCCTTTCTTTGGAGCTGGATGCTGGGGAATCCACATGGCTAACTATTAATTTAGCTGCCCATGGCGATGACAGTGACTCGAGTGATGACGATGACGAGAGCTCGGGTTCGGAGAGCGAAGAGGAGTAGACTTCTGGTCTGGTTGGATAAAAAAACACCCTTTGCAACAAAAGTTATTACTTTCAAAAAACTTAATTGCTTGAGTCATTTCAAGTGGTATGAGAGGGGCAGGTGGCATAAAAAAGTGCAAGTTCTGTTAAGCTATTATTCATGTACCCGTCTGGCGAAAAGGACATGGCTTATTGTTCGTTTTGTGTTCGGGGGAGAGTAACTTGCTTGTACTGTGACCAGCGTCTGGGGATGTGAACGTAGGGGGATAAGTGCGGGGTTTGTTTTAGAGGGGGGGAAGGGCGGAATGTTGTCCTATGAGAGACGTGGCATGGACGGAAGCTTGCAGTTTTTTTTTTAGTTTTTTTCTTTTCTCCCACAATGGCGGTGTTGTCGGCGGCATCTTGGCTTTTTTTCTACATTTTTCCATTGATTGATTGTATGCTGACTGACAATTCTTTCCATCATAACTAACGTAATGGCTTTTCTTCATTTTTTTCCCTCAATCATCCGCTCTTCACTTCACTTCTCTTGTCTCTTACAAAAATCCCCCCTCCCCTTGGGCTACTTACCTTTTGTTTTTGCCCTCTCAACCTCAACCTCAATTATTTTGCTTCTTGTATCTTTATATATTTTGTTTGTTGTTCATTGGCAAAGGGGTGTTTTTTATTTTTATATTTATATTTTTATCTGCTTCTACATATTTTTCCCTCCTCCTACTCCTCATTCTTCCCTTTTCTTTTCTTTTCTTCCCTTTTCTTCTTTTTTCCCTCTGAGCATATTCATTTCGGGAAAGCCTTTCGTGAGCATTGTGATATGATACTCCCATCCAACCGTCCTATCCATTCATTCATCCATCAATCCACAGCTCGTGGCGATACAGTACAATAAAATACGGGACCTCACTATTCTCCGATTCCCTTCAATAAAATATCACTTGCGGAGAATATCCCGATTGACCGAGTGGTCGGGAAGTATCATGTCATATCATATCAATCCCGAAAACTGTTGCTATTTTTATGTTTCTCCTCACGTCTTTTTTATTTTTATTTTTTTTATTTTTTTTACTTTTATATCATTTCTTGTACCATGATTTTTTTTTTTTTCCCCCTCTCATTTCTATTCATTTATATCGGGCAAATGGGCTTTTTCTTTCGCATGATAGGTAGCTTAACTGTTGAGAAATAAATTAAATTGTATCATATGATATTCGGTGGCTATTTTTTTGTTTGTTCCGTCCAGTTCGTTGTGGTTGACTTTCAAATTTAGTGATTTTCGTTTGTTGTGCGGAAGTTACTGTGTGGGGGGGGATTATGATGTTGGGTTTGGTTAGCAAAGTAGTTAGGCGTTTAACTTATTGTAACAAAGTTGAGCTTTTTTTATTATTATTATTACCGTATTATCTCCGATGTATGATACAGTACTCGTAGTGTTATTACTGGTATGACGTGATGGATGGGGTGTTGGGTAACTTAGTGAGTGAGAGAGCGAGGGAGCTTTACGGGCCGACAGGGAGTGGGAAGGCTAGATGTGGAGGTGGATGTTGTTGGGGGGGGGATTTTTTTTTTCACACCTCTTTATTCTATTTGCATGTCAAGTTAGGCTATATTGATTGATTGATGGATGGATGACTAGGTATTATACTTGTGTTGCTGTATGGTCGTGTGAGTTGGTTGCGTTTGGAATAAGGTAGCTTAGGGCCTGTTCGGCTGCCACCACGCTGGAGAAATAGTAGGTTTCTTAACCACGGTTTTGTAGTTGTTACGCCAACTCAGATTGCAAATTATGGCTCAGAGAGGACTTTTGGTGCGTTCGGCACCTGGAAAGAAACCAAAATTTTTTTCCACCCTAGTGACACCACTAGCAGAAATGGTTATATAAGCCTCTCTCTTTACTCATAACAACTAATAAACTCACATCGCAGTTCTTTCTCTTTTAGTGCATCTTTCTATGCTGTTCTAGTTCCATCTTGGCAACTTTAGTGTTGTCACTAATGGTTGTCACTAAGGAAGCGACAGTGGCAGTTTGCTGAAAAATTACATCTGGAGGTAATTTTTCAAACCTGAGGTTTTGGCTTCTTTTTATGAGTTTGGAACTTCAAACTAACTATGGCTTGTTTGTCTGCCGAACACCTTCTCGGTTTCCAAAACCACCAGTTCAGTCAAAACTAAGAGTTTCTGCCCTCAAACCCCGGTTTTAAGTGTCACCCAAACAGGCCCTTAGTTGGCTTGAATACAGACAGGTGGCTTAATACGGATATTACAGGAGGAAAAGAAATTGAATGAGAGGTTTACATTGAGCAGGTTTCAAAAAAAAAGAGTGAAAGGTGAAGCAATAAAGAAAAGAAGAATGCAAACAAGGAACAAAAATATTGAGTACACACGCAAATTCGAAAAAAAAAAGGAAAGGAAAGGAAAGGAGCCAACTAGTCAATGAAATGGAAGAAGGGAGAGAAAAAAAAAATCATGATACAGTAATTGTAGAATGTGTGGTGGACCTGCCCTTGCTACCTATTGCATCCCTTCATACCTTTCCTTCGCCTTCTCCTTGGTCCGCTTGACAAAGTCGTTATATCCGCCGCCGCCGCCCTTTGCAACCTCCTCGACATCTCCAACTTTTGCCCCCTTCATTCCCAATCCAACACCTTGGGTGTACATTTCGGCAATAACATGCTCCGTTCTTCCATCCCCGCTCGCTCCCAACCCCTGCCCAGAAGTCCAACCCATCTTGCCTAAGAGTGCAGCTCCTTTGCTAGGAAGCACAGGCTCGGGCTCGGGTTCGGGCTCCTCCTTCTTTTTCTTCTTAGAAGAGGAAGATTGTGGGGCAGTAGACTTCCCGAATACCTGTCTGCGTTCCTTAGCGCGATCTCTGTATTCCGCCGTGTCGTTGTTAGGGGTTGACGCGATGCCGGCCTTGGTCAACTTCTTTATGGCAATTTCCCGTAGTTTAGGATCCTTGAAGTTTTGGAGGTGAAGGTTGCTAACCCTTTCATGCTCGTATATTTTCTCCGCGGTTTTGAACTGTCGGCTACAGAGAAGACAGGCGAGCTTCTTCAGGTCTGCAAAGGACTGGGGGGTTTGCGTTTCATCAGCTTGATCCTCGGCCTTACGCTTCTTTGCGGTTAAACCAGATCCGTTATTTTCGCTTCCGGATGTGGACTCGTCGCCTTTGCTTTCCTGTGTTTGTGTGGAGATCCCGTGAAGTTCCGAGTGTCGATTCTGCCAGAATTGCAGATGTGCAGGAACGGACTTCTTAGCTACGGGCACGGCCGCTCCGACTACGTCCTTGTCCACTTTTTTCTTCTTCCCTTTTCCCTTCTCTTCGCTGCCGTCTTTTGTACCCTTCTGCTTTTCCTTAATTGCATCATCTGATCCAACCCTGGTTTCCTCCGGCTTGGACACAACGTACTCGGAGACAAATCCATCGTCGTCCCAATATGCCAATCTCAGCCCATTACCGATCTGTGCACTCATCGCAGTAAACGTAAATTTGTCCGCCCCTTTTGGTGCGTTGTAGACTGGTACAAAGACACCGGGATGTATGTAAGATACAGTGACAGGTTTACTACTGATGGTAAATTTCTCCGTCTTGGTGTAGGCCGCTAAAGCAGCCTGGGCATCAGATGCTGTCGAAAATTCAGCGAACCCATATCGCCAGGACTCATTTGTCTTTCTGTCGCGAACTAGTAAGATACGTTTTAAGGAAAATTCCTTAGCACCAATCGGCCCGGTTTTCGATGTTTCAGGAGTCTCGGAATTCGGAATCGTGAGTTTGAGGGCTCCTTTGGCGAGAAGTTCTTCATTTACCGAAGATTCAAGGTTGCGAAACAGGAGGAATTGGGAGGGTGGGGATGTAGCCATATCACGCTCTCCATCGTTGGTGAAGTGTGTGGGAGTAGGGTGTGTCAAAGTCCCAGTGACACTCAACTCTAAAGCTTTCTTAGAAACCAATAGGGCGTTTGGATGTCTAGAGTGAATCGTACCTGATTTTGGAGTTTGACAGCGGAAACATTCCTGACGACGCGGGTAATTTACTAGAAGACACTATATTCGCTACAGTTAGCATTTAATAGTCCTAAAGATAATGTCTCTAGTGTCCTTTGGGGCAAGGGTGTGAATTGGGGAAACACATACCACCCGGCATTTCCATTCCTCTTCGTCATCTCGCCTGCGGCTTCTCCGATCACTTTCGTCACGTTCCCTCGAAAAGGCAATACGACATCTATCAGCTGTAGGACCTAAACTAACAGTAGGATAATACTGCTCCAAAAAGGCCCTGGATTGTTGAACTGTGGTGAAGTGTATGAAAGCAAACTGCCGTGATATGCCTAGATTTTTAACAATCCCTTGTTAATTTCCGACAAAATATATACGCGAGCCTACGAGGGTGATAATGTACCAGTTTTTCGCTCCCTAATGACAGCCACTTTTTCAATACCCTCAACATGCAGTTCATGACTAAGTTCTTTTATAATCTGCAATCCCCTCGACGGCCGTAAGAGACCCCCCAGGCCAAACTTTCAGCAAAGGTCCATCTAAAAAATGTGCAGACAAAAAAAGGAGAAAACAGTCAAGCTGTAAAAAATCAGGGTGACGGTAGTGATTGTGGTGATGATGGGCGATTAGGCCCAAATTATTGGCACATCAGTCCAAAGGGGAGGGTTAACAACGTATTCGTCATCCATCTCCGGCCCAAGTCCTTCTATTATGACATCTCTGCTTGCTGGTCCCCCGTACCACTCTCGATCTCTGCTTCCACTTCTGGAACGAGGCGCATCTCGATCGTAGTAACCTCCCCCTCTTGGCTCTCGGCCACGGCTGCGAGCTCTATCTAGGGATCGAGAGCGCGACCGGTAGCCCGACTGTTGGTGATAGCCTCGTGGTCCCCTAGGGGCATCACGGGGTGGCGAGCGGGATCTAGAACGGGAATCCCCCCTGTAAGCAGGAGAGTAGGATGAACGATGAGAGCGATGGCGGTG
Organism: Choiromyces venosus 120613-1; assembly: GCA_003788595.2. Classification (NCBI taxonomy): domain Eukaryota; kingdom Fungi; phylum Ascomycota; class Pezizomycetes; order Pezizales; family Tuberaceae; genus Choiromyces; species Choiromyces venosus. The sequence goes on from ML120353.1 coordinate 1,151,817, forward strand.
ATCTCTCAGATCTCTGTCTCGGTCTCTGTTCCTATCTCTGTCTTGCTCGTGGTCTCGAACGCCAAGGGTTTGGCGGTATGAACGATCAACATAGTAAGAATCTTCGTACTGGTCTTCTTGGTATCTTCCCTGGGGTGACGGCGGTTGTTGATAGTAAGCCATCAGTAATCGGTGGTGCGCAACAAGTATACGCGAAAATATTGTCTTGTGTATCCAGTTGTTGAAGAAGCGGCAGCTGTTTGTGAGTTGTGTGTGGTGGGGAAAGAAAGAAGAGATGAGCTTGGCCGCGATTCGAAAGGAATCCTTTGGTAATTCGTTGCAGGCTTGGCAAATTCAGATGAGGCAACCGAAATTTAGGACTACAACAGGTCTGGGTATTATATAACAAAAAATATAATAACGATCTCACCGTATATCGAAATAGGTCGTTCCGTGGCTTTTACCGTTCTATCAGAAAAATTCAGGAAAACAAAAATAGAAACAAATCGAGACTAGTTTGTCATATGATCTCACTCGAGCGATCGTTATCAAAAAAATTTGGTGTATCATAGACTAGACTACAATATCTTGATAAAATTTATGGGTATTTCTCAGTCCTCCATTGTTGAGTTTATATAAGGCCTCCTTTCTTTGCCTTTTCATACGAGCTACTAGTAGTGAATTGTTATTTTTGGCGGACCGCACTCCTAAGGAGGTATGTTTAACCCCCTATAAATAGCTATCAAACTCAAGCAACTTAAGCATTGGTTTAGCAGCTCTTAGTATTTGACCTTAGGCTACTAAAGATTGTAGCTGAAGTTGTTAGGCACATGGATAGCAGGTACCTCTCATGCCTACACAACATGACACCAGATAACATATTCTAGTACAGTCCAAACACCCCTCCTCTAGCTCCTGCATAGGAACCTAGATTTTTTTTTTGTTTAACTCATATTCACTGTTAACATACAGGAAGGTACATGCAGCACTAGCTATGGCAAAAATGAAACATTAATCGTGATCAAACAAACTAACAAAAGATATAACTGAATATAATCTCCCTCTTTTGTAATAAAAATATCACAGCTCCTACCATGGTGACCAATCAAGTCACATATGAAATAAATAAAATCCTCAACCCCAGTAATGAAAATTCATAATTAAGTAAAAAGCTAAGTTTTCCTCAACAAAGGAATGAGAAAGGAGAGAAATATAGTGCAAGAATGGCTAAGTGTGTACCTCATTTAGGGGTACTTTCAATAGAACATAACCTACCAAATACTGATCCAGAGTATGTAAAAAAAACTGTAGAAATATAGATGAAGTGAAGCAGAATAAAAGTATAGTTTTTTTATTCAGTAGAAGTATGTAGAAGGAATAGTATCCTCATTTTAAAAGCACAAGATTTTGGTGTAGATTTACAGTCTTGGTGTTATAATACAACATTAAAAGATGAATAATTCAGAGGTTTTGGGTATGTACAGAAAGAATGATCAGAACATATCATGAAGGGATTGCCTATCATACTGCTGACTTCAAAGAGAAGATAACCAAGACCTATAGAAGTCATTGCAGATTCTCAAATTCTCAAACTATATAATAGCCTTAAATTAATATAATTTCTTTTATGCATTATATCATTTATACTCCTTCATAGTCCATCACTGATAGGCTTGGCAATCTTGTTGCACAGCCATGGTTGCATTTTTCTGTACTACATAGTATACACTCTTCTGTTCTTGAACTATATAAGATGTCATTAAGTAGGCCCACACTGAGGTAAGGAAAGAATGGTGACAGCAGTGGCCAATATATTTGGGGGAAGGTTTATATATAAGGTGTGGATATATGATACTAAGGTAAAGAGTTATTCCTTATTTATCCAGAGAGGAGAGTCAGGACCTAGGTTATCAACTCCTGAGAGATAGAGAAGACACTCTTTAGATCTGGATGGATAGTGGAGTATGGCATACTCAAAGTATTCATTTTTCTTTTCATGGCTGGTGCAGTTGAGTAAGCAATTAGACTTACTTCATGAGGTATAGCCTACTAAGTAACTTCTTCCAGCTTGCATTTGGTATAACCTACTAGTTGTAAACTGGTCTAGACCCATGAATACAGGTGGAGTAAGTCTGAGTGTAGGTTTGTAGGTATCATATAGGAGTGGTGGGAAAGTAGTACTTTGCAGTCCAGTAGTTGGGTACAGATCCTCACTTTGAGGGATGAGTAGGAGTGACATCAGCAAAAGAATATCCTGCATTGATATGTGAGTATCATGTCCTGATAGAAGCCATATCCCTTGTGTATCCTGTATGTCCTGTATGTCCTGTATGTCCTGTATGTCCTGTATGTCCTGTATGTCCTGTATGTCCTGTATGTCCTGTATGTCCTGTATGTCCTGTATATCCTGTGTGTCCTGTATATCCTGTGTGTCTGTATATCCTATGTGTCCTGTATGTCTTATGTGTCCTGTGCATCTTGAGTTCAGTTGCAATACCTGGTTACATCCTATGTGTCCTGATATGTGTTGCAATATGACATTATACCTGATACATCTGGTATCATATAGCAATGCTCCACTGCCTTTAGATACTACATGGTGTCATACCAGTATCCTCACTGTGTTCAGATATCTTAATTTCTATTATAGCCTCTCCCCTACATCCTGACATCTAACTATACTCACCACCCCTTAAGAGTACCACTATATGTCACTACACTTAGTCACCCTGTATCAAGTAGTAGACAATTACCATGAGGCTTTCATCTGCATCTAAGCTCAGGAGAAAAGGTACTGAAATATGGGTTTGATATAGAAAATAGTGAGTCACGTAAGCTAACAAGAGAGTGAGATAATATTAATAGTTAGAAAAGTGATAGGATGGTTTCTATGGCATGTCAAATATTAGCTGCATCTATCTAGATGTGGAGTTAGTTAGCTGAATTTGGCATTTCATAGAGTGGTTGAATATAATTTTTGTTTCTACTATTTGATTTTGCATGTGAATAATTCGTCCTCACATCTGGCCTCACCTAGGTTAAGTGAGACTAAGTGCTACCTTAAATATAGTGTGTAATTGTAGCTTGATTCTTTGTATTATATATTACTTCATTTTATGAGATTATCTCATCTTTTCTGTTGTACCCTTATACAAGAGTATTGCTGGCAAGGTAACATGAGCTATCACTTGGTCTTTCTAATCTAATTTAGTCTACATATATATGTAATGGTGGTGTACCCAATGTTTGTATATCTCTTTATTACTCTACACTATGTAATTAGCATTAGGGCTATGTGATATCTCCTGGCATCAGGATTATTATTGGATTATCTTGGTATATTTGTGGTACTTTATGCTATGTAATTGGTATTAGGGTTACATGATGTCTCCCAGCATCAGGATGGCTGTTGGGTTATCTCGGTATCTGTTGTGCTATGGTACTAGCAAGTACCCACTCGAGACCTCAAGTGGCGTTGATGCTCCTAGAAGTTCTAATTATGTAGAGGGTAGTGGTTGACAGGCTTCTAGTATAGGTATCAATACTTTTCGCAATACTTTTCGCAAAATCTGTAGTCCGAAATAGAGACTTTCAGGCACATATTGTAAGGATATAGATGGCTGAATAATTACACCAAGGGACAAAATTCGAAGTTTGAATTGAAATGGTGTTAAAGTTTAAGAGTCGAAAGAGGTAAATTGGGGAGGGAGGTGATAAAACTTTTGTTGATTAAAATATTATAAATACAACAGAAAAATAGTGAGAATTGTACAAAAAAACTGAAGAAAAGAAAAAGGTGAATCCTATGAACAACCGGCATATAGCATTATGCATTACCAACTATCCAAAGAATCAAAACAAAGCATCAATAATATGCAGTTATTGATCTAAACTAAGAGTGAGGTAGTTATAAATATTAGAGACAAATAATAGACAATAGAGAAGGTAAGAGAAAATGATAGTATTTCTAAGCTAATGTAATAATTAGAGAAGAACTTCTGAGTAAATAACATTTCTTGTAACTATTGGATGCTCAGGAGAAGTAAGTACTATAAGTCCAGCAAGAGACTTTGCCCTTGATAATGCAACATACAACTTACCATGTGTTAATGCATCACTATGCAAATCAACCCCAACATTTTCTAATGATTAACTTTGAGCTTTATTAACAGTCATGGCGAAACAGAGACAGAGTGGAAATTGCTTTCATTCGAGAGTAAATGGTAAATCCTCATCATTACTCGTCAACTTGATCCTAGGAATAAGATGAATTTGGGCATCAAATTTGCCTCCTAAAATTGCAACTTGCAAGCAATTTCTCCCTATTCCAAGAACCCTCATTTTTGTACCATTGCACATTCCATGTTTCAGACTAAGGTTTTGCAGTAAAATAACTGGTGCACCAACTTTAAGTTTTAAACTCAAAGGTGGTAAAGATGCCAGACTAATACTCTGGAGATATTCAATTGCCAGATGTTCAGCTCTAGAGGCATCTTCACTCATCTCAATATTATTTGCTGCCTCAAAGGTATGTTCTGCCCCAGGTATTCTCTGAAGTAAAATCTCATTGAACTCATCAACAATATCATTCTTGAAGGAAAGAATGACACTTCCCACAAAGGCATCATGTATTGTTGGAGAATTATTGAGGATTAGAGGGGGGTATATTTTATCGCACAGGTTTTCCACACTCACAACATGTGTTATAAAATCAGGAAGTGTAATTATTCCATAGTTAGTTGGATCGTGGACCAGCTTTTCCAAGTACTGAATATATTCCTGATTAGTCTCATGTGGAATTACATGCATATTGCACACCAATTTCAAGATAATTAAATCTTTCCAAAAAGACCTATATTGAATGCAGGCAAGAATGGTTGCTTGTTGTGAACCATGCCGGATGACAGGAAGAATCTGAGCAAAGTCTCCTCCCAGTACAATTGGAATTCCACCAAAGAGGTAATCTGGTGTTCTTTCGCATAAATCGTTCAATGTTCTATTGACAGCTTCAAAATAGGCTTTGTGCTGCATGGGTACCTCATCCCAAATAATGAGTGCCATTTTGCAGATAAGCTTGGCCAGATGTGAGCTCCCACTAATATTACAATAACCAGTTGAATCATTTGATATTGTGATTTTGAATTGTGAATGCGCAGTACGACCACCAGGTAAAAGTTGTGCTGCAATTCCAGAAGATGCAACATAGAGAACAATTTGGCCCCATGCATGGCAAAAACTGTCCAATGCTTGATACAGAAATGTCTTTCCTGTTCCAGCCAGACCATGGAGAAAAAACGCTGATGGATAATTTTGCCCCAGGTTTAAATCTCTCTGCTGCACAGCCATACTAATAGAGTTGAAACATTCTTCCTGCTCTTTATTGAGTAAGGCATGAAGGTTATTTGCTAGTTCTGACTGCTCTCTTCTGTTGTAATTCATTTCCTCCTCAATAAATGAATTTTGGATGTCTCTCTAATTGGACCAATCATATTCTGGTTCTGGTAAACCATATAGTTCCAAGGTCATTCCATGCTCAACTAAAAGTTTCTGGATCAAAAAAAGACCATAGTCTAAATGCAGGCCTGGCAGGTTCTCTTGGACATTGTTGGGTAACATAACTCGACCATGGGTTAGAAGATAAGGTATGTCATCACAAAAGCTTTCCTTAAATCTTTCCCAAATTGCCAAAGGATTAGAAAGAGTTGTATGGTGCAAGGTAAGAGCAAAGAGATGGTGTAAGGTAGGTCCAGTACTAAACCCAACACCTTCAGTAAATAGGGCCACCCACTCTCCATCATCTTCTAGAAGACCTAACACAATACAGGCATTTTTGAATGTTGAGTGAATAGTATTATCCACAGTTCGTAAGTACTCGAAGCTTCTTAGACCTCGAACCACTATGAGTAATAACTGAAGGTAGTATTTTTCCCCCATAAACAGGGATGCTGAATACATTCGGCCAATAGCAGTACCTCTCTGCCTCCGCTTCCAGCCTTGTTTTCGCACATAGACAAAGTGTTCAGGGAATTCATGGTATACATATTGTAATCCATTCAGGTTTTCTGAGTTATACTTGAAAAATGCAGTAAGATTTATCACTGAATCCTGAATTCACTCATAAAGCAATTCCAAGTCTTCTTGGTCAGAGAAGTATACCGGTTGTTCACCTGGTAGGTAGAAGTTGAGGTTGATAACAGTTGGCCACTTATCATGAGTATTATACTCAAAGAGTCTCCAGATTGCCTCGCTTGGTCCTATATACCTTCCATGAAGATACCTATTTATCCCATCTGTATCTGAGTTTAGGCTGACTGTGACTCTGTCACTACCTTTGTAGATGTATTTATGAATATACTTAATGGTATGAATTGATCCACACACCTCCACATTTATATGTGCTTTATACTGTAGTGAAAGATAAGGACTGAATGGACAACCCTTCTATTGTCAATTTGAGTCAAAACTCCAGGTCCAGCATTTAAAATATATGTCATAAAAGATTCTCCAGTATCTCTTCGACGATAAATTGGATATCCATTCTCTTGGATAACTGTCTCATTTTGGAAAGACTTTGGGTAACTCTTGTTACATTCCGGTACCTCACCAATGCGCTCATCTTGCATACGTAATGCTCAAATATTGCCACCCACACACTGGGTGTGAACCATATTTGACTCAATGATTGATCTCAACTTCTGGTCTTGGATAGTTGCCTCACCTGGTAGCTCGGCACTAATAATTCTATCAACATTTTCTGCTGTTAAAAAATGTATATCGGTTTGCAAGAAAAGAAGAAGGTGCATATGAGGTAATCCTCATTTCTGGTATTCTATTGTCTACACCCACCCTTGCCATGGACCAAACACCTCCTTTCTCTTCAACTGATCAAGTAGATCTCTCAGTTTCTGGTTAAATACCCGAACCACCAAATCTGGCCTATCAATATGGGTTTGACCTGGAAGCAACTCCTATTCAATTTCAACCCACTTTGGATTGGCTGTAAATGTAATAAATAATGAAGGTCTCCCAAAGTGATGGACTATTATCATGTTGTCCTGGTAAAACTTTTGCATGAACCAATCTCCTCCAAGATATGTTGAAGGAAGTACAATTCTCTTTCCTACCTCTCATAGGTTTATATCTTCCTGGATTATTACATCAGCTAATCCGTTGTAGAGATCAGATCTTATGTTGGCCTGGTGGGTCCAGAACCAATCCAGCTTATTCTGGTCACATACTGCCCAGGCATCAACAACAAATTGTTGAAATAGGCACTTCGCTCGGAATATAGTTAGAGCCTCATCATCTCATGTATATAATCAATATCGATAGAATGATCGCTGTGGCATCCTCACTATTTGTCTTTGTCCGAATAAGTTTTGGAGTCTGCAGCCCCAGTGCCAACCAAGTTTCCCAAACAGGAATAGGAGAACATAGTGGAGTGCCAAATATGACGCATAATTTGGACTAATCTTGGTAAAGCCACCATGAGGTACAGCTCTGTTTTGTCTCTCTGCAAGAACTATATCTCTGAATCCCCCCTCACCATATTCTTCTGGTACAATTGTTGCAACTTCATCAGTAGTTGGCAGGTTTTCCCTTCTTTTGTCTGCTCCCTGTTCCATAATTAGTTGCAATCTTGGATCAATCAAGATTCGAAAGTTTTGTTCCTCAGGTGGCACATTCACAAGCCTCTCTCGTGCCATTCGATAAATATGAATAAATGGTGAACACAATTCCGACATCTCGGTTAATTTTGCAATCAGTTCTGGATTGAGTTCTGGAGCTCTTGATTCCCTTGCTAATTGTGCATATGCAGGATCATAAATATATATTTGTGCGAAGCTCAAATCCTGACCATCCAAAGGGATTATTGGTCCTTGAAGGTGTTATACCTCCCCATGTACTTGAAACATTTGGAGCCCTCCGAGATGTGTAGCATCTCTGTTATCCATATTAAACCGAATGGAAGTAAAGGTGAAGAGATTATTCCATTGCCGAATCTCTTTTCGAAAGAGCTTTGATTGGTTATCTTCTGTGGTTAATAGTGTTCTCAGTGGCTCCGATGGTTCCTTCAATTTCTCCAGGACAATATCGCCATATTTACAACATAATTCAAAAGTTTGCCTTCCAGCTGGACCTCCAGCAATTCTTTCACTCTCCTAGTGTTTTGCATGACAGGCAGAACAAATAATATTTATTGGACCAAGAGTATGGCTATTCCACTCCAACCTTTGCTTGAAAAATACCAACTGTAGTGTTGGATTTATTGCTGATCTTGGAATTAGGACCAGAGCAACAACATCTTCTTCACGTTGCTCAACAACAATTGCACTTCATTGTACCATTCTTATTTGTCTTCTCCTTGCCTATATTTCATATGGTGACCAAATTAGTTACTCCTTTCTTGCAATGATGGGAATATTTAAGGTTAGTCCTTACTTTCTTTACTTGACTTACCAAACAGTTTCTGCAGCCTTTACACCTTACTCCATGCCGATCTGCATCAAAAGCATGCATGAGAGGCAAGTTCTGGTGGCAAATATTGCATCGCTGCATCTCCTCCATCATATCTATTATTGTTTCACTGGCTGATTATCTACTGCCAAGTTGTCAGTCGGTGATACAACTAATATCAATAAAAGTAAATTAAAAAGAAAAGAATACAAATTCAGCTGTATTCTGCAGTCTCTAGACGTACTCCTTTGGAATACACCTTGAATTGGTAATGCAGTCTCTTTCCTATAACTCCTCTCACCATTAATTCTCTTCAAATGACCAATTAGTTCTAAATCTTCTTGGAACTGATATACCTTTATTATTTTTGTAAGCAAAGTTGCTTTGTTTCGTGGTATTACGAAATTGCAAGTTGAGCAGTCCATATGTAGTGTCAGGGTTGATTGGAAATTGTGAAACTGCAAGTGAAAATCATAAGTGATGGTGGTCAAATAGACAGACTGGTTTGTGTGAGTTATTTGTCATTGAGTTACATTGTGAGATAAGAGGGAGATTTATTGTCATTTAAATATAGTTAGTAGTGGGTTTATTGTGTGAGCTCTCTGGTATTAATTTCACAGTCCACTTAAGTAACAGTCCCCATAGGGCTTATTATCTAATTACTTGCCAAGCTAAGACCATAGTGTAATAACAATAATCTGATTACTCTATAAGAGTTTGGTCCTGGTCTCAAATACTGGACATGAGACTCTATCTTTGACTCCAGTATTCTCCCCTCTTATTCTTGGTAGATTAAGCATTCAATACAAAGTTTATCATAGAGAATAGTGTTACAGATAATACACAATAATATCTGCTTTCTTAGCTCTCCTACATGTTACATATTACACTTTTATTCTTATATTTCAAACTTACAGTTAATATTCTGTATTCCTGTCTAAGACAGTCTGAACCTAATTAATATCTATTTTTTTCTATTTTTTTCTACCTCTTTTGTTTTATATTAATCTTCTTAATTCCCTCTTACCTACAATAATAATTCATCTTATAAAAAAGTTTTTCTTGGCGACAAACTTCTTATCAGATAATCTTACATACTTTTTGAATTCATTCAAGGACAGTACTATATAGACTTTATGCTATATAATTGGCATCAGAGTTACATGATGTCTCCCAGCATCAGGACTACTATTGGATTATCTCAGTATCTGTTATACTCTATGCTATATTATTACTGTCAGGCCTACATGCCAGTAACATCTCTTGGCATTACAATACTAGTGTGGCTTAAAAGTTTATTCTATGAATGTTAATTACAATATCAAATCAGACCCCTACTCATTATGATAGACTTTGTATATATATAATATCTACAGAAAAGATACTAAACTATGGTAGAAATGTGAATATCAAAATAAAATAAGCCCCCAAGCTATATAAGTATCATGATACCAGGAGACATCATGTACACTATATGTTACCAATATCTCCTAGTGACACAATACTTATATGACTTAAAAACTTATTTTATTTAGATATATAAAATATTTTGTTCAGTAACATATATTTATTAGCCTATCATGATCAGTAGATAGGCTTAGAAATATATCTTACCAAAGAAAATATTTTATATATTAAAATAAAATAAGATTTTAAGCTATACAAGTATCATGACTTAGATGTTAGGAGATATCATGTATAGTATATGTTATCAATGTCTCCTAGTGTTATAACATCCTTGATAACTAAGAGTACTACCAGCTCTTACCAGAATAGCCCAGTAGATCCTTAGGATAAATGTCAAAATTTGGGAGGTGTGTACTAATCCTGAATTATATAAGGAAAAATCAGTGCAAACTTTGGATTCTTGGTAACTTTTTGTGATCTCAGCTACAATTTTTGTATGTGATAATTATAGATATATAAATTAAGAAAAGTTTAACAAGAATAGAATTGATCAATCATATAATATATATCTGTGTAATATATACTAGTAATATCATATTTCAAAATTCAGTGATAATTTGATGGAATTTATAGAAAAACTTATTTTTGGGGAAAAATATTTATTTTTTCTATTTTAATATGCTTTTCTGATGTCTACATTTTTCAAGCCACAAATAATCACCACATACTAACAAATTATTTCTTATGTGGCTGAGACTACAGAAAGTTGCCAAGAATTCAAAGTTTGCACTGATTTTTCCTTACATAATACAGGATTGGTACACACCTCCCAAATTTTGACATTTATCCTAAGGGTCTACTCAGCTATTCTGGTAAGAGCTGGTAGTACCCTTGGTTACCAAGGATGGGTGTTGCAATACTTATATAGTGTAGAAATATATGTTACCAATATCTCTTAGTATCATGATACATGTGCAGCTTCAATTCTTCTTTTATTTGTATATATAAAATATATATTATATACCCAAATGATCCTGAACTACTCTCATGATCTTTATACATTGCAATTGATGATGAGATAAATAAAGCAATAAGCTTTATTTATCTCATTGGACAAATTTCATCTAGATATATGAGGACATCTTAGTATAGTTTGCATGTACAATAAGGTGTACAAATAAACAGGGAACCTATGATGCACACATAGCATTTCTATTTCTTATGTATGTAATTTATATAATAAGACCCCACCTTTCCACCTTCCTACCTCACCACTTTCTCTTCCCTTTCTCCATTTCTCAATCAGGGAAACAGTGACAAGATGTTTCTTAGAAAGCCCTACCCATGAGCTATATAGGAAGACCCCTCCTTTCCTCCTTCCCTTCTTCTTTCCTTTCCTCCTTCTTTCCTTTTCTCCTTCCCTCCTTCTCTTAATCTGAGATACAGTGATGAGACATTTCTTATAGAGCCCACCCATGAGCTATATAAGAAAACCTCTTCTTCTCTTATTTTCTTCTTCCCTCATTCCCTTCTTTCCTTCTTCCCTTCTTCTCTTCTCCTCTTCTCTTCTTCTCTTCTTCTCTTCTTCTCTTCTAACTGTCTGTCACATCTACTTCTATCTTATAACCCAACTCTGTTTCCCCCCAGGTATAATTTTTTTTTCATGTTTTTTGTTGCTTCTAAGTTGGAATAGTGCCTCCAAGATCACAAAGATGCTCAGTATAAAAGGCAAAGTAAGTATAACATACCTTCTAGAGAGATTACAAGTCCTGGGGAGATTATGATGGCAACCACATATATGTAGTACTTATTCTGACACACCATCTCAACAAGAAAAGGCATAAAACAGATTCAAATTAAATATAACAAGTCAAGAAATTAGACAAAAGGAAGATGAGAAAAAAAAAACAAAAGAAAGGCTGAAAGTAGAAGAAGATACAAAACCGAGTGAGAACATATGATTAGAAATGACCTGTTACTCTTCGTCTTCATTTATATTGTACCACATCCTCTCTTTAAAGGAATGATTGAACCGAGTACTTCTTTGGGGGTTCCTCTATTCATTCCCTAATGTTTCATGAAAGTGTGCTCATGCTTGGATGCCATCAAGAGAAGGTTGAACTTGTGCACTAGTCTCCACCTCAGGTACCCTACTACTTGAGATACTATTATCTCTCCTTCCTGCTATGTCAATAACATCTTCTTCCTCTTCAATACTAGACTTGCCCAGCTCACTCTCAATATGCTGATACTTTCTCCTCCTTGGTCTACTATTTTCTCCCTTTCTTTTCCTCTTCTCTGCTGTTTGCTTTGCTTTCTCCTTTTTCGCTATTTTCTCATTATAGGCATCATCCAATGCCTTCCTTCCAATAACTTCAGACCTTGAAATGATAGCACCAGCCTTTGACTTGCTTGCCTTTCTCTTTATCAGTTCATCACTGTACTGTTTCTCACCAACAGAATATTGAGTAGTGGCACTCTTTGCAATTGAGCTTAATTCCTCCACAATCTCTCTTGCTTGATCAAGTGAATCCACTCGCTTCATTTCCTCCTCTACCTTTTGGATTTGGCTTGCAGGTGATGTGCTAGAGGCCTGAGGTTGAAGATTATGGTGGTTTTGATAAGGGGGGGTAAGGTTTTGTAAGTCAAAACTCATGAGAACCTGGCGTTGGTTGAATGGAGCAATCCTGGTATATCGAAAAGTAGCTCTTATATTTGGGTCAGTAAGTGATTTTCGTCGAGCCTCCATCAACATGGGGAAGAAATCGCCTTCATGGATAGTTGAATAAACTCCATTTTTCCTCAGAAATTCTTCAACTTGTTGTCAATAAAAAGTACTCATTTCACCCAAGGGATTTTGATCAAGGGGCTGGAGAATATGGGTAAGATGGGAGGGGAAGAAGAGAAGTTTGATTTTACTTGTCCAGTAGTAGTGGTAGAAGTCAAAATCCTGATGGTATGATTATCAAGTATAAGAAGGCAGTAGGCTACAGGAGTAGAGGGTTGACAATAAACTGAAAAGTGTTCTTCTAACCACTTTAAAGAAAGTCGTTTCAGCGTATAACCTATGGTAGAGATACTAAAGGTAGCTTCCTCTCGGTCTGCACAGTCATACCAGTTTCCTCATTTCATTTTTGCTTGATAAACAAGAAATAGGGGGATGCTTTTTCCTCTGGTGGAAATTGTTTCCACTAAAGTTACCCACTCTCTTCTACTGTCTTAGATCAGATGTGCATTTCTCTTCCCCGCTCAACAAAAGACCTTGCCATCTATTGCCTGCCCAATAGCAAAACCCTTCTCATCTGAATTACGAATATCGTCATCTGAGATTTTAAAACGACTCCTAACTTCAGAGAGACGATTAAAAAATGACTCCAGTCTTACAGGCCCTTACATAAGGGCTCTGTCTTTATTGATTGGTCTTGCAACCTTGCAGGCTATATCTGGGTGTCGCTTGAGTAATCGATCAGTCCAGTGCTTTCCAAGTTGCCCAGAATCTAACTTCTCTTCCTTATTCATCAAATGTTCCACTATATCGCACACATGTCACCATCTTGGTGGGGTCCCCTGATCATCAATAAGATTGATCCACCTTACTACTGCATTCTCCTCCTCTTGATTTAGGTTTTGCTATATTTTATGGGCTTCAGAGTGGTATCGGGTATGTCCATGGTAGTGATTTCCTAAGGTTTTGTCATTTAAACTATGGACTCGGGCAACAGTAAGGATCTTAAGGTTTGGATTGTCTTTAAGCTGTTTACAAGCTTCTTTGGTTTTGGTTTGGTATTCTGCTTTTGAATTTCGCATTTTGGATTTGATTGCTGTACTCAGTTGTGGAGTAATTCATATTTACATTTCCCCTCTTCTACTATATTATGCTCTCACAATTATGTCAATAACCCCAGGTCTCGTAATTTCCCCATCCAGCATGTTACTCTGCCTAATCATTAACTGTCATTGTGAGAAATACTAACCTTTCATTTTCTCTTAGATATCCTGGTGTCTCTATCCTTCCTGTAGTTCCATCTTGGGACAGTAAAGTGAGGAGAGCCAAATAAGTACACTTAATCCAAGTATTTTCTATCTAAGTATTAACTTGTAATAATTACTAACCTTTTTTTTTTCTGTTAAATATCCTGCTGCCTCTATCCTTCCTGCTATCTTTGTCTGTTCTGCTGTATTTGTCACCCCTGTTGTGCCATCTGGCAGAAGTAAAGTCAGGATAGACAAGTAAGTACCTGCATCTAAGTATTAACTAGTGATAATTTCTAACATGTCTTTTGATCGTAGATGACTTGCTGACCCACCTCATAAAAGTGAAGTGAGGAGTGAGAAATATAGATCCCTGCTACATGCTATTATGAGTGCAGAGGCCATAGGGAGAGTGTAAGTAAAGATTCCCACCTACCAATCATCTTCATACATCTTCTGACATCAAGCTAATGATTATGCTTTTGTTTTAGCCACTATATGGAGCTGAATATATTGGAGAGGCTAATCTTTGAGCCAGCAGTGGAGGATTCCTTATAAGTGAAATGCAACCTTTACTTATAATTCAGAATTCTTTAAACTAACAGTCATAGGGGCTACAATAGTGATAGAGCATATGCTAAAAGTTAGTATGAGTTCACAAACTCTCATGTAAGTACTGTGGCATACAGTATATAGTGTGAGGAGATCTAGGCCTACCTGATAGCATGCTCCTTGTACCTCTACTACCTGACCAAATCTGAATTAGATTCAGCAGTGATATTTACTCATTGCTTTCCACTAGTCATAGCTTAGATCCAGCTTATTACAAACAAGGACTAGGCTGATAATGTTGGGAAAGGCAAGAAACACCTAAGGCTCTGAGTTCAGGACATAGCCAAGAACATTAGGGTGACAAACAGGTATTATTTCATGGTTGGGAAGTAGGTTTGTGAGGTCAAGGGACCTCCAAGTAAGGGATCTCCCCCCCAATCCATGATGTACAATCCTCATACTAACATATTTTGTCAGTAGATCAATCTGATCAGGTATCACCTTATTGTCTATGAGCAATAAGAGTCCACATCATTGGCTGGACTAGTACACTGGAAGTTGGGCATCTATTCCTTGACCACCTCTGGTATACCATTGCCACTGAGCAAGGAATCACCTAGGTACTCATGACATTACTAAACATGAACAATCTACTTGGAGTAGTTAAAGGTTACCATGTGGAGGGGCTAATCAGGTGCTCCCAATATCTCATTGAGGTAACTATTGAAGACACTTAGTTATTTTGTTGGGTACCCTCTGATCCTCTCCCAATCTGAGAACTCATCTTTCTTTGAGAAGATGAAGACATCTGGGTGTAGCTCCTTACCAATCATGGCAAACATCCACTGGAACTTATAGTCCTGGAGTTGTGTCTAGATGAGGGAGAGGAAAATGACCAGACCCTGGAGCCTGTCTATAGTGGATACCTCTTCTTCAACCACAAGGTCTGGTATTGCTATGGGTAAGCTAGACATATTTGGGAGGCTATAGAAGAGCAGGACCAAGAGGTAGATGAGGAGGCAGAGGATAAAGGGCAGGAGGACAGTGGGGATAGAGGGTAAGAGGAGGTAGAGGAGAATGGGGAGGATAAGTCAGATGAGGATTAGGTGGAGGAGGATTCTGGCGAAGGAGGTATTGTAATTAATGATGTAAGTTTCTAATCCTGATCCTGTTTGAGTTAACATCAGGATACTAACTTAGCTAATCACCTACATAGGATGAGGAAAGGGATGATGAACCAGATGAGGTACTGGGTCTCTTGATACCTCCTCCTAATAGGTACCAAGACTTATCTCCTTTGGTTGATGCTGAGCCTTCTGCTAGGCTATCTAAGGAAGATAAGCTTAGGGTCATACTTGAGCTTATCCAAGACCTACACTGGATAGCAGAGTTTATTGCAACTCCTAGGTAGTCAGCCCACTGTAGTGGGTATAATAGGGTCATAGACAGCTCCTCCAGCAGGTCAACTGATAGTTATACTGATACCCATAACCCTCCCTATCCTCCAGGCTTCTTTGGTTGCTGCCTGCTACCTCCCTATTTTAGTCACTATTTCTCTGGCTCTAGTGACCCCTCCTTGTGTCCTAGGCTTCTGTTGTGGCTGTTATGGGGTAGCCCAACCATAGATAGTGTAGGTTGGCCTAGGCCATATGTTTCTTGAGGTAAAGTAAGGTAGAATAAGGCAAAGATGAAGATCATCAAGGTAAGCTCAGAAGGTTGTATGTGTAATAAGTTTTTTCAAGAGTAAATAATAAATATATTAATAAGATCTCTTCTCCATTGCTTGATATTTCTAATGGCTGAGAGTACCTTGATATTTATATTCCACATCTGGGTTATTGTGGGCTACAATCAACTCCCATACTATCTAAGTACCTCTGTCAAAAACCTTTTATTTTTCCTAAGTGCAAACACTCCTGATCCTGAGAATATTTTGACTTGTTTGGCTTCGATCTCTTCAAACTCCTATTTGTTTCTGAGGGTGCGAACACTCCGCCAGTAGGTAGTCTTCGATCTCTCTGCCATATGAACTTAATTTGAGTATGCCGCCCTAATAGCAACTATGCCAATTGTTCTGCCTCAAACTATAAAGTAATCAGCTTTAAGGAATGAGTGTGGTTATTGCATTGCATATTTATGCATCGCAAAGCCTATTGGATAAGAAGGACTTTTGGCCCTGGATTGAGCCAATAGCTCATTGGGTGAAAACCTCTCATACCGATTCTTGAGCAAACCCTCTTGGGGTGCTACTTCTTTTAAAGCAAGAGGCTTGGCTCTATGGCTACCCATTGGTGCCATTGGCTTGTGATATTCAGTCACTAACGGTTTCTTCCCAAATCGTCCCATTACCTATCAGCCATAATATTTAACTGCTAATGTACAGGATAATAGCTCACTCAAAGCCTAACCGAATTCCTCCAAGTCACTTCTCATGAGTTGCCAAAGGTGCCCTCTCATATATCCTATGGACAACATCCGGTCGGACAGACGGCGACGACGTATACAGTGTTATGCTGAAGGAGTCATTTATTGTTGCTAAAGTGTTGGGACGCAACTCGGCCGTAATACCGTGATGATGCTTGGTCCCTACATGGGGGCTGCAGGAGTATGGTAGAAATAATCCTGAGTAAAGGCCAGGTAACTTTGACCCCTTTTTTCCATATGCCTAATAGTGGCTACCTCTCACCCCTCTGTTCCCACAATAGTTCCTTCAGCTCCAGTTACCCCCTCTATACTTTGAGCTTCTATTGTAGCTAGCTCTTACCTCCTAGTTCTCAGAACAGTTCCTCTAGCTCCAGTAATACCCCTGTACCCTAGCAAGTAACAAGATATAGGAATGCCAAAAAAAAACAATAGTCTTTTGTGTCTTGTGTAGCTTTTCCCCATTCCTAATTTCTTTTCTTTGCTACCTGATGCATGACATTTTGTGCTTTTATTATTTGTTAGCTAGAGTTTGTTAGCCAGTACTTATTAGCTAGTAATCAAACTATTTGACACCCTTGCTTTAGCATCTCATTGCTTGCCATTTCAATCTCAAGTATCTGGTATGTGATAATAGTAACCTGCTAGGTCATAAGAGTAATAGCACCAAGTTACGTTACTTTGGTGTCTTGTGTTTTGTGGATTCTGTGCATCTCACATTGTCTGTCATTAACTGGCCTAGTATTAGCTGATTGTGTCAGTCAATTATCTACAAGTATATAGATATTAGTGATGAGATAGACTAGAGTATGGAGTTGGTAAGGGATGACTGGACTTCAAAACCCTGTCTATCTCATCAATAACATCCATACCCAAGTAGGTTGGATTGCTTGAACTCAGCTCCTCAGGCACTCAGCTGTATTGACTTAATATGAGTAGATGAGGTCAGATACTCCTAGTCCTCTTTAGGTAAGGTGAGAACCTTGTGAGGAATAGTTTCACTAAATGATATCATTCATAGCTAGATTTGGTTAAGCCTTCTATGCTAGTAACACTCTCATTTTATTCAATTTTTTCATGTGAGAGTCTTGAGTCCAATGGTAGTTGGGAATGTCTAGATCATTACAATCACAATATTGAACTCTCCTAAAACTCCTTTTTGTAAGGAAATCTTTTGCCTTAATACCAAGTAATAGTGTGTGATCTTACATGATCTCAAGTGCCTAGTATATGATATTAATGATACAATTAGATGCCCTTCCATTAACATCTTGTTGCTAGCTGTTTCATTCTTGAGTGCCTGCTATATGGTAATAGTAATAGTACCAAGCCCCCTTACTTTAGTGTCTGATATCTGGATTCAGTACATCACACATTGTTTGTCAACAATTGGCCTACTATTGGTCAATCATGTCAGTTGATTGTCTAATAGGGTATGAATATTAGTGATGAGATAGACTGAGGTTTGGAGTTGGTAAAGAACAGCTGGACTTCAGACCCCTGTCTATCTCATCAATAATGTCCATACCTAAGTAGGTCAGATAGCTTGAACCCAGTCCCTCAGGTACTCAGCTGTATTAACTCAATGTGAGGAGATGGGGGCAGATACAGCTAGTGCTAGTCAGGCAAGGTGAGAACTTTGTGAGGAATAGTTTCTCTAAACAATACTGTTTGTGACTAGATTTTATTAAGCCACCTACTTTAGCAATACCCTGATTTCATTTAATTTTTTCATGCCAGAGTCCTCAGTTCGATAGCAGTTGAGAATAGCTAGATCATTATGAATACAATATTGAACACTCTCAAAATGTCTTCTTGCAGGTAAATCTTTTGCTTCAATAATGAATGATAGTCTGAGGTCTTACAACCCTCTCTCCTCCTGGAGTCCTAGTATATAAGACCTGACATATCATGTAGAATACAAGAAAACAATACAAACTCCTTATCTTCACTAGAATTGAGATACCTATTATAACAGGGGTACCCTAAGGGAAGATGGATCTCAAGTGTGTGACTACACTGAAGTGACTCCAAGATCTACAGTGATAATCAACAGTAGACTAAAGAAGAATCAAAACAGTAAAGCTTAATATTGTTAAGCCATACCTTTACTCAGTCAATTTCTTGAGAGGTAGTTGATTGCCAGAGCAGAGTGAGACTCAGATATAGTTTAAGTAGAATATCATATACTGCCTGTTCCCACCTATCACGACTCTAATTTAATCATGAACACACCCATCTGCTCGGGGCTGGCCAATACACACCATTAAGGACATTATTCCTTTACAGATGTTGGCTCACTCTGACTAAATCTCATTCTGACATTAAGTGTTTCAAGTACTGCATCTCTAATGTGACTGCAGGAGAAAAACTCTTCATATCATTGACATGCTAGTGGCGAATTATCATGCAGCTGAGGAGATATACCACTTATGAACTCTCATACCCATATGTATTTCATCTATGCAAGCCTTTAGTAGACATAGCTTTCATGATTGAGCTGAACCTTCTACTTCATTCTAATCAGGTCCTTGCCTGATAGAAAAGTCTACTCAACTCCCCTGTTGGAGTACCTTAGTGATTGACCTGGTGGGTGCTACTCACAGTCAACTCCCTGAAAGCACCCTTACTGTGATAAGAATCATGGTTTTAGAGTTCTCAAATAACTCCAATAGTCTCACAGTGATTGGGCATGAGTTATGCCAATGTGCAATTCACCTGAGTGGAGATGCTTTAATATCTTTTGGGCCACCCTGGGACTACCCAGGAGGCTCTGGACTACTCCTCTGGTATTACAATAGTAACTCCTTCAGTTCATGTCTGTTTTACAGACATCTGGTACCAGATGATAGCCCTTCTTCTGGAGCACAACCTATGCTCTCTCATATATCCTACAGACAGCATCTGGTCAGATGGATGGTGATAACCTATATGGTGTTTCAAGAGTACCTGCACTCTATTCCTTTTGTTAGAGAGGGAGCAACTCAACCATCATAAGCCCATGACATGCGATTCTTACGCTGGAGTCACAGGGGGGTGTTAGAAATAGCTCTGTAAAATCCTAGAGCATTCAGAGCCCTGTAGCTCCTGCTATAGCACCCCAAATGCTACCAGGTTTGTAGCCTTTGGATTTTACCACAGTGCCCAATCCTTATAGGATTGCCCCCTACCCCAAGTAAGTACCTCCATGTGCTAGATAGGGTATCTTGAGTACCATATCCGGGTAACTTGAACCTTATGGCAGGGTAACAAGGACCTCATGTCAGGGTAACACAGCTCTCATGTCAGGGTAACTCAGACCTCATTACACAAGCCGTTCCTGAGTCTGCCTTCTATACTGTAATCTTATAGGATGTGTAGTTGTCCACTATAGTGAACCAAACTATCCTTACCTGTCAACCTCTGGGTCTCTAGTATGGGTGTAAGAATAGTTTACTATAGGACACCATCTGGTGGGTTGTTATACAACTCTCCTCTTCTCTAAGGTCTGCCCTAGACTATTAGTGATGTCTTTTATTTCCCAGCTTTGGTACATCCACTATGTGGTGATCCTGTGGCATGGATGGATACCTTTGGTGGAAATCATGTAGGGCCTCTGTGACTGTTCCTTCTAGTATCTCAAAAGGTTCCCAGGAATTCTCCTCTGGTCTATAACCTTCCCATACTACTAAGTATTAGACAAATCGGTGGCGGGAACTCATCTATATACCACCATACCAGCGACAATTCAGGATAGATACAATGACATAACCTAGCTCATTGTCAACGATCTCTGGTAACAGAACCTCCCTCTGGGGCCTTCCTACAGATTCATTGTAATGAGGGTGCCCTGAGGAAAGATAGATCCCAAGTTCGCAACTGCACTGAAGCGACTCAAGATCAAAAAGTGATAATCAACAGTAGAGTAAAGAAGAATCAAAACAGTAAAACTTAATATCATTAAGCCGCAGCTTTACTCAGTAAGTTTCTTGAGAGGTAGTTGATTGCCAGAGTAGAGTGAGACTGGCATATAGATTAAGTAGAATATCATATACTGCCAGTTCCCACCCATTACTACTCTAACTTAATCTTGAGCACACCCTTCTCCTCTGGGCTGACCAATACACACCACTAAGGACATTATTCCCTTGTGGATGTTGGGCTGCTCTGGCTAAATCTCCTTCTAATATTAAGTGTTTCAAGCACTGCATCTCTAATGTGACTGCAGGAGAAAAACTCTTCACATCATTGACATGCTAGTGGTGAACTATCATGCAACTGAGGAGATATACCATTTACAAACTTTCATACCCATATGCATTTCATCTATGCAAGCCTTTAGTAGACATAGCTCTCATGATTGAGGTGAACCTTCTACTTCATTCTAGTCAAGTGTTTGCCTGATAGGAAAGTCTACTCGGCTCCCCCAGTGGGGTACCTTGATGATTGGCTTGGTGGGTGCTACCCACAGTCAACTCCCTGCAAGCACCCCTACTATGATAAGAATCATGCCTTTAGAGTTCTCAAACAACCTCAATAGTCTTACAGTGATTGGGTATGAGTTGTGTCTTTGTGTGAATCAACTGCCTCAGGATGCTTCAACATCTTCCATGTCAACCTAGGACTACCCGGGATGCTCTGGACTACCCTTCCGGTAATACCTGACTAACTCCTTTAGGTCTTGTCTAGTTTACACATATTTGGTACCAGAAGATAGCCCTTCTTCTGGAGCGCATTCTATGCCCTCTCATATATCCTATGGACAGCATCTGGTGGGATGGACAGTGACAACCTATATGGTACTACAAGAGTGCCTCCACTCAATTCCTTTTATTAGGAAGGGAGTGACTCAACAACCATAACCCATGATGTGCAGTCCTTAGCCTGGGGCCGCAGGGGGGTGTTAGGAATACCTCTGTAAAGTCCTGGAGCATTTGGAGTCCTGTAGCTTCTCCTATAGCCCCTCAAAGGCTATCAGTTTTGTATCCTTTGGATTTCACCAGAGTACCCAATCCTTATAGGATTGCCCCCCTGCCCCTAGTAAGTACCTCTATGTACTAAGTAGGGTAACTTGAGTGCCATGTCAGGATAACTCAGACCTTATGGTAGGGTAACTCAGGCCTCATTACACAAGCCTTTCCTGAGCCTGCCTTCTATATAATAATCTTATAGCGTGCATAGTTGTTGACTATCGTGAACCAGACAATCCTTATCTGTCAACCCCAGGGCCTCCAGTATGGGTATAACAATGGTTTACTCTAAGACACCCTCTGGTAGGTTGTTATAATTATCTTGATAGGGTTCCAGTACACTGACATTGAATATAGGATTGAGTGACCAATGAGCTGGGAGTTCGAGTTCATATGCCTGGGACCCTACCTTTCGTTTAACCACAAAGGGGCCAAATATTCAGTGTTATAACTTCTCTATCAGCCACTTTGTCTGGATGTCTTTTCGGTTCAACATTATTAGTCAGCCTTTTTTATGACTCCATTAGTCACATCCTCCATCATCACATATTCTGGAGATGGTAACCTTTTTTGATTATGCCATTTCCATTGCCTTTCCTGTGCCCCTTGTAAGGTTCCTCTGACCTTTTGCCATGAACCTTCCCAGTTCTGTACTCAGAGCTCACTTCTTGGGTGAATTCCTTGGCTATCTGGAACTATATCTGACAAGTTGGTACAAGGGTTGAATACATAGTTAATCTCGAAAGGAGACACTCTAGTAGATTCTGAAGTAGAAGTATCATATGCATACTCTGCCAATAGTTACACAGACACCCAATCATCTTACTGATATGAGCAATAGCTCCAAAGATATTGTAACAAAGTCTGGTTCACCTGTTCAGTCTGCCCATCAGTTTCTGGTTGGAAAGCTATTGATATATTAAGCTTGATCTGTAGTAGCTTCATCAAGTTTGTCCAAAACTTGGAGGTGAATCAGCTATCTTGGTCGGAGATTATGGATTCAGGGAGTCCATGTAGGTGCTATATCTCTTTCAGGAATATTAATGCCAACTTTTCTATAGACACCTCCATTGTCAATAGTATGAAGGGGGTCATTTTTAAGAATTGATTAACAATAATCCATATCTTTGTATACCCCTCAGACTCTGGTAATGCTACAATGAAGTCCATAGAAATTGCATTCCACCATCTAATTGGCGCCTCAATTGGTTCAAGTAACCCAAATTTCTTATGCTGGACTGTCTTGCTTCTCTGACATGTATCATAAGTACACACATACTCCATGTTATGCTCATCCATCTTTGGCCAGTAGAAGTTTGCATTTATTCGTCTAACTATTTTGTATGACCCAAAGTGTCCAGGGATGTGGGAATCATGTTCTGCCTCCATGATTGTTTACTTCAACCCTTTGGCCTTGGGTATATACTACCTATTCTTATAGAGTAGTAATTCCTTCTCTACCGAAAAACTAGGGTCAACATCTTTCTGCCTATTGATGACTGACTTGAATATGCTCATGTACTTGTCATCTGCACTAGTTGCCTTTTTAAGCACTTCCAAAAAGGAAGATTGCAACTGATAGCCTTAGTAAGATTGCAATACCTGTGGTCGCAAGATGTTGCATTCCTCATTTACAACCCATTGATCAGGTCAGAAAAAGGTTGTTTCGGGGTTCAATTGAGAATTACCCCCCTGCTTCAAGGCGGTAGTCCCTACATCTCGACAATGCATCCACCTTCTTGTTCACCCTGCCCTCACTGTACACATCCTTAAAATTGAATGGTTGCAAGAACTCTGCCCAGTGGTGTTGCTGTCTATTTAGTATCTTGGCACTATTAAGTATTCAAGATTCTTGTGATCAGTATATATAACAATCTGATCAGTGACAGACCTCAGTAAATGATGTTACAAACCTAGCATGGAAAATGGCTTTCACATGACTCATGATTATGAGGTCCTAGGTTTGTAATGGTTTCGTGCACATGACCAATTAGGTTATGTGAGTTTCACACATGACTCACACTTGCAGGTCATAGTTATTATATTTGATTCAATTGCGTAATAACTTGTTTAAAGTTATTAGTTGTTTTGCGCACATGACTTATTTAGAAGTCATGTGAGTTTCACACATGACCTATTTAAGGTCATGTGGTTATTATGTTATGCGAATGTATGAGTCACAATTGTGACTCATAAATAGTTATTGATTTGTAAGTGAGTTGTAGGAAGGACTATATAAGGAGGAGGAGATGACGTAGTAGTTAGTTCTTCACGCAACCACCTAAGTTATTTCCTAGATATAACTATATGACTTTATGAATATAAAACACCTTTAAGCTCTTTACTAAGAAAGAACATCGCAAGATATCTTCCTTGTAGGACAAGGAAGAAAGTGAATGAATAACTTAGTCTTAGGAAGACTAAGTAAGGATAAGAATCTAGTCTTAAGAAGATTAAATACAAACAGCAAATACCAAGTTAAGTATTAACCCCATTACAGTATCTAATAAAGATTGATATAATATCGTTGCCTGTTGCTAGGTTGTATAATAGGAGTGATAGAGTAAGCGATCCTAACAAATGATCCCATTCTTTGAATACTGCAACAATTGCAGTTATTTCCTTATCATGGACATCATAGTTCACTTCTGCTGGTATGAACTTCCAACTATGATAGGCCACTGGGTGCTATTTCTCATCCTTACAAAGCTGGGATAGAATGGTACATAATGCAAAGTCATTTGCATTGGTCTCTAACTTTGTTGGCTGGTTCTGGTCGAAGTGTGCTAGAATAGGACTAGATGTAAACAACTCTTTCAATTGTTCAAAAGCCTCTATACAGACTGGTATCCAGTCCTATTTAATGTCCTTCTTCATCAGGTCTGTCAATGGTCTTGCTATCTTGCTAAACCCCTTGATGAACCTTTGGTAGAAGTTAGCAAAGCCCATAAAGCTTCATACTTTGACCATGCTCTTTGGACTCGACCAGTTCTTGATTGATTTTACCTTTTCTGTTGTCATTGATATCCTATGATCAGATATCTTATACCCTAGGAATTCAACTTCCCTCTGGTGGAAGGTTGATTTTTTGATGCTAACACATAAGCCTGCTTCTTACTTCTTTTTCATTTCTCTTCTAACCAGAGTGATATGTTCTTCTATAGTCTCCAAATAGATCAGGATATTGTCCATATAAACAATGACTCCTTCATCTAATAGACCTCTAAACACATCATTCATCATACTCTGGAAAGTAGATGGTGCATTACATAAACTAGAGGGCATCATAGTATACTCATACAAGCCATACTGACAACGAAAAGCAGTCTTCTACTCTTCACCCTTTGCCATTTGCAAAAGGTAGTAACCATTTTTCAGATCTAACTTGGTAAATACTGCTGCTTTTCCAAGTCTATCCCTCAGCTCATTCATTAGTAGGAGGGGTTAACGGCTCTTCACAGTTATCTAGATCAGTCCTCTATAATCAATATATAACCGTAATGTACTATCTGGTTTTGGTACAAATAATATCGGAGCAGCGGGCAGTGAGCTAGATCTTCTGATCTTTCCAGTCACTAGTATCTCATTAAGGTACTCACAGAGTGCCTTTAGTTCCTTCTCAGAGAGGGGATAGATCCAACCAAAGGGAGGAGTTGTACCTGGCTATAGTTCAATGTTGTGATTGTAGTTAGAGTGCTGCAGTAAGGACTCTATCCTCTCTTGACGAAAGATATCACTAAAGCCCTTATATTCTAGAAGGAGCTTTATTGCAATATCGTTCCTATCTTTGTCTGAGAATTTAGCCATCCCAAGGAGATGGATAGATCCTTGATCCAGAGACATCATTTCTTCCTCAGTAATGAATTCTAATAACCAGGAATTTCATCTGGCTAGGTAGTTTGCATTACAGTATGCTGACTGCCAGACCAGTATACCCTTTTCTCAATTGATATCTGGGTTACACTCATAGAGCCAGGACATCAGGAGAGACCCATTAATTTTACCCTCTTGCATTTCCACAATCTCAAAGCTCATTCTATTTGAGTGGTCTCCTATCTTCATCTTTACTGCCTTGGTATAATAGAGACCAGATCCTGGGATGTTGTTCCCACTTCCATCTAATATGGGGGAAGGAGTTTTCCT
Source organism: Choiromyces venosus 120613-1 (assembly GCA_003788595.2). NCBI lineage: Eukaryota > Fungi > Ascomycota > Pezizomycetes > Pezizales > Tuberaceae > Choiromyces > Choiromyces venosus. The sequence goes on from ML120353.1 coordinate 1,177,697, forward strand.
TTGGATGCAGGGCATTTGAGTGTCCTTTACCCATCTACTACTGAGCACTGCTCCCGTAGCACCACTATCTAGAATTAGCACTGCTTCCACACTACTCCTCTTTACATTTAGTTGCCATTCAAGTCTAACATTTACTCAGATAGACTTTGTATGTCATGATGGACTTGAGGGTCTCGGCTGCTTTCTGGTTCTTTTGTCACTAGACATTTCTAAAATCTGATAAAGTGAGTAGGTAAGTAAGGGTATGGGTTCTCTTACCTTTCAACAAAAGAGTGGCCATAATGGGTCAATAGTAATTAAGTTATAAACATGTTTTGCAAACAGTTACATTATAAGGGTTATGAAATCATGAGTCAAAGTAGGTAGTGCTGTTTACTATCACACCTGCATGATTTCATGTACTAAACACTCCTCAGGTAAACTTGGAAATAACTTTCAATTTTATATAATCAAGTGTAACAACCCACCAGGGGGTGTCTCACAGTAAAACTATTCTTACACCCATACCAGAGACCCTGAGGTCAATGGGTAGGGGTAGTTTGGTTCACTATAGTAGATAACTATGCCTGTTATAAGACTGTATTATATAAGGCGGGCTCAGGAAAGGCTCGTGTAATGAGGCCTGAGTTACCCTGACATGAGCCTTGGTTATCCCGACATGAGGTCCGAGTTACCCTGCTATAAGATCTGAGTTACCCTGACATGACACCCAAGTTATTGTACCTAGTACATAGAGGTACTTACTTGGGGCAGGGGGCAATTCTATAAGGATTGGGCACTGTGGTAAAATCTAAAGGGTACAAACCTCGTAGCCTTTGGGGGCCTATAGGAGGAGCTACAGGGCTCCGAATGCCCCAAGATTTTACATAGATATTCCTAACACCCCTCTGCGACTTTACTGTAAGGACTGCATGTCATGGGCTTATGGTTATTGAGTTGCTCCCTTCTTAATAAAAGGAATTGAGTGAAGGCACTCTTGTAACACCATATAGGTGGTCACCGTCCGTCCGACCGGATGCTGTCCGTAGGATATATGAGAGGACATGGAGTGTGCTCCAGAAGAGGGGCTATCTTCTGGTACTAAATATGTGTAAAACGGACAAGAGCTGAAGGAGTTACTCAGGTAATACCAGAAGGGTAGTCTAGAGCCTCCTAGGTAGTCCCAGGGTGGCCTGGAAGATGTTGAAGCATCTCTGGGCAGGTGAATTACACATAGACACAACTCATGCCCAATTGCTGTAAGACTATTGGGGTTATTTGGGAACTCTAAAAGCATGATTCCTATCACAGTAGGGGTACCTTTGGGGAGTTGACTGTAGGTAGCGTCCACTAAGCCAATCACCAAGGTACCCCACTGGGGGAGCCGAGTAGACTTTCCTATCAGGCAAAGATCTGATTGGAATGAAGTAGAAGATTCAGCTTGATCATGAGAGCTATGTCTACTAAAGGCTTGCATAGATGAAATGCATATGGGTATGAGAGTTTGTCAGTAGTATGTCTCCTGAGTTAGATGATAGTTCACTACTAGCACGTCAACGATATGACATGTTTTTCTCCTGCAGTCACATTGGAGATGCAGTGCTGAAATACTTGATGTCAGAAGGAGATTTAGCCAGAGTGGGCCAATATCCACAAAGGAATAATGTCCTGGGTAGTGTGTAGGTCAACCTGGAGGAGATGGGTATGTTCATGAGTAAGTTAGAGTAGTGATGGGTGGGAACTGGTAGTATATGATATTCTACTTAAACTATATGTGAGTCCCACTCTACTCTGGCAATCAACTACCTCTCAAGACACTTACTGAGTGAAGCTGGGGCTTAACGATATTAAGTTTTACTGTTTTCATTCTTCTTTACTCTACTGTTGATTATCGCTTTTGATCTTTGAGTCACTTCAATATAGTTGTGAACTTGGGATCCATCTTCCCTTAGGGCACCCCCATTACAGTATATTGTTAAGCGACTTCCTTGCTTAACCCTCTTGAACTTGTTGCCACAAAACCTTCCTATGGTGACATATTCTAGTATGAGTCACTTGTCTGGTACATGAAGTATCAGGTGGAAAGAATTATGTCTTCCAAAGTTGGTTTTACTGACCCTATAGTGCAGGTACATGCCACCCAAACCATATGAGCCAACATTATTGCAGATCTGTGGGGTTTGGAGTGGGAACCTGTGCCATTATTACTTGAAGCTGCTCCCATTGAAGTTCCTCAGGCATGTCGAGAGCTGGTTGTTGTGGACCTGAGGGCCCTCATGCAATCCTTTTCCCATGATGCTGAGTTTACTTTGATGATGAGTGTCGACAATCAGGTTATCAGCTTTGCAGATTTTACATGGGAGTATATTGAACTGTATATCCTTCAGGAAATCGGTTGTCAATTTCACACGGCTTAGGAACAGTTACATTTCTGGAATGAGTAAAGGCAAACTGCATTTTACTAGGATATGGTGAAGATAGCATAGAGTTAGATGTTGGATCAACAGGCCGCATTTCATGACCATGTCCAAAATGCCAACTTGCTAAATATCAGGATCGAAGCTCTAGAGAAGGCAATTTAAGGTGGATATGCAATAGACTCCAATAATGACGCAATTATGAGAGATACTCCTCCCCTTCCATTAGTGCTTACTGAAAAACCTGCAACTAACTTTGCTCTGAAGCTTCATGAAATGTTGTGGAAGGGAGAAGAAAGGCAGTTTCTCACCCCTTTAGGGATATGAGAAATCAGTAATGACTGTGAAGAGTAGTTCTCTCAGAAAGCCTCACAGACTCCATCCAATCCTCCCCCACGTGCATGGAGAAGCAGAGACAATAGTCCCTCTGGGGTGCTAGCTCCTATGACCAGGCCCATGACAAGGGTAGAGAGATGGACAAGGTGGACACCTCCAGTCAGAGTAAGCTCAATATCTCTTTCAGGAGCCAGGAACACCCTGATGGTTGCAGTCCGACCACCCACAGGGGAGAGACCTTTTGGTAGTGCAACACTAGTTTCTACAGGATAGTCACCACAGATGCCAGCGCGAAATACTCCTATAGGCATTCCACTAGCCCCAGGACCTAACCCTTCAGGCAGCAGTCCTGGTCATCTATGGGTCCCGAGTGTTTGAGCACAGTCACTTGCAAGTGATTGTTCCTTTACTTGTTGGGTGGAGGGAGGGTCAATTTTCAAGAGATGCTCCCACCATGTTGACGGGTGTATTAAACTACCTTCACAGGTAGTTAGGCACCCAACAGGACAAAATACATCAAGAGAAAGAAGACCTGAAGTTGAAAAAACCCCATGTGATTTCTGTGGCTCACTTCACCACCAAAAACTCCTGCTCACACCGGACACTTGTTTGGAATACCAACAGTCCTAGTTCAAACCTGGACAAGCAATAGGAACTCCAAGTCAATTGGATAGTACTTGCTTACCCCCTCTAACACTACACCCAGTTCCACCATCCAGGAGTGGTTCCTACTTTAGTGGACCAGGTAGTTCCGAGGAATTCTTTGATGGATATGATGTTCCAGGGGGAGGTGGAGGTAATAGACCTCCTATGGGTGGAAACGCTGGGGCTGGAGGAGATCCAGGTAGTTCCAATTTTTCTAGTAGCTCAGACAATGATGCTGACTCCCTCCCTGATCTTGGGCAATTCCTTGGGTGATGTAAGTCAAACTGGAATGACTCAAAGAAGAGATACTATGACTGCAGAACTTGTAAGCTGGCCAAATTCTTACAGTCATGTAAGAAGGAAAGCAAGATAGCTTCCAAGGTAAAGCCTAAGAAGCCCAAGAAATTAGGTGATATTAAGGTTTTTACTGGGGATCTTAACGACACTCTGAGGTTTCTTAGTAATGTAGAAATCAAGTTTAATTATTTCTGTCAGTCTGTCACTGAAGACATGGATAACATTAGCTTGGTCATCCCTCTCTTAGAAGGTTCTGCCAAGAGCTGTTATATGGGTCTCCACAGTTACATTAATGAGGAGGCTGTCCAATGAAGTAGAATGCCATTTAACTCAGACAATGAGCTACATACCTGGGAAGGATTCCGTCATCATCTAGAAACTAGTTTTGGAGGACACACTGATTGGGATCACTCTTTAGCCGAGTGCACCTCTCTGGAGATGAAACCCAGCTAAGTAGATAAGTACTTGGATAAGGTCATTGATCTAATGACCAAACTAGAGTATACAAATAGATGAGCTGTGAAAGGCAAGGTGCATATTGGCATTACATCAGAACTGCAGACAGCATGGGCTCAGGAGAACCACCCATCTTGGGGATGTAAATGAGTACTTCGATCTCCTGAGGGAAACTGGCCATGGCTTGGGGGACAATACACATTTTAGTGGAACAGTAGTTAAAGATAAAGGATCCAGTCATGATAAGGGAGAGGACAAACATTCCTCAAAGAAGCAACAGAAGAAGGGAAAGGGTTCGGGTAAGCAGAATCCCAAACCTGCTAACTCTTCTGGCAGCCATCAGTCAAAGCCAGAAAATTCTGAGTATTCAATTGCTCACAAGAATATTCCTACCACAATCCTTGACAAGTGTCAAAAGTTAGGCTAATGCACCAAATGTGGACAACCAGGTCACTTCTGGCAGAAGTGTACCTTGGTTACTCCAGTTGTTAGCTCTTCCAAGCCGGCAAAGGCATGCAAGTGATCTGCAGAAGAGGCGAGCCATACATCTGGTCCTTCTAATAAAGTTAAGTGCATTGAGGCGCCTTCTCCTATTACTAGGAAAATTCTTGAAATCCGCAAATCAAGCCCTCAGATAATGGAGGTTGATATAGATGCTTCAGACTAGGCAAGTAACCCTCCGAAGAGAAATTAGTTAGCAACTAACAATCCCCTAGACTAATGATGGTAAACTGGAGTAATAAACTCGATGGACTGGAGATGGACAAGGTAAGTCTACCCTCCGAAGACTATGTATAGAAAGCTAAGATTGACTAGGCTCAGCAGAGTAAGGTAGTCAAAGATGGAAAAGGTTTTCTTATGGGTTTTCGGTACTTGGAGTTCTCTCTGTTATGAGTCTATTAGGTTTTTCTTATTATATTCTATTTTGTTTTTCTTGGTTTGTTTGGATCTGATTTAGTTATGTTTATATCAGGCAGGACTTGATTATATATAATTGAAAGTTATTTCCAAGTTTACCTGAAAAGAGCTTAGTACCTGAAATCATGCTGGCATGATAGTAAACAGCACTACTTATTTTGACTCATGATTTTATAACACTTATAACATAACTGTTTACAAAACACTTTAAACTCAACTGCTATTAAACTATTTTGACCCCTCTTGTAGTAAAAGATGAGAGACCCCATACTCTTACTTACCTTCTCACATTATTTGATCTTAGAAATGTCTAGCAAAGGAAAAACCAGAAAGTGGCAGAGACTCTCAGGTCCCCCGCAACATACAAAGTCTATCTGAGTAAAGATTAGACTCGAGTGGCAACTGAATGCAAAAAGAAGTAGTGCGGAAGCAGTACTACTTCTAGATGCTGGTGCTATGGGAGCAGTACTCAGTTGCTGATGGGTAAAGGGCACTCAAATGCCCTGTGTCCAAAGAAAGACTCCTTCCCCCATACTAGATGCAAGTGGGAATAATATTCCAGGATCTGGTCTCTATTATACCAAGGCAGTAAAGATGAAGATAGGAGACCACTCAAATAAAATGAACTTTGAGATTGCAGAAATGCCAGAGGGCAAAATTGATGGGTATCTTCTGATATCCTGACTCTCTGAGCATAACCTAGACATTGATTGGGAAAAGTGTATACTGGCCTGGGAGTCAGCATACTGTAAGGCAAACTGCCACACCAGATGTGGTTACCGGCAATTAGAATTCATTACCGAGGAAGAGATGATGGCTGAGGATCACAGATCTATCCATCTCCTCGGGTTGGCTAAATTCTCAGATGAAGATGGGAATGATATCGTGATAAAGCTCCTTCCAGAGTATAAAGACTTTAGTGATATCTTTAGTCAAGAAAGGATAGAGTCCTTGCCACAGCACTGCATGTACAATCAAAAGATTGAACTACAGGTGAGAACAACTCCTCCTTTTAGTCTGATTTATCCCCTCTCTGAGACAGAACTAAAGGCAATCTGTGAGTACCTTGATGATATGCTAGCAACCGGGAAGATCAGGAGATCTAGCTCACCGGCCACTACTCCTATATTATTTGTACCAAAACCAGATGGTACACTACAGTTATGTATTGACTATAAAGGACTGAACAAGATAAACGTAAAGAGCTGTTATCCCCTCCTGCTGATGAATGAGCTGAGGGATAGACTTGGGAAAGTGACGTTATTTACCATGTTAGATTTAAAAAATGGTTATTACCTTTTGTGAATGGCAAAGGTTGAAGAGTGGAAGACTGCTTTTCACTGTCGATATGGCTTGCATGAGTATACCGTAATGCCTTTTGGGTTATGTAACACACTATCTACTTTCCAGAGTATGATAAATGATGTATTTAGAGTTCTATTAGATGAAGGAGTCATCACTTATATGGACAATATTCTGATCTGCTTAGAGACTATAGAGAAGCATGTTGCTCTATTTAGGAGAGTAATGGAAAACCTGCAAGAAGCAGCCTTATGTGTTAGCATCAAGAAGTCAACATTCCACCAAAGAGAAGTTGAATTCACAGGGTATAAGATATCTGATCATAGGATATTAATGACAATGGAAAAGGTAGAATCAATCAAGAACTGGTCATGTCTAAAGAGCGTCATCGAAGTACAAAGCTTCATGGGCTTTGCTAACTTCTATTGAAGGTTCATCAAGGGGTTTAGTAAGATAGTGAGACCCTTGACAGACCTAATGAAGAAGGACATTAAATGGGACTGGACACCAGCCTGCACAGAGGCTTTTGAACAATTGAAGGAGTTGTTCACATCCAGCCCTATTCTAGCACACTTTGACCCAAACCAGTGAACAAAGTTAGAGACCAATGCAAGTGACTTTGCATTATTTGGTGTTCTATCCCAGCTCTGTGAGGAAGAGAAATGACACCCACTGGCCTATCATAGTAGGAAATTTGTACCAGCAGATGTGAACTAACATTATGATGTCCATGATAAGGAAATAGCCACAGTTGTGGTGGCATTTAAAGAATAGAATCATTTATTGAGGTCAGTTGCTGATCAGATTGTTATAAATACTGATCACAAGAATCTTGAATACTTTAATAGTATCAAGATACTAAATAGATGGCAACACCAGTGGGTGGAGTTCTTGCAATGGTTCAATTTTAAGATAATTTACCGTGAAGGTAGGTTGAATGAGAAGGCAGATGCATTGTTGAAGTGTAGGGACTACCGCCTTGAAGGGGGGGGTAACTGTGAACCATACCCCGAAACAACCTTTTTCCAACCTGGTCAATGGGTTGTAAATGAGGAGTGGGACATCTTGCAACCACAGGTGTTGCAATCTTGCCAAGGCTATCAGTTGCAATCTCCCTTTTTGGAAGCGCTTTAGAAAGTAACTAGCACAGATGACAAGTACATGGGCATATTCAAGTCAGTCATGAGTGGGCAGAAAGATGTTGACCCTAGTTTTTCAGTAGAGAATGACTAACTACTCTATAAGAATAGGTGGTATATACCTGAGCCCAAAGCATTAAAGTAAACAATCATGGAGGCAGAACATAATTCCTGGAACGGGGGACACTTTGGGACATACAAGACAATTGGACAAATCAAGGCAAACTTCTACTGGCCAAAGATATATGAGCACATCATGGAGTATGTGCATGCTTGCGATACATGTCAAAGGAGCAAGACAGTCTGGCATAAGAAATTTGGGTTACTTGGACCAATTGAGGTGCCAATAAGACCATGGAATGATATTTCTATGGACTTCATTGTAGTATTACCAGAGTCTGAGAGATATACAAAGATATGGGTCATTGTTGATCGATTCTTGAAAATGTCTCACTTTATACCATTGACAATGGAGGTGTCTATAGAAAAGTTGGCATTAATATTCCAAAAGGAGATATGGCACCTATATGGGCTCCCAGAATTGATAATCTTAGACCGAGATAGCTGATTCCGCTCTATCCTTTTAGTAAGGTTGATCAAGTTACTATAAATCAAGCTTAATATATCACCGACTTTCCACCCAGAAACTGATAGGCAGACTGAAAGGTTGAACCAGACTTTGGAACAATATCTTCGGAGTTATTGCTCATATCAGCAAGACGATTGGGTGTCCTTGTTACCATTGGCAGAGTATGCATATAATACTTCTACCTCAGAATCTGCTAGGCCTTCTCCTCTTGAGATCAACGATGGATTCAACCCTCATACAAACTGGTCAGGCATAGTTCCAGATAGCCAAGGAATTCATCCACGCAGTGAGCTCCTAGTGCTGAACTGAACAGGTTCATGGCAAGAGGTCAGAGAAACCTTACAAGGGGCACAAGAAACATAATAGAAGTGGCATGACCAAAAAAGGCTACTATCTCCAGAATACATGACAATGGAAGATGTGACCAATAGAGTCGCAAAAAAGGCCAACTGAGTAATGTTGAACTGAAAGAATATCCAAACAAAGAGGCCGATGGAGAAGTTGGACCACCGAATGTTTGGCCTCTTGGTGGTCAAACAAAAGGTAGGATCCTAGACATATGAGCTCGAACTCCCAACTCGTGGGTCAATCCACCCCATATTCAATGTCAGTCTACTGGAGCCATATCGAGATGACCCAGTAGGTAGGCCCCGGAAGGAAGCTCCACTACTAGATATAGTTGACAATGAACCAAGTTATGTTGTTGAAGCTATCCTAGACAGTTGTGGGTATGGTGGGATAAAGATGAGTTCCCGCCACCGATTTGTTCAATATTTAGTAGCATGGGAAGGTTATGGACCTGAAGATAATTCATAGGAACCTTTCGAGATGCTAGAAGGAATGGCCATAGAGGCCCTTAATGATTTTCACTGGAGGTATCCATCCAAGCCAAGGGATCACCACATAGTAGATGTACTAAAGCCAGGAAATAAAAGAGGTCACGAATGGTCCAGGGCGGACCTTAGAGAAGAGGTGAGTTGTGTAACAACCTACCAGAGGGTGTCTTACAGTAAACTATCCTTACACCCATACTGGAGACCTTGAGGTCAATGGGTAAGGGTAGTTTGGTTCACTATAGTAGACAACTACATATGTTATAAGATAGTAGTATGAAAGGCGGGCTCGGGAAATACTCGTGTAATGAGGCCCAAGTTTCCCTGACATGAGGCCTGGGTTACCCTGACATGAGCTCCGAGTTACCCTGCCATAAGGTCCGAGTTACCCTGACATGGCACCCGAGTTACCCTACCTAGCTTATAGAGGTACTTACTTAGGGCAGGTGGCGATCCTATATGGATTGGGCACTTCAGTAAAATCTAAAGGCAATAAATCTGGTAGCTTTTGGGGGAATATAGGAGGAGCTACAGGGCTCCGAATGCCCCAGGATTTTACACAGATATTCCTAACACCCCCCTGCAGCCTCAGTGTAAGGACTGCATATCATGGGCTTATGTTTGTGGAGTTGCTCCCTTCCTTACAAAAGGAATTGAGTGGAGTCAATCTTCTAACAGCATATAAGTTGTCACCGTCCATCCGACCAAATGCTGTCCGTTGGATATATGAGAGGGCATAGGGTGTGCTCTAGAGGAGGGGCTATCCTCTGGTACCAAATATGTGTAAATTGGACAAGAACTGAAGGAGTTACCCAGGTAATACTAGAAGGGTAGTCAGGAGCCTCCAGGGTAGTCCTGGGGTGGCCTGGAAGATGTGGAAGCATCTCCAGGCCAGTGAATCGCACATTGGCACAACTTGTGCCCAATTGCTGTAAGACTATTGGGGTTGTTTGAGAACTCTAAAAGCATGATTCTTATCACAGTAGGGGTGCTTTCAGGGAGTTGACTGTGGGTGGCGCCCACCAGGCCAATCATTAAGGTACCCCACTGTGGGAGCTGACTCGGAGTAGACTTTCCTGTCAGGCAAAGACCTAACTAGGATGAAGTAGAATGTTCAGCTCGATCGTGAGAGTTGTGTCTACTAAAGACTTGCATAGATGAAATGCATATGCATATGAGAGTTCGTAAGTGCTATATCTCCTCAGTTGCATGATAGTTCACCACTAGCCAGTCAATGATATGAAGAGTTTTTCTCCTGCGGTCGCATCAGAGATGCAGCACTTGAAACACTTAATGTCAGAAGGAGATTTAGCCAGTGTGGGCCAATATCTACAAAGTAATAAGGACCTTAGTGATGTGTGTTGGTCAGCCTGGAGCAGACGGATGTGCTCATGATTAAGTTTGAGTAGTGATGGGTGGGAACAGACAGTATATGATATTCTACTTAAACTGTATGTGAGTCCTACTCTACTCTGGCAATCAACTACCTCTCGAGAAACTTACTGAGTAAAGCTGGGGCTTAACGATATTAAGCTTTACTGTTTTGATCCTTCTTTGCTCTACTGTTGATTATCACTTTTGATCTTTGAGTCACTTCAGTGCAGTCGCAAACTTGGGATCTATCTTCCCTTAGGGCGCCCCTGTTATATGTTTCTTCACTGCATCCTAGCAATGTCAGAACCCATGATGTCCTACATTATCGTCACAATATCATGACCCATGACGTTTCACTGTGTTGTCTTATCAGGGTCCCAATCTCAAGGACTAACCAATCTCCTACTGTAATTTTCTACATCTTGTACTTTTAGTTCTATCTATTATTTAGTTTCTATTATTTAGTTTCTACATAGAGGTTTCTATATATAGGTTGCAATAAAAGACTCTATAATATTCTCCATGCCATTCAACCATCCTCAATGCAGAATACTTGTCAAAGCCAACAGTCATCACCCCCTTGTCTGATCTCATAATTCCTCAATAAATCTCATTAAATGTCCTAAAATCAAGATGGCTGTTAACAAACTGTTGCTGGACTGTCTCCAGGATGAGGTGTACCCCACCTAGGATCATCCCTATGCCTACTATAGTAAACTCTTGTGCATTTTCCCTTAGCTGTACTGTGACAAGGCCATAGATGTCAGATACACATCCCAAGTTAACTGCATTCAATATTTGGACACAAGCAAGCCTGCGAACTATGTCTTCATACATGTAGTCTCTGATTTTGAAGAGTGCCAGAAGCTTTCCAAACAGATAGCTTCAGAGAACACCATACATATACTTGTCAACTATTTGTACCCAAATACAATCATTGCAACTCACCTAGTTCCTGAAGAGTCAGGTACCAGTGGAGTATACCCTGTAGATGTTGTAAATGTACGTTTCCTAGAATGCCAGAATGTGGATTTCAAGTTGCATTAGTAGTTCAACATGAAGGAATTGAAGTATATCAGGATCTTCAGAAAGGCAGTACTCTGTGTGCAGGCTATTCTGGCTATATCGAATCAATTCCTAACAGATGCTCTCTGGTGAGATATCTAAGACCTTGCAAAAATCCATCACATTGGAAACATCATCATGATGGCAGTTCAGGATTCTACAATTGGTGGCTGGCACAGATGAGGGACTCATTTTATCTAAATATTCTACAACATTGGCAGGGATATCAGCCCTATGATATTGAAGGGAATCCAGGTTCAAAAGTCTCACTCAGATCGCATGCTGGTAACCATAGTTGTGGAGGATCTATCTTGCAGTATGATTTTTATTTGAATGGTACTAACTTTCCTTGATTTGTTCCCAGTGCATGAGCTTGGCAAACTGTATAGAATACATCTGAATATTGCCAAACTGATATATGTGACCCTGAAAATGACTTAGTAGATGCATCTTAATGAAGTTGAAATGAGATTCCATATGGATTAGTTCCATACATTGGTTGATCTCTTCTTCATGATCCTACTCCTGTACCTGACAGTGGTTGGATTTCTCAACACATTGGTTTACCCATATTTTCTGATGTTGTAGCTCCCTTCACTACTCATCAACCTTTGCCCATGTCCTCTTTCATATTCAAAACTCCAAGATGATATCCTTTATATCATGAAACTGATTCAGATATTGTTCCATATAATCCAACATCTTAGGTCTATGGCTTTGATATTGGGCCATCAAAGTAAAATTGAGTAATGACCTGATGCAGGTGAGTGCATATTTGAATGGTAATACTTCTGTACTCTCAGGCTACCTCAATGCCACTGTGAGAACTCCCAAAAGACAATGCCCCAGGTTCCTCATCTCATTTCCTTACTACTGCATAACCTCGCAGTATACCTTTTTGGGCACAGAGAATCCCAGGTATGGTGGTAAATCCTTTTAGGTATCGTCAAAACACTGCAGTCATACATGTTTCTTGAGGAACCGCTGAACCCAGTCTATCATAAACTTGAATAGTCCTAAATAAACTGTATGGAGCAAATCTGACTTGTACAGATTAGGTGCTGAAACCCATTGAAGACCATGAAAAACATTCTGTCCCATCTTGATACCAAGTATGTCAAATATAGTATTCATGTCTCTTGACCCAGAGTCTGTCAACTGATACTCATTTTCTTGTTCGAGATGTTCGTATGTGGCATAATCTCATACTTGATATGTCTCCTGTATATTGGTTCCTAATGCATCTGGAGGCACCTCACATTTTGGATAGGCATTAGATTTTACTCCACATTGTGCAATGTTTTCCATATGGTCTGCAACCTATGGGGACAAGATAGGGAAGCACTGCTGGACCTTGTCATCTGCACAGTCAATTGAGACACTGTCATGCACTGCATCTTGGAAGAGTGACTGTATGAGTTCAAATACACCTTGCAGTATGTCAGCATTGATTTGTCTCTGCAGGTTATCTGCTGAAGAGGACTGTGGGAACTTGGACAGGATGGGTAATAGTGCAAGAAGGAGAACTGCCATTGATCCAAGTCTGTTATGCCTAGTCAATAGGAGATTTCCAGTCATAATATAGACATGCCATACTGTCTTGTCACCTGAGATGTTGGTAAGATGCATCTGATCTGACATTTTAATTATTGGAACCAGAGTTGCACCATGTGGAAGTGTATCCTATAAATGGTTAGCCAGTGCCCTGATGAAGGAGGTTGCAAAGCAGGGTGTACAGTACTTGGATGTCCCACCACCAGTCCACTCTATGCATTTCACCATATATCCTATGTCCATTCTACAGCCACTAGTCAGAAGTGTTCATGATCTGAGACATGTGATTAATTGCGATTGCACCATAGTAGGGCCAGTAGTGGGGTAGTAGGGTTGTGGTGTCAACAGCAACAAGGATGTGTGCATACAAGTGAATGAGCAAAGGAATGAACAGGCAAGCCAACCACTAAACAACTCACTGTAAATTTAATTATAGAAATTTGAAATAAAGAACCTTGATACTATCTAATACTTTGTATAGCCTCCCCTTGCTTCCAAAACTGCAGCCACTCTACTAGGTATTGATTTCAACAACTTCTCAAAAAACTCGTCAGGAATTGTCTCCCAAACTAAGGGTAAGACCTGGGCCAATCTCTTCTTTACAGCTTCCTTTCCTCCTGAGGTATCTGCAATCCTAGGGTGCTGCTCATGCAATCACTTTTTAAGCTCAACCCATGCATGCTCAATAGGATTTAAATCAGGGGAGTAGGGGGGGTGTTCCTCTACTTCAATACAGTTTCTCTCCAACCAATCCATAACACTATAAGCTTTGTGAACAGAAGAATTATTCTGCTGAAAGAGGATATCTTGCATACCAAAGGAGATCATTTGATGAATAACAGGAAAAAGATGTCTTCTCAAGAGCCTAACATACCTGGTCTTGTTAACATTTTGGGTAATAGGAACCAAAGGGCCTTTTCTCTTACCCCAAAAGCAGCCCCAAACCATGAGAGAAATTCCCTTATCCTTCTCCTTTGGATGGATACAATCAGCTAGCCACTTCTCTCCAGGTTCTCTAAAAACCCATTGCTGCCTTGGATCCTTGGATTTCTCCACACTGCACTCATCACTCCAAATAACTCCTTCAAAATCCTCCACTGTCCAATCCTTATGAACTGTAGCCCATTTTAATCTCTTTGCCACATGCTCAGGCTTGAGCTTGGGTCTTGATTTGGCTAGCCATTTCTTGACATTGGCCTCTCTGAGTACTCTATCAACTATTTTATATACAGTTTATTTATTAGTCAATCATGTCCTATCACTCAGAGTAGTAACAGTGTAGGGGGCTTTACCAGTAGAAAGTGATACACCAGGTACATATCTATCTCTGAAATCAGATCTGGTCATTTTCCAGTTGGATTTGGCTGCCCGAATGATTGTGCGACATTGTTGACGGCTAAGAACAGGGGTGCAACCAGGGCAAGGGATGTTTTCTACTGACTGGCGCTCACATGCCTGGACAAGGAAGCTTTTAACTGTTGTCCAAGGCTGGCCAATGAGTTGAGCAACAAGGGCAATATTCTGGAGGCAGTAGAAAAAGGCAATAATCATGCCTTTTTCCACATTCGACATCTCTCTTTGTGCTGTTTTAGGAGTTCTTTTTTTTTTGGTACTGAGTGCTTTGTATATCCAGATTGGTAATCCATAATTAAAAGATAAAGGGGTGGTAGTCACGGCCGGAGTATAAATTGTTTGGGTATGTTATGATCGTAATGGTAATACCATTCACATTCATGGTCACGATCTGGCATTTTTGGCGAGGTAGCTTAGTAAGCCAAAAAAACATATTTCATGAACACTTTTGACTAGTGACTGTAGTGATATTCATACCACAGTATGTAGACCAAGTCATCCCTGTACACTATTTACTGAAGAAGGTATCTGATACAGTCAAGGATGTTCTGATAGAAGAAATGCTGCATTCTCTTACCATTGTCAACTTCACCTTCAAACCATTGTAGATAAGAACTGTAGGGGTCCAATGATTGGAGATGATTCTCCAATATATGTATTGGACTATAGCTGACTGATGCAGAACTACCAGAAGACTGGAAAAGAATTCATCGATTTGAGACTTTGAGACCTTGCTCTGAATGAACCAAGATGCAAGTTTGAAATTGTGAATATTGGGAAATGGAGCCCAGGAATCCTGGTACAGTGTACAGTGTTCATCCTTAAACCCACCCACATCTCCAATTGCTTCCCTGGCACCTGGATAATGCACTTGTCTGCTGGCCATTCCTGAGGTGTTGTGGTTGAGTACTTCAGTATCAGACTTGTGTGCAACATCATTATTCAACGCATTAGCATCACATCCTGCGGGGTCTGGATTAGATTCATGGTCTGAATATGACCGTTTGTTCTGGTAATTTACCTCCAGGTCAAGAAATAGATCTGTTTCTGTATCATTAATATGACTCAGAGAAGGTACATATTATATAGTTGAGGTAAGTACAATATCCTGATTTGCATGCATAGTTAATAGGTGTTTCTTGTATGTGCCTGCTCGCACATATTTTCGGTGATAAAATGGATATTTGACAGCCATGGTGAAAGTCTACCTTGTCAATCTTGTGGTCCTCTATATATTATGAGGTGTAGGAGTACTGTATAGTGTTGATCTTGACATATCTCAGTGGAACACTGTGTCAAGGAGTTTGCATATGATGAACTGTCACTTGTATCCAAACATGCTTAGCACTTATAGCTTGACGACTTGTATTACTCTATCTTATTAGATCACCTCATCCTCTCTGTTGTAATATAAGCTACTTCTCCTTCATGGGCCATCACTCAATGTTACTGCGTATCACAACAAGTGTGCAAATTGGAAGCTTATTTCATGAATATTAGTTACACATCACAGTAGCTACATTATCAATTGTTCTCATGTTATTGTTTTTATTCTGATCTGCCACAAATCCACATATCTACATATCTATACAGCTACATGCCCTCTGGGGTAATCCAACACAACAGAGGGCAGATACATCCAATCATAGAAATAAACTAAGTTAATTTCTCAGAAAGGATTCAGAATCAGAACCCTTATTTCAGAGATCTGGGAGAGCAGTACCATTCACACAATCATGCTTCCACTTATGCGTCTACCCCCTACTGGCACCTGACTCTGTCTGACTCCTGAAAACATGCCACAGCAGGGAACAATGCATTGTTGAAACCAAGCAGAGTCTTGAACCAGTCCTGAGCCTTGTAAAGTGGATTAGCTTGTGACTATACTCGCTGGTTCATTTGCTATGCGGACAGTCTACAACCCTAACCCTGAGTGGTTTCACAAAATACAACACCCAACCGCTTTACTCAACAATTCAGGCAAAAAAAAAGAGATCTATTAAACATGCCGCCTTATATAAGGGTTTAAGATAAGAAAAAAGAGGATAAAAAATAGTGAAATATTAGTCTATTTCAAAGCCACAAGTAAAAGTAGAAAGAACATTAATCAACCATGATAGTTATTCCCACCATGAACATTCAAGCAATGCTCCATGATGGTAGGAAGCCTCTGGATCTCCCAGTTTATTTCATCAATGGTAACATGGTTCCACTCTTCTACCAAAACCTCCCTCATATGCTTCACGCTCATTACACGTTCATTTCCTCGGTGAGTTTGTATGCGAGATTTCAAGAGGTACCAAATCCGTTCTATTGGATTAAAATCCGGAGAGTTTGGAGGCCAATTAACCTTATTAACTCCCTCTTTCACACGCTCTTGGTTAGTATACCAGCAATCATGGCCTGGCACATTATCTTCCATCAAGATAAACTCCTGATCCTCCCTTAGCAATTGCTGGCATACTGGCCACAGCAGAGGCCTACAGACATATTTAATATATCTCCAGGAGTCTATTCCCCTTCCTTCCCCCTTCTCAATTTTTTTAAATCTAAACTTCTTCCCAAGATAGCTCATGGTTGCTTTGGGTGCCTTGGTGTTTGAATCTTTGGCTGCTTGTCGGAGTGCATGAGCCACTGCTAGTTCCCGTAGTCATAAAGCAGTCCACTCTTCCGACTCCTGCCACTCCTTATTAAGTTGTGCCTCTTGATTGGAGGCATTTTCATTTAGTATAGCAATTTGGTCTCTTGCTTCACTCCGATCCTTTTCTGTTTCTGTTTCCCAAATATAAAATGGTCCCTTATAGTTCCATTTTATCATTCCCCAACACATAACAGTACTCTTATTTTTTTTGGTTGTGCCACGGCAATCCTCCTCCCACGGCTCCCCCCACTCTCGCCAAACCAAGGACACCCCAAAGGTGCCACCAATCTCAATGCTCATTTCATCCGTAAAACCATACTTGGCCCACTCAACCTCTGGCCTCCAATCCTTGCGCAGTTCACAATATTGGAAGCGAGTGACTTTGTTTTCTGGCTTGAGAATGAATTTCCATTCTTCTCGGTATGCTTGGATTCCACACTCATGGAGAGCTTTCAAAATGGTTGAAGGGCAGACATGGCCGAAGCCAGCAGTTCTTTGAAAGTCAATAAGATTCATATGACGGGTTCTCCAGTCTCGTTTTACTATAACGCTTAGGTAATCCTTATCTGCCTCGCTCAGCTTTCTAGGCCTTACTCCAGTTTTTTTGGTACTGCAGCCTTCAAAAGCTCAAGTAAACCAATTTCCCCGGCCATCACATCCACACTTATCTCCCCTAGCCTTTCCATAATATCCTCCTCAATTTCTGTCACATCCTCCTCTAGCACTCTGGCACATACATCCTCCTCAGCAATCTTAGCCCCTGAGCCTGCATCACTCAAAACCATTTGTCCCTCTTCCGGTTCCTCTTCTACCAACAATCCTTCCAATGCTCCATTCATCTCATCTAAAAATGCTGTTGCAGCTTCAATATCTCGTGATAACACAGCTGTTGTCAGGGTTCTTGGTAACGCCAGTGTGGGAATCGACACAGCGGTGGTGGTACTTGCAATCTGGTTTGCATGCGCATTTTTTATCACATGCTGACAGATGCTCTGAATGGCGGATTTTGATATTGTACGTTAACAAAAATAACTGTACATCATCGGACAGAAAAACTCGGCTATGGCAACCTCACGACCCCACCAACCCCACCATCATGAAAACCAAAAAGAAATTAAAAAAATGTAAATACATAGTAGAAATTAATATTTATTATACCATCCATCAGCCTTAATAATTTCTTCCACCCTATCTACCATTGATCCTGCCAAAGTATCAAAAACCTTTGGGTCAAGAAGTTCCCAACAATTAGTAATGGCCTCCTCTATTGCTTTTTTGACCTCATCAACAGGACCCTTCATGAGATAGAGCTCAGGATAGTTCTTGTGAAGCTTATCTTTCACCAGAGACCAAACATTCTCAATAGGATTGAGATCTGGTGAATAGGCAGGAATTTCCAGAAGAGTAATTCCCTGCACTCTGAGCCATCTCCTAAAGGGCAAGTGAGTCTTAGCATTGTCAATGATAAAAAATACCTCTTCATCTCCAACCCTTTCTCTGATATCCTCCCATATCCCTAGAAAGTCATAATGATCATAAACATCAATAATTGACTTTCCAGTCACTCCACCCCTAGCAGAAGTATTATCAGGAAAAACAGGTAAAAAGAGACCATGAGTTTGACCATAAAAACAACTGGTCATCGTTTGGCTGATCTTCGTCTCTCCTCTCCTAGCAGCATGCTTAATACAATCCTTATTCCACTTCTCTTTTGGATATCTAAATATCCATTTTCTCCTCTTTCCTCCTCCTCTCTCCACAGCTACCTCATCTCCCCACATTGCCTTCCTTCTCCACATCTCTCTTGTCCAATGCCTATGAGCTAATGCCCATTCCAATCTCTCTTGAGCTAGATCGTCATCCAAATGAACCCTTTCTTGTGCCAACCACTTTTTTAGATACTTTCGTTGAAGTCTTCTCCTTACTGTCATAGAAGAGATATTGGGAGCAACTTTTTTGGCAATCTCAGAATAGCTAGTATTGCAATAGCTGAGAGCTTCCTCCACCATAGCATCATCCTGCAACTTGGTAGTTTTAGGATATCTTCCTCTACCCTTTCTCTCCTGGCCCTCTTGATCTCCTTTTAAGATACTATCTTTAATAGTGTTGAGGGGGATGTCAAGGTAGTGGGAAATTTGGCGATAGCTCATTTGAGGTTCGTGTAACCCGAGAATTCTCCCCCTGGTAAACTCTGAGAGGTGCTTGGAGGGAATAGGCTTTTTGGCATGACTGCGAAGAATAGGAGGCATAGTTTCTTAAAACAAAAGAATTAGGAAAATTGGTTGAGTTTTGGTTGATGTAGAGGAATTTCTTTAGGTGGTGTTCAAAGTGAGAGGTGATGAGGAGGGTTGCGTTGCCATGGATCATGGATGTATGGTTAATTTTGTTAACGTACAATACCTGGAGTTGCTTGGCAATCTGGCGGACACTCAGTGGTTTGGCTGAATTATAAAAATACTGCAGTGCTAGGATGGCTCCCTGGCGGGTTGGAGTAATTGTTTTGCCTATTTGATTTATTAGCCGGTTATATTTTCCTGTCTGAGTTCAATTCCTACTGGTTACTGTCCTCCGTGCTGCTTGTATTTCTTGGCACATATTGAACAAGAAATTAATATAAAAGTAATATTATTACATGTGGGGATAAACGAAGAAGTAAGGTAAGATTGAAGAACTTGCGTTATTGTTTTTCTTGTGTTATGACAGGGTTAGGGTTGTGAACTGTCCACATAGAAAATGAACCAGCGAGTAGATGCCTGTGATCGAACCTGTGCAAAAGTGAAACCACCATTACAAATCAAATACACAAAACCTGGCTCCTCTAACCTATCCTAATGGCATACTTGTCATCTAGTCAAGGTCACCCTGGTCTAGGTATGGCTCCATTACAACATTGATGAGGTACTCAGGTAGGGAAAAGCACTCATTGTCATAATTGTTCTAGAGATTCTGGAAGTGATGGGGTGATAGCTCAATAGTAAATAGCATTGTGTCATGTTGGGGCCTGTCAATAGCCTCAAGAAGTAACTGCTTAAACTGTATGATATTCTGGAATGAGGCAAGGAGCACTTATAGGTCTCAGCATGAATTTGAACTGATGTCATTTGTATCCTTAGTCAAAAGAGGTCCTAGGCTCTCATGTCCCTGTTGTACCCAAATGCCCCAATAGAACACCCCATAGCTAGAGTTGAGATAGGCATAGTGTCATGAATTTTGCAGGAGCCAATCCTCTGTATGATTGTACCTTGGGCTACTGGGAAGCCTCAGAGGCTGAATCCCACAGTACTTAGTAATGTTATCTGTAGCCTACTTCATGATCCTTGCCCCCACCTTCTTACTGTAGATGGCAGAGGATGGATTGCTAAATATCACAAAAAAGTGGCAATAGTTACGATCAAGAGCCACATACCACTCAACTGCACCAATATTGACTTGCTGATATGAGGTACTGAGCACATTGCATTAGTCTAGGGATAGTGCTTACAGGCTGATCACATGTGGATAGGAATTGTGTATCTTGATATCTATATTGAGGAAGACTTCAATAATGTTTCCTAAGAATGTGTTACTTGAGTATTCCATGATATGTACTACATGACTGCTATTGCATACTTTGTTTACACTGAAAAATATGAAACACCTTTTCACCCCTCTCCTTTGCCTCCTTATAGGCTGCCTGGTCCTCCTGGGTCAGGGATATTCCATTATCAAACCAGCCTTCCATTTCACCATTGGTCTTTGGCCTGAGCCTTGGTTGCTTGCTCTGGGACTAAGAGAGCTTCATTGAGGCAGACCCACCATTGACATGGGACCTCACTATAGCATAAAGTGTGGTATAAATTGTTACCAGCTCCTTGCTCCCAGGCCTTTGCCTTATACCAGTGGGTATTTGATGGTAGGGGGGACACATAAGGTTTTCCAGTATGCCATTATTGGTACAATGCTGGGGGAGTTGAGAAAGATGTAGCATGGTATGGTGCATTTAGAATCATGGAGCAGAAGGTGATCTGTGGAGAATACAGTCGGTTCTAGTATCATGGGTATCTGGAAAGAGGAGAGGTGTAACAGGGATACCCTAGGGGAAGATAGATCTCAAGTTCATGACTGCACTGAGGTGACTCAAAGATCAAAAGTGATAATCAACAGTAGAGTGAAGAAGAATCAAAATGGTAAAAGTTAATATTGTTAAGCCACAGCTTCACTCAGTAAGTTTCTCAAGAGGTAATTGATTACGAGATTACAGTGGGACTCACATATAATTTAAGTAGAATATCATGTACTGCCAGTTCCCATGCATTACTACTCTAATTTAATTATGAGCAAACCTGTCTCCTTCAGGCTGACCAACATACACCACCAAGGACCTTATTCTTTTGCAGATGTTGGTCCGCTCTGGCTAAATCTCCATCTGACATTAAGTGTTTCAAGCGCTGCATCTCTAATGCGACTGCGGGAGAAAAACTCTTCATATCATTGACATGCTACTGGTGAACTATCATACAACTGAGGAGATATACCACTTACAAACTCTCATACCTATATGCATTTCATCTATGCAAGCCTTTAGTAGACATAGCTCATACGATCAAGCTGAACATTCTACTTCATTCTAACTAGGTCTTTGCCTGATAGGAAATTCTACTTAGCCCCCCTGGTGGGGTACCTTGGTGATTTGCTTAGTGGGTACTACCTACAGTCAACTGCCCAAAAGTACACCTACTATGATAAGAATCATGCTTTTAGAGTTCTCAAACAACCCCAATAGTCTTACAGCAATTAGGCACAAGTTGTGCCTATGTGTGATTCACCTGCCCAGAGATGCTGCAACATCTTCTAGGCCACCCCAGGACTTCCCAGGAGGCCCTGGACTACCCTTCCGGTATTACCTGAGTAACTCCTTCAGTTCTTGTCAATTTTACACATATTAGGTACCAGAAGATAGCCCTTCTTCTGGAGCCCACCATTCACCCTCTTATATATCGTATGGACAGTATCCGGTCAGACAGACAGCGACAACCTATATTGTGTTACAAGAGTGCCTCCAGTCAATTCCTTTTGTTAGGAAGGGAGCAACTCAACAACCATAAGCCCATGACGTGCGGCCCTTACACTGTCACCGCAGGGGGGTGTTAGAAATACCTTTGTAAAATCCTAGGGCATTTGCAGCCCTGTAGCTCCTCCGATTGGCCCTCAAATGCTATCAGGTTTGTACCCTTTGGATTTTACTGGAGTGCCCAATCCTTATAGAATTGCCACCTGCCTCAAGTAAGTACCTCTATGTGCTAGGTAGGTAACTTGGATGCCATGTCATGGTAACTTGGACCATATGGCAGGGTGACTTGGACCTCATGTCAGTATAACTCAGCCCTCATTACACGAGCCTTTCCTGAGCCTGCCTTATATACTACAGTCTTACAACATGCATAGTTATCTACTATAGTGAACAAAACTACTCTTACACATTGACCTCAGGGTCTCCCATATGGGTGTAAGAATAGTTTTACTGTAAGACTCCCTCTGGTGGGTCATTACATGACTCCCCTCTTCTCTAAGGTCCGCCCTGGACCATTAGTGATCTCTTTTATTTTCCAGCTTCAGTACATCCACTATGCAGTGATCATGTGGCTTAGATGGATACCTTCTGTGGAAATCATTGAGAGCCTCTATCGCCATTCCTTCTAGCATCTCAAAAGGTTCCCTGAAATTCTCCTCTAGTCTATAACCTTCCCACACTACTAAGTATTGAACAAACTTGTGGTAGGAACTCATCTTAATCCCATTATACCAATGACTATCCATGATAGCTTCAACAAGATAACTTGGTTCATTGTCAACTATCTCTAGTAATGGAACTTCCTTCTGGGGCCTACCTACTAGGTCATCATGATATGGTTCCAGTAGACTTTCATTGAATACATAGTGGATTGACCAATGAGCAAGGAGTTCGAGCTCATATACCTGGTATCCTACCTCTCATTTGACCACAAAGGGGCCAAACATTCTGTAATCCAACTTCTCCATTGGCCTTTTTGTCTGGATGTTCTTTCGGTTCAACATTACCTGGTCAGCCTCCTTTGCGACTCCATTGGTCACATCTTCCATTGTCACGTATTCTGGATATGGTAGCCTTTTTTGGTCATGTCACTTCGATTGCCTTTCTTGTGCCCCTTGTAAGGTTTCTCTGACCTCTTGCCATGAACCCTCCAAGTTCCATACTAAGAGCTCACTGCTTGGATGAATCCCTTGGCTATCTGGAACTATGCCTGACCAGTTCATACAAGGGTTGAATCATAGTTAATCTCGAAAGTGGAAGTCCTAGTGGATTCTGAGGTAGAAGTATTATAGGCATACTCTGCCAATAGTAACAAAGACATCCAATTGTCTTGTAATATGAGCAATAGCTCTGAAGATATTGTTCCAAAGTCTCGTTCTTCTATTCAGTCTGCCCATTAGTTTCTGGATGGAAAGCCGTCGATATATTAAGCTTGATTTGTAGTAACTTTATCAAGTGTGCCCAAAACTTGGAGGTGAATCATCTATCTCAATCTGAGACCATCGATTCTGGCAGCCCATGTAGGCACCATACCTCCTTTAGGAATATTAATGCCAACTTTTCTATAGACACCTGCATTGCCAATGGTATAAAGTAGGCCATTTTCGAGAATCAATCAACAATGACCTATATCTTTGTATATCTCTCAGACTCCAGTAATGCTACAATGAAGTCCATAGAAATATCATTCCATGGTCTTATTGGCACCTCAATTTGTTCACGTAACCCAAATTTCTTATGCTGGACTGTCTTGCTCCTTTGACATGTATTGCAAGTATGCACATACTGCATGATGTGCTCATACATCTTTAGCCAATAGAAGTTTGCCTTGATTTGTCCAAATGTCTTGTATGTCGCAAAGTGTCCCACAATACAGGAATCATGTTCTGCCTACATGATTGTCTGCTTCAATCCTTTGGCCTCCGGTATATACCACCTATTCTTATAGAGTAGTTAGTCCTTCTCTACCGAAAACCTAGGGTCAATATCTTTCTGCCCATTGATGACTGACTTAAATATGCCCATATACTTGTCATCTGTACTAGTTGCCTTCTTAAGTGCCTCCAAAAAGGGAGATTGCAACCAATAACCTTAACAAGATTGCAATACCTGTGGTGGCAAGATGTCCCACTCCTCATTTACAACCTATTGACTAGGTCGGAAAAAGGTTGTTTCAGGTTTTGGTTGAGAATTACCCCCCCTTCAAGGCAGTAGTCCCTACATCTTGAAAATGCATCTACCTTCTCATTCACCCTACCTTCATGGTAGATAACCTTAAAATTGAACAGTTGCAAGAACTCTGCCCAGTGGTATTGCCATCTATTCAGTATCTTGGTATTATTAAAGTATTCAAGATTCATGTGATCAGTATATATAACAATCTAATCAGCAACTGACCTCAGTAAATGATCCCATTCTTTGAATGCCACCACAATCGCAGTCATTTCCTTATCATGGAGCTCATAGTTCACCTCTCCTGGTACGAACCTCCTGCTATGATAGGCCACCAGGTGCCATTTTTCATTTTTACAGAGCTAGGATAGAACAGTACCTAATGCAAAGTCACTTGCATCTGTTTCTAACCTTGTTGGCTGATTTGGGTCTAAGTTTGCTGGAATAGGGTTAGATGTAAACAACTCCTTTAATTGTTCAAAAGCCTCTGCACAGGTTAGTGTCCAGTCCCATTTTATGTCCTTCTTCATTAGGTCTGTCAATGGCCTTGCTATCTTGCTAAACCCTTTGATGAACCTTTGGGAGAAGTTATCAAAGCCCATGAAGCTTTGTACTTCGACAATGCTCTTTCGACTCAACCAGTTCTTGATCGATTCTACCTTTTCTGTTGTCATTCATATTCCTTGATCAGATATCTTATACCCTAACAATTCAATTTCCCTGTGGTGGAAGGTTGACCTCTTGATGCTAATGCATAACCCTGCTTCTTGCAGCTTTTCCATAACTCTTCTAACTAGAGCAACATGCTCCTCTATAGTCTTCGAGTAGATCAGGATATTGTCCATATAAGCGATGACTCCTTCATCTAATAGACTGTTAAATACATCATTTATCATACTCTGAAAAGTAGATAGTGCATTACATAACCCAAAAGGCATCACGGTATACTCATGCAAGCCATACTGACAACGAAAAGCAGTCTTCCACTCTTCACCCTTTGCCATCCGCAAAAGGTAGTAACTGTTTTACAGATCTAACTTGGTAAATACCATCACTTTCCAAAGTCTATCCCTCAGCTCATTCATTAGCAGGAGGGGATAACGGCTCTTCACAGTTATCTTTTTCAGTCCTCTATAGTCATTACATAACCGTAATGTACTATCTGGTTTTGGTACAAACAATATAGGAGCAGCAGCTAGTGAGCTAGATCTCCTGATCTTTCTGGTCGCTAGCATCTCATCAAGGTACTCACACAGTGCCTTTAGTCTCTTCTTGGAGAGGGGATATATCTGACCAAAAAAAGGAGTTGTTCCTGCCTGTAGTTCAATCTTGTGATCATACTTGGAGTGCTGTTGTACAGACTCTATCCTCTCTTAACTAAAGATATCACTAGAGTCCTTATATTCTAGGAGGAGCTTTATTGTGATATCATTCCCATCTTCATCTGAGAACTTAGCCATCCCGAGGAGATAGACAGATCCTTGACCCTCAGCCATCATTTCTTCCTCAGTGATGAATTCTAAGTGCCAGTAACCACATCCAGCTAGGTAGTTTGCCTTACAGTATGTTGACTGCCAGGCCAGTATACCCTTTTGTTAATCAATGTCTGGGTTATGCTCAGAGAGTCAGGACATTGGAAGATACCCATCAATTTTGCCCTCTAGCATTTCTACAATCTCAAAGCTCATTTTATTTGAGTGGTCTCCTATCTTTATCTTTACTGCCTTGGTATAATAGAGACCAGATCCTGGAATATTATTCCCACTTACATCTAGTATGGGGGAAGGAGTCTTCCTTCAGACACAGGGCATTTGAGTGTCTCTTACCCATCTGCTACTGACCACTGCTCCCATTGCGCCACTATCCAGAAGTGGTACTGCTTCTGCACTACTCCTTTTAGCATTCAGTTCCCACTCACATCTAACCTTTACCCGGATAGACTTTGTATGTCACAGGGACCTGAGAGTCTCTACCGCTTTCTGGTTTTTCCTTTGCTAGACATTTTTGAAATGGAATAAAGTAAGTAGGTAAGTAATGGTATGGGGTCTCTTATCTTTCAATACAAGAGGGGTCAAAACAGGTCAATAGCAGTTGAGTTTTAAAGTGTTTTGTAAACAGTTAAGTTATAAGTATTATAAAATCATGAGTCAAAGTAGGTAGTGCTGTTTACTATCATGCTAGCATGATTTCAGGTACTAAACCCTCCTCAGGTAAACTTGGAAATAACTTTCAATTGTATATAATCAAGTCCCACCTGATGTGAACATAACTAAACCAGATCCAAACAAACCCAGAAAAATCAGACAAAATATCATAAGAAAACCCAATAGACAAATAACAGAGAGAACACCTAATATCAAAAACCCATAAGCAAACCTTTTCCATCCTTGACTACCTTACTCTGCTGAGCCTTGTCAATTTTAGCTTTCTATACATAGTCTTCGGAGGGTGGACTTACCTTGTCCATCTCTAGTCCATCAGGTCCATCACCTCAGCATGCCATCGTTGGCCTAGGGAATTGTTAATTGCTAATAATTTCTCTTCAGAGGGTGGCTTACCTAGTCCAAAGCATCTGTATCAACCTCCATTATCTGAGGAGTTGATTCGTGGATTTCAAGAATTTTTCTAGTAACCGATGGAGGGGCCTCAATGCACTTAACTTTGTTAGAGGTACCAGATGTTTGGCCCACCTCTTCCACAGATTGCTTGCATGCCTTATGTGGCTTGGAAGAGCTAACAACTGTAGTAACCAAGGTACACTTCTACCAGAAGTGACCTGGTTCTCCACATTTGCTGCATTGGCCTAACTTTCGGTGCTTGTCAAGGAGTGTACTAGGAATATTCTTATGAGTGATTGAATACTCAGAATTTTCTGGCTTTGACTGATGGCTGCCCAAAGAGTTAGAAGGTTTGTGATTCTGCTTACCCAAAACCTTTCCCTTCTTCTGTTGCTTCTTTGAGGAATACTTGTCCTCACTCTTATTATGACTGGATCCCTTATCTTCAACCACTGTCTGGCTAAAGTGTGTATTGTCTTCCAGGTCATGGCCAGTTTTCCTCAGGAGATCGAGGTACTCATTTACATCCTCGGGATGGGGGTTCTTCTGAGCCCAAGCTGTCCACAGTTCTGACATAGTGCCGATATGCACCTTGTCTTTCACTGCTCATATCTCCATATACCCTAGTTTGGTCATTAGATCAATGATCTTATCCAAGTACTTATCTACTTGGCTGGGTTTCATCTCCAGTGAGGTCCAATTGGCTAAAGAGTAATCCTGATCAGTGTGGCCTCCAAAACTGGTTTCCAGACCACAGCGGAATGCTTCTCAGGTACGTAGCTTACTGTCTGGGTTAAATGGCATTCTACTTCATTGGGCAGCCTCCTCATTAATGTAATGGTAGAGACCCATATACCAGCTTTTGGCAGAAGCTTGTAAGAGAGGGATAACCAAGCTAATCTTATCCATGTCATCAGTGACAGGCTCATGGAAATAATTAAACTTGATTTCCACATTACTAAGAAACCTCAGAGTGTTGTTAACATCCCCAGTAAAAGCCTTAATGTCATCCAATGTCTCAGGTTTTTTAACCTTTACCTTGGAAACTGTCTTGCTTTCCTTCTTACATAACTCTAAGAATTTGGCCAGCTGACGAGTTCTGCAGTCATAGTGTCTCTTCTTTGAGTTATTCCAGTTTGACTTACATTGTCCAAGGAATTGCTCAAGATCGGGGAGGGAGTTGGCATCACCATCTGAACTGCTAGAGGAATTGGAACCACCCAGATCTCCTCCAGCCCCACCCTTTCTACCTATGGGAGGTCCATTACCTGCCCCTCCCCCCAGAAGATCATATCCATCAAAGGATTTCTCCGAACTACCTGGTCCACTGAAGCGGGAATCACCTCTAGATGGTGGGACTCAGTATTGTATTGGAGGGGGTAAGTGAATACTATCCGATTGACTCACAGTTCCCATTGCTTGCCCAGGTTTGAACCTGGACAGTTGGTATTCCAAACAAGTGTCCAGTGCAAGAGGCAGTCCTTGGTAGTGAAGTGAGCCACAGAAATTACATGGGGTTTTTTTAACTTCAGGTCTCCTTTCTCTTGACGCATTTTGTCCCAGTGTGTGTCTAACTACCTGTGAAGGTAGCTTAATACACCCATTGACATGGTGGTAGCATCTTTTTAAAATTGACCCTCACTCGACCCAACAAGCAGGGGAACAATCACTCGCAAGTGATTGCTCCCAAGCCCCCAGGACCCCTAGATGTTGACCAAGCCTGCTGCCTGAAGGCTTAGGTCCTGGGGCTGGCAGAATGACTATAAGAGTATTTCGCATCAGCGTCTGTGGTGCCTGTCTGTTGGAACTAGCATTGTACTACTAAAAGGTCTCTCCCCTGTGGGTGGTTGGACTGCAACCATCAGGGTGTTCACAGCTCCTGAAAGATTCATTGACATTTCTCTGACCACTGGTGTCAGCCTTGTCCTTCTCTCCACCCTTGGCATAGGCTGAGTCATAGGAGCCAGCACCCCAGAAAGACGATTGTCTCTACTTCTCCATGCATGTGGAGCAGGGTTGGATGGAGCCTGTGAGGCTTCCTGAGAGAACTGCTCTTCCCAGTCATTACTGATTTCTCATATCCCTAAAGGGATGAGAAACTGGCTTTCTTCTGCCTTCCGCAACATTTCATAAAGCTTCAGAGCAAAGTTAGGTGCACGTTTTTCAGTAAGCACTAATGGAAGCGGAGGAGCATCTCCTATAATTGTGTCATTATCATAGTTTATAGCATATCCACCATGGACTGCCTTCCCTAAAGCTCTGATCCTAGTATTTAGTAAGTTGTCATTTTGGACATGCACATGAAATGCCACCTGTTGATCTAGAATCCAACTCCATGCTATCTTCACCATGTCCTGATGAAATGCAGCTTGCCTTTGCTCATTCCAGAAATGTAACTGGTCTTGAGCCACATGGAACTGAGAACCGATTTCCCAAAGGATATACAGTTTGACATATTCATGTATAAAGTCTGCAAAGCTGATACCTTGATTGTCGATACTCATCATCTCAGTAAATTCAGCATCATGGGAAAAGGATTACATGATGGCTCTCGAGTCTGCAATAACCAATTCTTGACATGCCTGAGGAACTTTAATGGGAGCAGCTTCAAACAATAGTGGCACAGGTTCCCACTCTAAACCCCATAGATCTGCAATAATATTGGCTTGTAGGGTTTGGGTAGCATGTTCCTAATACACTGGGTCATAAAACCAACTTCAGAAGACTTAATTCTTTCTACCCAATGCTTCTTGTACTAGACAAGTGACTCATACTGGAATATGTCACCAAAGGAAGGTTTTGTGGCAACAAGTTCAAGAGAGTTAAGTAAGCAAGTCACTTAACGATATACTATAATGGGGGTGCCCTAGGGTAAGATGGATCTCAAGTTCATAACCACACTGAAGTGACTCAAAGATCAAAAGTGATAATCAATAGTAGAGTGAAGAACAATCAAAACAGTAAAACTTAATATCGTTAAGCCGCAGCTTCACTTAGTAAGTTTCTTGAGAGGTAGTTGATTGTCAGAGTAGAGTGAGACTCACATATAGTTTAAGTAGAATATCATATACTGCCAGTTCCCACCCATCACTACTCTAACTTAATCATGAGCACACCTGTCTCCTCTGGGCTGACCAACATACATCACCAAAGACTTTATTCCTTTGCAGATGTTGGTCTACTCTGGCTAAATCTCTGTCTAACATTAAGTACTTCAAGTGCTGCATCTCTAATGTGACCACAGGAGAAAAACTCTTCATATCATTGACATGATAGTGGTGAACTATCATGCAACTGAGGAGATATACTACTTATGAACTCTCATACCCATATGCATTTCATCTATATAAGCCTTTAGTAGACCTAGCTTGCACGATCGAGTTCAACCTTCTCCTTCATTCTAACTAGGTCTTTGCCTGATAGGAAAGTCTACTCAGCTCCCCCAGTAGGGTACCTTGGTGATTGGCTTAGTGGGCACTACCCACAGTCAACTCCCCAAAAGTACTCCTACCATGATAAGAATCATGCTTTTAGAGTTCTCAAACAACCCTAATAGTCTTACAGCAATTGGGCACAAGTTGCACCTATGTGCAATTCATCTGCTTGGAGATGCTTCAACATCTTCCAGGCCACCCCAGGACTACCTGGGCAGCTCTGAACTACACTTCTGGTATTACCTGAGTAACTCCTTCAGTTCTTGTCCGTTTTACACATATTAGATACCAGAAGATAGCGCTTCTTCTGGAGCACACCCTATGCCCTCTCATATATCGTACGGACAGCATCCAGATGGACGGACAGCAACAACATATATGGTATTACAAGAGTACCTCCACTCAATTCCTTTTGTTAGCAAGGGAGTAACTCAACAACTATAAGCTCATGATATGCGGTCCTTACACTGGGACCGCAGGGGGGTGTGAGGAATATCTTTGTAAAATCCTAGAGCATTCAGAGCCCTGTAGCTCCTCCTATAGGCCCCCAAAGGATATCAGATTTGTACCCTTTGGATTTTACTGGAGTGCCCAATCCTTATAGAATCACCCCCTGCCTCAAGTAAGTACCTCTATGTGCTAGGTAGGGTAACTTGGACCATATGGCAGGGTGACTTGGACCTCATGTCAGGGTAACCCAGGCCTCATGTTAGGGTAACTCAGGCCTCAATACACAAGCCTTTCCCACTCCCACCTTATATACTACAGTTTTATAATACACGTAGTTATCTACTATAGTGAACAAAACTATCCTTACCTATTGACCTCAGGGTCTCCAGTATGGGTGTAAGAATAGTTTACTGTAAGACTCCCTCTGGCAGGTCATTACAAGAGGCTCTACAAACAGATCTAAACCAATCAGAATACCAATTCTTGTAACCTGGGAAATCTCACAATATAGTCCCAAATGTGTATCAGATGTGCAGCCCTATATAGAGAGATGTACACTGGTTTGTAACTTTGTCCCTCTACTGCTCCTGAGTGGATGGTCAGAAATAAAGTTCACTGAGGTTATCCCAGGAGGCTGGTACATATAGAAATTGGAATGACTTGATTGAATGGTTTAGTGGTAGGAGGATGTAGTTAAAGTAGAGACCTATAGAACAGAATATGGAGGCATACAGGAGAAGGTATGAGGATTGGGGTACAAGTACTGGTGTTGCAAATGTGATGCCATGGGATATCATGCTGTCACAACTGTGACACTATGGGATATCATGCACTGGTGATGCCACAAGGTATTAGTAATCTAGAAATATGTTACTGATGCCTTTTAGTATTGTAACAACAGTTCAGTGAAGATGAGAAGTTTGTATAGTTTTCTTGTATTGTATATGATACATCAAGTCTAATATGCAGGGCTCCAGAGGGGTGTAGGATTACTGACTATCACTTGTTATTGAAGCAAAAGATTTTCCTCCAAAATAGCATTTTCAGAGTATTCAACATTATGTTCATAATAATCTAAGTATTTTCAACTACAATTGGACTCAAGACTCTGGCATGAAAAGGTTAGATGAAATGAGGGCATTGCTGGAGTGTGTGACTTAATAAAATCTAGCTATGAACGGTATTGTTTACTGACACTATTGGTGTTATGGTATTCTTGTATTATCTAACTAGCATTAGAAGTATCTGAAATCACCTCTTGGCATCAAGTCAACACAGCTGAACACTCAAGAGGCTGAATTTAAGCAATCCAACATACTGGCATATGGATGTTAGTGATGAGATGGAGAGGGGTTGTAGCCCAGCCATTCATTATCAACTTCAAACTCTGGTCTGTCTCATCACTAATGTCAATCCCCTAGTAGATAATTGACATACTATGAGCTAACTCTAGGCCAGTTAATGACAGACAATTTGAGACATGCCAAATCTAGAAAACACTAGATGCTAAAGTAAGAGGGCATGGTGCTATCACTATTATCACATACCAGGCACTCAAGATCAAAATGGCTAGCAATATGAGATGCCAAAGCAAGGCCATTCAACCATATCTTTATAATCATATAGAGGTACTGAACACCACAAAAGATCCCATATTAGTTGGCAAATTTTTATTTTTATTTTCAGATTAAGAGAAAAAGCTAAATAACAAAATGCTACAAAACTAAAAGCTACCTATGTAAAAACTACCTAACAAAAAGCTACTTAGCAAAAAAAAAAAACTATGGAAGAAAAAGCTACAAAGGTATTATTTGCAGGGAGTCCAGCATCTTGTTCCTTGCCAGGGTGCAGGTGGGGTCTCCAGGACCAGAGGAATTGAGTTTGGGGTGGGGGGGTGACAGGTAGTCTGCAGGAGGGCACAGCAACATTGGGGGGCTCAGTACAAAGAGGGGGCACAGTACAAAGAGGGCTCTCAACACAAAGGGAGGTATGTCAGAGTCTGGAGAACTGGTGGAGCTGGGGAGGATACAGCTGGTATAATGACCCACCAGAGGGTGTCTTACAAATAGACTATTCTTATACCTATACTGGAGACCCTGAGGTTAATAGGTAAGGATAGTTGGGTTTACTATGGTGGACAACTAAGCATGCTATATAGTTATAGCATAAAGAGCGGGCTCAGGAAAAGCTTGTGTAATGAGGCCTGAGTTACCCTGACATGAGGTCCAAGTTACCCTACCTAGCACATAGAGGTATGTACTTGGGACAGGGGGTGATGCTATATGGATTGGGCACTCTGGTAAAATCCAAAGGTTACAAATAGGTTAACATTTGGGGTGGTATTGGAGGAGCTACAGGGCTCCAAATGATCCAGGATTTTACCGAGGTATTCCTAATACCCACCTGCGGCCCCAGCGTGAGGAGCGCATGTCATGGGCTTATGGTTGTCGAGTTGCTCCCTTCCTAACAAAAGGAGTTTAGTGGAGGCACTCTTGTAATACTGTATAGGTTGTTGCTCTCCATCCGACTGGATGCTGCCAGTGTCCATAGGATATATGAGAGGGCATTGGGTGTGCTCCAGAAGAAGGGCTATCTCCTGGTACCAAGTACATGCAAAACGGACATGAACTGAAGGGGTTACTCAGGTAATACCACAAGGGTAGTTCAGAACCTCCTGGGTAGTCCCAGGGTGGCCTGGAAGATATTGAAATATCTCTGGGCAGGTGAATTGCACATAGGCACAACTCATACCCAATCACTATAAGACTATTGGGGTTGTTTGAGAACTCTAAAAGCATGATTCTTATCATGGTAGGGGTACTTTCGGGGAGTTGACTGTGGGTAGTGCCCACCAACCCAATCACCAAGGTACCCTACTGGGGGAGCTGAGTAGACTTTGCTATCAGCGAAAGACCTAATTAGAATGAAGTAGAACGTTCATCTTGATCATGAGAGCTATGTCTACTAAAGGCTTGCATAGATGAAATGCATATGGGTATGAGAGTTTGTCAGTAGTATGTCTCCTGAGTTAGATGATAGTTCACTACTAGCATGTCAACGATATGACAAGTTTTTCTCCTGCAGTCACATTGGAGATGCAGTGCTGAAATACTTGATGTCAGAAGGAGATTTAGCCAGAGTGGGCCAATATCTACAAAGGAATAATGTCCTGGGTAGTGTGTGTTGGTCA
This sequence comes from Choiromyces venosus 120613-1, assembly GCA_003788595.2. NCBI lineage: Eukaryota > Fungi > Ascomycota > Pezizomycetes > Pezizales > Tuberaceae > Choiromyces > Choiromyces venosus. The sequence goes on from ML120353.1 coordinate 1,211,449, forward strand.
ACCTGGAGGAGATAGGTATGCTCATAATTAAGTTAGAGTAGTAATGGGTGGGAACTGGCAGTATATGATATTCTACTTAAACTATATGCAAGTCCCACTCTACTCTGGCAATCAACTACCTCTCGAGAAACTTACTGAGTAAAGCTGCAGCTTAATAATATTAAGTTTTATTGTTTTGATTTTTCTTTACTCTGCTGTTGATTATCACTTTTGATCTTCAAGTCACTTTAGTACGGTCATGAACTTGGGATCCATCTTCCCTTAGGATGCCCCTGTTACAGTTGAGTCATTGGCACCATGCCCAAACATGTCGGGGGGAGAGCTGCTGATAGCACTGCGAGTTGTAAGGAATGCAGCTATCCAGGGCTGATATTGGACAAGATCTAACAACCTTCTGTGCTTGTCTTGCTCTAACAAGCCAGGAGGCTTGCGAGCAGCAGTGGGGGTGGGTCCAGGGTTGTGGTTGGAGGAGGGCTTGAGGGATCCTATTCCTCATCCATTTCTTCATCTTCATCCTATGTGCTAGTGATTAGCTAACTTGGTAACTAAAATATAGTTAGTGTTAGAAACTTATATCTTTGATCACAATGGCATATTCACCAGGATCTTGCTATCCTTCATCCTCCTCTAGCTCCTCCTCCTCCTCCTCCTCCTCCTCCTCCTTCTCTTGCATAGCCTCCCTAATATCTCCTGCCAACCCACAGTGATCCCAGACCTTGCAGTTGAAGAACTTGAAGGGATATCTGCTATGAGCAGGTATGGGGGCCTGGTCATGATCCTCTCCCTCACCAAGGCATAGCTCCAGAACCATCAGGTCCAGAGTGTTAGGATTATTTATTCTATCACTCCTAGTATACAACCGAGCAACAGGTGACGATGTTATATCAATCTTGATTAGATACTGTAAATGGGGTTAATACTTAACTTGGTATTCATTGTCATATTTAGTCTTCTTTAAGACTAAATTCTTATCCTTACTTAGTCTTCTTAAGACTAAGTTATTGGTTTACTTTCTTCCTTGTCCTACAAGGAAGATATCTTGCAATGTTCTTTCTTTAGTAAAGAGTGTAAAGGTGTTTTATATTCATAAAGTCGTACAGTTATATCTAGGAAATAACTTAGGTGGTTGTGTGAAGAACTAACTATCAGGTCTTACTGACCCCTTTATATAGTTCTTCCAGCAACCCACTTACAAATCAATAACTATTATGAACCACAATTGTGACTCATACATTCGCGTAACATAATAATCATCTGACCTTAACTGGTCAGATGTGAAACTCACATGACTTCAAAATAAGTCATGTGCGCAAAACAACTAATAACTTTAAACAGGTTATTACATAATTCAATCAAATATAATAACTATGACTCGCAACTGCTAGTCATGTGTGAGACTCACATGACCTAATTGGTCATGTGCGCGAAACTATTACAAACCTATGACCTCATAATCATGAGTCATGTGTAAACCTTTTTCCGTGCTAGGTTTGTAACACAGAGTGTGCTTGCCATCTCTGGCAAGGAGCGACGCTGTAATGTCTTCATCTACAAGAAGAAGAGTTCTCAGAGTGGGAGAGAATCTGAGGGCACCCAACTAAGTAACTGAATGCCCTCCTGTAACATGTGTACAGTCGTGTCTAATAAGTCTTCACACAGTCCCCGGCAACAGCACCATCATAACGAATGGCAACGGCAACCATAAAAAAAAAAAAGATGTGAACTCAATTAAAAAATAGGTTATAGTAGAAATAAAAAATAACAATTTAACATGCTACCATTTTGTATGACCTCCATCTGCATCCAGTAGTGCCTGAAGTCTTTCAGGCATTCTCTCAATCCACCCATCCAATGTCTCCTGAGGAATCAGATCACACTCTTCCTTTGCTGCCTGAAATAATTCAGCAGCACTGTGAGGCCTACTTTCCACCTTGGAGAATCGCTTTCTGAGGGCTCTTTTCAGAAGTGCCCAGGCATTCTCAATTGGATTGAGATCTGGGGAGTTGGGGGGCCAAGGCAATCTTTTATATCCACATTCCTCTTGCAATTTTTTGTTTTCCAACCCAGCATGCCATGGTGCATTATCAGCAGCCATATAGATGGTTTCTGGAGCTCTGTTTATCCCTTCTATGAAGGAAATAAGGTATGGCTGGTGAATCTCAGTTGCATATTGGTGGGAGTTGAGGCCAAGTCTATCTTTTTTGCCAGTTCTTTCCTCCTCAGTCCTCCTCCTGACAAGAATTAACTCAGTCTTTCCTCCATGCATAATTGCAGCATAGACACCTATATTGGTGCGCCCTGACTTAAAGCTGGGCTTTAAGTTTTTTTCTTCCAGCTCTTCACCAGGTCTAAGTCTAACCTTTCTACCCACTGGATTTGGATCATATTCAATAGTGGCTTCATCAACAAAAACCACCCACTTCCAAGCTCTTGTTCAGTTCTTCCTAATTCTACCAAATGCCTTCCTCTTCTCCTTCTGTCCTTTCCTCCAAAATGGTTTTTTTCTGGGTATCTTGAGATTAAAACCAGCTTCACCAGAGATCTTATTGATAGTATCTTTGCCAAGTCCAATATTAGCTTTTTCAGTAATATCTCTTAGAGCTAAATGAGGCTCAGCAACAATAATATCAAGAACCACTTTCCTTTTGGCATCAGTAATCTTTGTTGGCCTGCCAGATCTGGGGGAATCATGGGTGTTGCCATCCTGGATTTTGGCCCTTCTGACCACTGATGCAATGGTTGCCTTGGGGATATTCATCTGCTTAGAAATTTTATCATACCCCATATCAGTGTGCTTGTACATCAGCAAAAAAAAAACCCGTGTCTGATGTATGGGCGTCGCGTCCTGATTCACGCCGCATTTCTCGTGCGCCTGGTGTGCCTGGTACGTCCTGAGTTCCGTTGCAATCCCCTGTTGCACCCTATACCTCATGATGTGTGTTGCAACACAACATTGCGCCTGGTGCATCCTGTGTCGCATAGCAACGCTTTGCGGTGTCAGGACACTACCTGACATCAGGTCGACATCCTCACGACCGCTGGACATCTGCATCTCTGTCGCAGCTTCTTCCCCATATCCTGACATCTGGTTATGGCCGCGGCCTCACGGGAGTGCCACTGGGCGTGGCCACACAGGGCCACCCTTCATCACGTTCCTTCTGTCTCTCATCGCAATGCCATAACTCCATCCTAACATCGACCACAGATGAATTCCATCCCCTGATGTCCCCATCCCGGCCCTGAACCTTCCCAGCATCCTGACGCGTCGCCGTTGTCGGTTCCTCACTGTGAGGCCACAGGGCGTTGCAGCGATTCGTCGCAATCTCTCTGGTTTCTTCACCACATCCTAGCGACCTCGGGATCCACGATGTACCACGGCGTCATAGAGACGTCGGGACCCATGACATTTCACTGCGTGGTGTCATCAGGGTACCAATCTCAAGCACTGACCAATCCCCTACCGTAATTTTCTACATCGTGTACTTTTAGTTGTATCTATTATTTAGTTTCTATTAATTAGTTTCTACATAGAGGTTTCTATATACAGGTTGCAATGAAAGATGCTATAATATTCTCCGTGCCATTCAACCATCCTCGATGCGGAATACTTGCCCAAGCCAACAGTTCTCGCCCGACTATCTGATCTCATGATTCCTCAATAAATCTCGTTAAATGTCCTTAAATCAATATGGCTGTTAACAAGCCATCGCTGGTCTGTCTCCGGAATGAGGTACGCCAGGCCAAGAATCGTCCCTATGTCTACTATAGTAAACTCTCGTGCATTTTCCCTTAGCTGTACCGTGACAAGGCTGTGGACATCGGATACACATCCCGAGTTAACCACGTTCAATATTTGGACACATACAAGCCTGCGAACCGTGTCCTCGTGCGTGTAGTGTCTGATTTTGAAGAGCGCCAGGAGCGTTCCGGGGAGACAGCCCTGGAGGACACCATACATATGCTCGCCACCCATCTGTACCCAAACCCAATCATTGCGACTCGCCTAGTTCCTGAAGAGTTGGGTACCAGTGGAGCGCGCCCTATGGATATCGTAAATGTCGGTTTCCTGGAACGCTAGAACGGGGAGTTCAAGTTACGTTAGTAGTTCAACCGGAAGGAATCAAAGTATGGCAGGATCTTCAGGAAGGCGGCGCTCGGTGGGCAGGCTATGCCAGCTATATCGAATCAATTCCCGACAGATGCTCTCCGGTAAGATACCCAAGACCTTGCAAAAATCCATCACATCAGAAACATCATCACGACGACCCTTCAGGATCCTACAATTGGTGACTGGCGTGGATATGGAATTCGTTTTATCCAAATGTTCTACGACATCGGCAGGGAGATCAGCCCCGCGATGTCGCAGGGAATCCAGGTTCAAAAGTCTCATTCGGATGGCATGCTGGCGACTATAGCTGTGCAGGATCTGTCTTGCGGCATCGTTTTTATTGGAATGGCGCCACCCCTCCTTGATTTGTTCCTTATGCGCGAGCTCGCCAAACTCCATGGAATACATCTGAATGTTGCCAAACTGGTATATGTGACCCTGAAAATGACTTAGTAGATGCATCTTAATGAAGTTGAAATGAGATTCTGTATGGATTAGTTCCATACATTGGTCGATCTCTTCTTCACGATCCTGCTCCCGTACCCGACGCTGGTTGGATTTCGCAACACATTGGTTTACCCATGTTCTCTGATGTCGTAGCTCCCTTTGCTGCTCGTCAACCTTTGCCTGTGTCCTCTTCGATATTCGAAACTCGAAGAAGATATCTTTCGTATCATGAAACTGATTGAGATATTGTTCCATATAATCCAAGGTCTCAGGTGTATGGCTTCGATATTGGGCCATCAAAGTGAAATCGAGCAATAACCTGACGCAGGCGAGCGCACGTTTGAATGGTAATACTTGCGTACTCTCAGGCTGCCTTAATGCCACAGCGAGAACTCCCAAAAGACAACACCCCAGGTTCCTCATCTCCTTTCCTTGCCACTGCGTAACCTTGCGGTATGCTTTTTTGGGTGCAAAGAATCCCGGGTATGGTGGTAAAGCCTTCCAGGCATTGTCAAAAGCCTGCAGTCATCCGTGTTTCTTGAGGAATCCCTGAACCCAGTCCATCATATGCTTGAATAGTCCCAAATACACAGTATGGAGCAAATCTGGCTTGTGCAGATCGGGTGCTGAAACCCATTGAAGCCCATGAAAAACATTCCGTCCCATCTTGATACCAAGTGTGTCAAACGTGGTATCCGTATCTCCTGACCCAGAGTCTGTCGACCGATGCTCATTTTCTTGTTCGAGATGTTCATATGTGGCATAATGTCGCGTCCGATACCTCTCCTGTGCATCGGTTCCTAATGCATCAGGAGGCACCCCACATTTTGGACAGGCGTTAGATTTTACTCTGTGTAGTGCAACGTTTTCCATATGGCCCGCAATCCACGCGGACAAGATAGGGAAGCACCGCCGGACCTTTCCATCCACACAGTCAATTGAGACACCATCAAGCGCCGCATCTTGCAAGGGTGACAGTATGAGTTCAAATACGCCTTGTAGTGTGTCAGCATTGATTTGTCTCTGCAGGTTGTCTGCTGAAGAGGACTGTGGGAACTTGGGCGGGACAGGCAATAGTGCAAGAAGGAGAACTGCCATTGATCCAGGTCTGTTACGCATAGTCGATAGGAGATTTCCAGTCGTAATATAGACAGGCCACACTTTCTTGTCACCCGAGAAGTTGGTAAGATGCATCTGATCGGACATTCCAATTATTGGAACCAGAGTTGCACCACGTGGAAGTGTATCCTATAAACGGCTAGCCAGTGCCCTGTTGAAGGAGGTTGCAAAGCAGGGTGCACAGTACTTGCACGTCCCACCACCAGTCCACTGTATGCATTTCGGCATATATCCTATGTCCATTCTGGTCATATTCACAGCGCGGTGCGTAGACCAAGTCATCCCTGTATGCTATCTGCCGAAGAAGGTATCTGACACAGTCAAGGATGTTCCGATAGAAGAAATGCTGCGTTCTCTTGCCATCGTCAACTTCACCTCCGAACCATTGTAGATAAGGACTGTAGGGGTCCAATGATCGGAGATGATTCTCCAGTGTGTGCATTGAACTATAGCCGACTGATGCAGAACTACCCAGACCGCTGGAAAAGAATTCATTAATTCGAGACTTCGAGACCTTACTCTGAATGAACCAAGATGCAAGTTTGAAATCATGAGCATTGGCAAACGGGGCCCATGGATCCTGGCACAGAGTACGGTGTTCATCCTCAAACCCGCTCACGTCTCCAATTGCTTCCCCGGTGCCTGGGTAATGCACTTGTCTGCCGGCCGTCACTGAGGTGTTGTGGTTGAGTACTTCAGCATCAGACACGTACGCGACGTCATCATTCAATGCATCGGCGTCGCATCCAGTGGGGTCCGGATTAGATTCATAGTCTGAATCTGGCCGTTCGTTCTTGTCATTTACCTCCGGGTCGAGGAATAGATCTGTTTCCGTGTCATTAATAGGACTCACGAAAGGTGCATGTCGTATAGTAGAGGCAAGTACGATGTCGAGATTTGCATGTGCAGTTCGTAGGTGTTTCTTGTATGCGCCTGCCTGCACATACCTTCGGCGACAAAATGGACATTTGACAGCCATGGTGAAAGTCTGCCTAGTCGATCTCGAGGGTCCTCTATATATTATGAGGTGCAGTTGTACTGTATAGTGTTGATCTTGACACGTATCAGTGGAACACTGAGCCAAGGGGTTTCCACACGGTGAACTGTAACTAGTATCCAAACAGGCTTAGCACTTGTAGCTTGACGCCTTGTATTACCCCATCTTATCAGATCATCTCATCCTCTCTGTTGTAACACAAGCTATTTCCCCTTCTTGGGCCATCACTCGACGTCACTTCATATCAAAAGGATTCAGAATCAGAACCCTCATTCTGGAGATCAGGTAGAGCAGTGCCATTCATGCAATCATACTTCCGCTTGTGCATCTACCCTCTATGGGTACCTGCCTCAGTCTGGCTCCTGAAAGCATGCCGCAGCAGGGAGCCATGCATAGTCAAAACCAAGCAGAGTTGGGAACCACATAAGCAAAAGAAAATCTTGCATCTGATGTATGGGCATTGCATCCTGACACAAGCAACATTTCTCATGTGCTTGGTATGCCTGGTATATCCTGAGTTTGGATGTACCACTACATTGCAACTGGTGTATCCTGAGTTTGTATGGGATACTCGGTTGCATCCTGAGTTGAGAAGTTACACTCAGTTGTGCCTAGTGCATCCTGACTTCTGCAGGGATGCTTGCTTGACTCCTGAGGTTGGATTGGACACTCGATTGCATCTTGAGTTTGGAAGCTACGCTCAGTTGTGCCTAATGTATCCTGAGTTCTGAAGGGATGCTCCATTACCTCCTGAGTTTGGATTGGACACTGGGTTGCATCCTGAGTTCTACAGGGATGCTCACTTGCCTCCTGAGTTTGGATTGGACATAAGGTTGCAGCCAGCCACATATTAGCCACAGACTGTGAAAGCTAAACCAAATTAGGCATGAAAAAAAGAGAAGACTCAAATAGTATATTATCTTGTC